>JZKD02S1950488.1:28813-72373 GCA_000966675.3 Picea glauca
TATATATTATAAGTTTAATTTATGTAAATTATAGTATATATTATAAGTTTAATTTATGTAAACTTTAAATTAGGTTTATATATTATACGTTTAATTTTTTAAATTTTAAATTATTATAAACATAGTTTATTATAAACTGCAAATTAAATGATGAAAAATATACATAAGATTGTACAGAATTAAAGTTCAATTTATTAGTTAGAGATTGATTACGAAAGGCAGATAGACTTTCCAACCACATGCCATTAGAGATGATATTAAAATAACAATAACGTCTGCTTTCAAATATTGGATAGCTAATAAAATAAGCAAGTAGGATTTTAAGAACCCCTTGAAAACATAACAACATAAGTTTAATTTGAGGTCCACATAATGGCAATTTAATGGAGCAAAGGACATTTTATTCACACCTAAGCAAGACTATACCATCTTACAAAAAAATATTAATATTTTTAAAAAATATTTGTTTAATGGTAGCATGTCATTTTAACAAAAAATTATTAATGTTTTCTTTGTACTCTGTGAGGGAGGGATTAGCATAAGGTGGTTGTTATCATAACAAAAATATTAATATTTAAATTATTAATATTTTCAAATTATTTGTACTTTGTGAGGGATTAGTATAAAGTGGATGTTATATATTCAAAGTTATAAAAATTATAACTGTTTTGGAAATTATGTATATTTTGTAATGGAATAATATAAAATGGTTGTTATATATTCAGAAATGTAAAATATACATATTGATTAAATATTAAAATTAATTATAAAAATAAATTTAATTTTTAAATATTGAAATTTTAAATTTATCAAATTGAAAATAAATTTTATTTGATATAAAAAAAATATTCATATATTTGTTTTTTTATAATTTGTTTGAGTAAATGTATAATAGTTTTTTTGTTTTGATATCACAATTATAAGTGGGTGGGGGGGCATTAATAGAAATTCTTTAATATAAGTGTTTGCACATTTTTTGAATTATTTATTTTTAAAAAATTTAAAAAATTTATTATAAAAATGATTATGATAATGTAAAATTATAAAACAATTTAATAAATAAAAGTTTAATTATTTTGTCTATTTAATTTGATATCACAATTATAAGTGTTTGCCATTTTTTGAATTATTTGTTAATTTTTTTTTTTTAAATCTATTATAAAAATGATTATGATAATGTAAAATTATAAAACAATTTAATAAATAAAAATTTAGTGTTAAATATTTGAGATGGAAATGTTATTATGTAAAATTATAAAACAATTTGATAAATAAAATTTAGTGTTAAAAAATTGAGATGGAAATGTTATTATTGGAGTTACTTGACATTGTTAGATATTGTTAATGGGACATACGTGAAGCCATTTGATATAAAGCTTAATAAAGTGTGAAATAGAAATAGCCATTTGGGAATAACTTATAGGTAGGTATATTTATCTTATAAGTGATAACATTGTTTCAATGGCAAATTAGACTAATACACTGAAACATGGATAAGTTGGTTTATATTTAAGAAAAAAGCGATTTGAATATATTTTTATTAAGTAATTGTTTTTTCAAATGAATATCCAATCTAATTTGAGAATTGTTTCAATTGTTTTAATGGAAAATTACATTGAAACATATATGAAATAAGTTGGTTTATATTTATGAAAAGGGGGATTTGAACACATTTTTATTAAGTAAAAAAATTCTTTAAATGAAGATTCAATCTAATCTAATTTGAGAAGAGGATGAAATATATAGCATAATGCTAATTTTTTTTTACAGAAGAATTGGAATGATTCAAAGTATTAGTACAAGTGATTTGGATATGGTCAAATAAAATGAAACTTAGTTGGGTGTAGAGAATTTTTATTTATAAAATGTTTATATAATTATATACAAATCTATTTTTTTTAAAATTTCTATCACTGTTTTTTCAAAACTTTAGTAGAGCTTTAAAATTTTAAGGTGAAACAATAGTGAAGGATTTAAAGGCCTTAACATAATCAAACTATTTTTTTTAGTGTGTAGATTTTGGTATATATTAGCATGGCATATAATTTTATATACTAATGATTTAGACAATACAAAGTTAAAGCATAAATAAAGGTTGTCTATATTTTATAATTAAAATATGTTTATATTTTATAACTATGATATCATATAATAAGTGGAAAGTAAAAAAATAGAAATCAATATTATTGAAAAAATCATATATTTGGAATATGTTTAGTATATTTAAGAATATTGTTAAAACCTAGGGTATTGAAAGACATTTAAAAATCATGATCTTTGTGTATGCAACCCAAATTATTAGGGTTTAACATAAACTAAATTTAAGGTTGAAGTGTAATGTCGGTAAAAAATAAGAAAGGTCAAAATCCTTTGAAGTGAAAACCTCACAACTTTTCACTCTCAAACGGGGTTTTGCACCTTAAGGGATTAAATCTTTCTCATTGTTTAATAGATCTAAAGTTAAGATGGACCTAAGTTAGTTGAATTTCAAATGATGTACATAAGTTATAAACAAGCACGTGCTCCAAACTGTACATGTGATCTATAATGTTCTCATGTTCTAGAATGTTTGTTTGTTATATAGAAATACAACTAAGAAAATGTTCATTTTTTTATAAAAGAACATCTTGGGCCTAGAAGCTTCCTTTAGGGGCTAAGACCATGGTTTCCTCCCCCAGCAATGGTCAAGGTTCCAAAACCCATCATTCATGCACAAAACCTATTAATAGCACATGCTTGTGCCCCATAATGCTCTCTATGCCATCTTTTAAAATGTATGTTTTTCAATTCCATGGGTTAATGTTGGATTTTAATGCACATTAATATATAAATTAAATTAAATTAAATATCACACATGGAAGCCAAAGATTCTATGTAAAGGGCCTATGTGGTTGTTGGAGGCCTTGTCCATGGCCGTTGACACCTATAAGCTTTCCTAGGGCCAAAGGCCATTATTTTCCTCTAATGACCATGGTCAAGGCCCTAAGACACATCCCTCATGCTCAAAACTATAACACATCCAACCCCTTAAATGGATTTTTAAGGAATGGGGCATCAAATTTTTGTTTTCCTGATTCATCTCAAATCTTAGTTTCATTATCTCCATTGAATTCTGCTCGCCACGAGCTTTCTAATGACTGTCACCATGCTCAAATCCGAGCTTAGGATTGGGAGACTGCCCTTCCAAATTTCTTTGGGGGTTAATAGTCATGGTCCACGTGACACCTACATGGATCCGATTCATTCATATCACCCCAAATTATCCGATATCTCGAAGCTCCCTGCCCTCCTAGGTCTATGGCGGAGATCCATCCACCATTAATCGACGATGGATCCTTATCCTTGGGAACAAAAGTATCTAAGGTAAAATTTAGCATTCGATGCTTTTGGGTGTGCATATTTTAACGAACCAAATCTCCTGGAGTACTTTTCTTTCGAAGTCTCGTGGGCTTGCCATGTGGCACCAGCCTTTGGGCCTTTCTGCACCACACTATTCCAAATCCTCTGGATTCGTAGAGTCACAGACTCCTAAATTCCCTGTACTTCACCATTCACGTGGCTAGGCAGACACATACTAGGGACTAACACACAGTGAGGGCTAGGGGTGACATGTGCCCTCGTCAGGGGGTGACACATGTCACGTTCAAATGGGCCCAGGGGTCTACAAAAAATTTGTATCCAAGTGATACATGGCACCTCGATCGTGGGTCCACGTCACCCTAGATGATGTGAGAAACCCACATTGACCCCTAACACAACCTTCTAATGTTCCTCCGATCTCACGATCAATATATGTCCATGTAGACCCCTCGATCTACAACTCTCGTTACTTCTGAGGTTCGTCATTTGGAAGTTTCGCTATGCAAACTCCTCATTGCTCCCAGAGTTGGTTAGTGTTGGGCTGACCACAGTCTAGATCTGATGGCAGGGAGTATCCTGAAGGGTCCTCATATCCATAGCTCACACCACTTCATCGATTCAACGTTCAGGATTTTTGGAAGTTTCACACCCCAAATCCTCTGAAGTGTCTAGTCTCCATATTGTAAGATCTGAAGACACATTTCTTTAATGATGGACGACTAAGATGGACTTCATTGTTCATGATTTTGGGAGGCTTCACACTTTAATGAATCTCATCCAACTTCCTTCGGAGTGTTGACTCTTCTAACTACAAGATTTCCTGACATGTGGATGAAACAGGTAATTACCAAAGATGACACATGGAAAGGAAAAGAGGACATGTCACCCCTTCAGTGGGTGACATGTGTCATGTGTTAATGGACCTATAGGGTCTGCGAAATGCCCAAATCCAGGTGACATGTAGCATGTTGATTGTGGGTTCATGTCACCCCCTTTTTTCCTTAATGCACTCATACTCCCTGAAGTCCCGAAATCTCTCCACATGGCCTCAGCCATTCGATGATCGACGTTTGGCATTTGGCACTTGAAAGTTCAACGTTCGATGTTCGATGTTCTATTTTGAATGTAAGCAATCAATGTCCAATGTTCTACATTGAACGTTGGTGTTCGGCGTTCAACATTCTACGCTGAATGTCCCTCTACGATACTACAACCCAAATCCTTCAAAATCCTGAAATGGTCAACGTCGGTCTGACTATATAGTACATCCAATGGTTGGAATAGTTCCCAGGCATCCTCATATCTACGACCCTGATTAAATTTGGGCTCCGAGACTCTGGGGGATCTATCTCCCTTACAATGAATACCAAAATTCGCCAAACTCAAGAGCATTGAAGGAGTCAAGGGGTTAACACCTAGGTTGCTTCTCCAAATCCAATGGTCGTGATAGACCTTGGATCCTCCCCAAATGATCTTGTTCGCTCGTCTTCCAAACGAAAGGATCTTCCCTTTAGAGAATTAAATCTTGTTATCCTTCCTAAGTTTCAACAATTCTAAAAGACTTAGGTGTTGGCATGCACTTTGCGCTCTTTATCCTGAGCTTAACAAAATCCTTTTCCCAGGAGACTCAAAACAACTGGGAATGTTGACATACATATGGGAAACTAAGCCCAAGGTAGACAGACTCACAATTCATTTTCTTAAACTTGAGCTACTATAGGGCTCAAGAATTTACGCGTACAAACCATATAGTTCCTTACTTTCTTAAATACAAAATCAAGAAAAAGATAAGGGAACACAGTCTAACCATCAAGAAACATGCACATCCCTTAAACATTCACAGGATATCAAACTTTATTTTACAGTTAGAGATCAAATATATAGGGTATGAGAATGCTTATCTATTTCCGATTGTATCCAACTAACTGACTATGGTTGTTCACCTTTCCACCCAACCATAAGCTCATAGGAATTCATTCTTAGCACTCTGGCCACCCCCGTGCTGAGCCATGATATCACTAGGGAACTATGCCATTTCTGATAGACCTTCTCTTTGTCACAACATCCCTGCGAGGTTTATCATATGCTTCCCCAACATCAATCTTGCAAACTTCCTCTTTTATTTTTCATGTTTGGGTTGCACATTCCCCTTTGTGCATGCGTTCTTGTCTAGTGTCTCTACTGCTCTCTGTAGAGACTCACGCGTGCACCTATTCCCCCGTGTATTCTCCTTGTCTCTATTTTTTGTATATATTTTCCCATGATGTTCCTCAACCTATCCTATTCCTTCTTTCAGAAGGAAACTTGGGCGAGCCTAGTCTACCAGACCTTGTGATACTTCGGGTTGACATTGTTCAGTCAGACCATGCTTCCATTCATGGGTGTGGTTGATTATCCAACCACCAGTGCTTCCTTCATTAATTGATTCCTCTCCTTGGGATTTGGATGAGGCTTATTATCTTGGCAAAGGGAATTTTTGACATTTGAACGAATCAACCCTCTCCACATTTTTCTCATTCTTTCCTCTAGTTATACCATGGTCATTCTTCAAGGATGTACTCCCACAGTCAGTCATTAACAATCTAAATAATACATTTACATTTTTCCCATGCCATAGCATGGTGATCATGATTAATGATTAATTACAAGATAGGGGAAGCAAGGGTATCACAATCCCCTCCCCCTTAAAAAGGAACATCGACCTTGGTGTTCTTTCTCAGTAACACCTGTTGTGCCTTTCTCATTTAGCTGCTTCAAAAGTCTTGAACCTCTTTCTTGGTTAGGTCCTTTTCAGAATCTTGTCCTTTGTCACCTGTCATCAATAATCTTGGACAACAAGCATATTAATCACATCTTTCATGTGTAAACATTTTATTGTTCCATAAAATTCAAGAAAATTTCATAACTTAGCACAATACTCATCTGTGCAGTTTGTGGATTCATATCCACATAGTTGTCTTATTTTTCTTGGCTCACTATTTTTCATGGATATACCCATTGTGTGCATTATCCCAATCAATAGTTTATAAAAATTATCAAAGTCTCATCTTCCTTGCAGTCACTCACCTTCCAGACCCAGGCTCAGGAATCCCCTTCTTTGTTATACAGATTCCTCAGGTTATCCATATTTCCTTGTCAATTATTTCTCGCACAAGAATAATTTCAGAGACTTCATCGAGCCTTACAGTCGAGGCGTCCCTCAGACTTTCTCTGTCAAGGCATCCCTCCGTCTTGTGTTTCCACAACACAACATATTCTAGGTGATCATGGCTTACCACAGGGTTCTTATGTCTCAACAATAGCATATTTCACGCTTTCCATCTTGACAACCTTCATTTGTCCTCCCTAGAAAGATATTTTTCATCTCACCTCTATCACATGTATACAAAATTATGAGAAATTATCATCAATTTCAAATTCATAATTTTCTTGCAAATCCGTTACCCACAGATTTCTACATTCCCCATTTATTTTCATATATGTTCCACACAGGAACCATATCCTCAAGAATGGGACTTTCCTTCCAATAGTAGTTTATCTCAACAAGCAATTGGTCTTCCTTATGGGCTTACAACACTACCATATCCAAGCCCCCTTTTCCTCCTGCAACTTCAACATTTCTTAGATAAACAAATTGTTATTTTTCATGCACATTATATTTTCAAACGATGCACACTAACAATCCAAGTCATTTTCATCTATTTAAAGGTACAAATAAAAAGGGAAGTATTATTGTTTATGTAAGCATCCTTTCAACATACTAAATTTCCCAAATGAAATTCAAATATTAAATGACTTTAATAAATGTGCCAATATTCATGGCCACGTTCATACCCAATGCACCCTTGCATTGATTTTCAAGATGCCACACTTGGTGACAAGCACTCTACTATTGTGTGTTGGAGTTTAACCAAACTCTTCACCATATGGCTTATTCCTTTTGGTTCACTCTTATAGTAGGACTATGCTTCCTGCTACAGGCTGATCACGATCCCAAATCAACAGACATGAAACTAAATGTTTCTCTTGAGTGCACCCAAGCATTCTTCCTTCATTAGTAACCAGGGTGCCAACACTCATGGCCACCCAATTGTCTCTTTTCATTAACACCTATACAATGTAAGTAAAATATTGGAAGGCCCTCCTTCCTCAATGGAAAATCTATTTTCTTCCCTTTATGAAAACTTACATTTCCTCAAAGCAATTCCATGCAATGTGCTAACTATGAGCACCTTTATTCCCCAATCTCCCTAGATTTGTCATTGTACCCATGGTACTCTTTACTCATGAATTTTCTTTCAAGTATTATAACTCATCCTTGACTGGCATAGAATTCCTCTCTCTATTGTTTAGATTCTTCTTTCTTGAATAATACCCTTCTTGGGTAGCAATAGCATACAACAACCACTCACAATTATTTTCATATATTTAGGATAATGGAATATTTTCAGAAGGGATTCTTACAAAATTCCTTCATGTCGTATGCCACATAGGTATAAAAACATTTATAACTGTTCTAGCTTCTAGAACCCTTTCTGATATTACCTCATTAATGGTGCTTTATGGGGACTTTTAAATTCCCTTCAACAATATTTTGACAACTACCTTCTCATAGTCATCCTTTGCTTGAGGTTGTTCATCATTGGAAACTGTCTTCCTTAATAGTTCCAATTTCTTTCTACACATGACATACATCATAAATATGTTAGTCATCATGTAAATTAAAAATGCAAGTATCATAGATTTTAAATCAATAAAACAGTTTTCAGATATGTCCTAGCATATCTCTATGCACCTCATCACATTATCCTTAAGGTTTCCTCGAGTGCAACACAAGAAATTCTCCAGTGTTTCCTCAATCATACAACCGTCATCAATATTGTGTCAAAACATTTACTTTCATCAACATACCATATTTCTCCTCCTGGAGAAAACAACATAATATACAACAAGAAAGGAGTTAAGGCTCTTCCCTTTTTCCCAACTCCATATACACAGACTGGGACCTTTAGTCCAACTGGGTTATTTTCCAAGGCCTCATTGCCTTTTTTTCATATGGCTCAACCAAACCTATTCATTCAAACTTACTTACTTACTTATTCTCCTTTCTTCACTTGTGATTGTTTCCATAGTTGTTTTTTAAGCCTACGACTTTGTTAAACAATCCAGAGTTCTTAGGGTGAGAAACGTGTTCCTCCTTTTCTCCTTCCTTGCTTATGCAATCTACTTCTTATTGTGATCTTCCTACTCTTTTCCTTGAGTAGCCTTAGTTAGGCTCACCCTAACTCTTGGGATACATCAACATGATTTAATAGAAAACCTTTTGTTCATAATAAGCCATGACCATATGCACGTTGAACATTACCATTCAGGTATCAGAATGGTATATACTCATGGGTTAGTTTTCCACTCATATATTTTGTTTTACAATGTAATTCAATATTCTTATATAAATAGGCTTGTAGACCACTACTCAATTCTCAACAGTCATTAAGGTGGTGAATTCGTTCTCCTGACAGAGTCTTCGCACAGTTCTTCCATAGGGAACTTCTTCAGCATGAAACTTCCTTATTGAATATCCTTATCTATTTGTGATGGCCTTAACCTTGAGTTAGCTACAGTTGTTTAACAAATATTACATAACGAATATAAACATGCATCTTCGTTATGCATCCAGATTATTTGTCCACACATATTCCTTGTTTTTCTAACTTACATCCATGATGCACTTAACCACATGCATAATCATAAATCATTTAACTTATGATTTTTCACAATTTTTCTCATGTTTTCCTCAAAGGATTAATCACTTTGCCTTTTTTCATGAAAATAGAGCATCCTTGCTCATTTGATCTTTCATCTTTTTATACTAGCCTTTCCTGGGGGAATGGAACACATTTCCCTCAAGCTATCATTCAAAACCAATATTTCATGACTCCTCAGAATAGAGTCGGCCATGCATCCATGGTATTCATTCAATCTTGGCAAGTGTAATTCCTTCCTTACATATCACTCATCAAGGAAGCCATATTTTGTCGTTAGTATACATATATTCTTACATCATACATGTGTGTCACTTGCACATTTAATATCATTCATACCTATTTGGTATTAATATCAAGGTTCATATCAAGAAGCTTCATAATGCATTAAATCCATGCACTCAAGCCTATACACACCTAGCCTAAAGATACATCATGCAAGCTCATTACTTGCACCCTTTCCATGTCATACATGCACATGGACATATCAAACTTCTAGATCATTCTCCCAAGGATATTACTACCATTCTTAGGAAAATTTCCATAGAGATACTCAACACTGAGCTTCCCTCTCATTTGGCAGCTAGAAATTATTCACATGCTATCCACATGGAAGTTGAATCAGACATAGTCATAACTATGTTCCCTATCTATGCGATAACATATATCAAGAAAACACTCTTGGCTCAACCTCCATAAAATATTACCCAACTTATAAATACAATATGGGAAATTATAACCATGCCCAAGGTAACATAATCAGTCAATTTGGCTTCCAATTGGTCTTGGTTAGCAGACCCTTTCAATCAAGGAAATCCTTTTTACTTTCTTACTGAGTTACCCCAACAACCATTTTCATTTAGTTTGTTAACTCCCCTACTATTATTAGGTCATTATTGACCAATACAGACCAACAACAGGTCTTACACTACCACTAACCATAGGTTTAATTGAGTCTATTGGCATGTTATATTCATGGAACCATCATCGTATGCATCAAAACATGTTCTCATCTTGCATTTTCAAGCATAGACAAGCACTCATGCCAATACACATTTCGTACAGTGATGAGCTCATAATCTAGCTTATATACCCATTTCACTTTTTCCATTTATGGGAATTAGCAACAGTCTTAAAGGACTCATCTTTATCTTGATTAAATATATTATCCCTACTGTAGGTTTCAGCCATTATAGGTCAAGTAAAATGACCCTACACAATTTCATCAGTCCTCTTGGTCATGAGGAGTTATATACATAGGTTTTAGTATTTTATACAAACGACCATCATAAATGTCAAATGATCCAACTTCCCATGCTTAGAGTCAATATTACAAACACTAGTTTATTCATTCTTCGGGATTAAGATGTCCTTGAAAAGACCCTGCCATTATCAAATATTCACGTTCATGTCTTATCCTAAGTTCCTATCACTACATTCCTACTTCTGTAGGGGCATCCATTAATCCAACAATTCAATAATTCTAATCCTTTTCTTGTTGTCATCACACTCAGATTTATGATGTAAAAATTTGAAAACATCAAAAGAGTTCCAATCGACAATCCTTCTCCTCAAGGAGTCAATGCACATAATAAACAATCTCCAAAAGGTAGAAATACTTTTCAATAGGCTCCTCTCTACATTATTAAACTAGTCTTATGACTTTTCTCCATCTTATATAGGTTGGTGTCTGAATCATGCTCTGCTATATAGGGTAGGGCAGCATGCCCTCTCCCTTAAAGTTTTTTGAGAAGGAAACTCATGAAAATCTTTCATGAGCCCAAGTAGGCCAAGTGTTGTTTCCATTCTCTGATATCGATTTGTAAAATAACCAACCCATTAAATGGATTTTTAAGGAATGGGGCATCAAAATTTCATTTTCCTGATCCATCTCAAATTGTAGTTTCGCTATCTCGATCGAATTCTGCTCGCCACAATCTGTCTAATGGCTATCGCCATGCTCAAATACAAGCTCATTATTGGGATATATTCCCTTCCAAATTTCTTCAAGGGTTAATAGTCATGGGCCATGTGGCACCTATGTGGATCCGACTCATTCATATCACCCTGAATTCTCCAATATCTTGAAACTCCCCGCACTCTATGTCTATGGTGAAGATCCATCCACCATTAATCAATGGTGGATCCTTATCCTTGGGAAAACACATGTCTAAGGTAAAGTTTGGCGTTTGACACTTTTGGGTGTGCATAGTTTAACGACCCAAATCACCCAAAGTAATTTTATTTCGATGTCTCCTGGGCTTTCCACGTGGCTCTGACCTTTGGGACTTTCTGCACCACACTATTCTAAATACTTCGAAGTCACAGAGTCTTGGACTCTAGAAGTCTTAGTACTTCACCATTCACATGGCTAGGTAGACACATACTAGGGACTGACAAGCAATGAGGGCTAGGGGTGAAACTTCCCTCGTCAAGGGGTGACACATGTCACGTTCTAATGGGCCCAGGGATCTGCAAAACATTTGTATCCAAGTGACATGTGGCACCTCAATGGTGGGTCCACTTCACCCTGGGTGACATCAACAAGCCACGTAGACCCCTAACATGACCTTCTAACATTCCTTCAATCTTACAGTTAAGATTTGTCCATGTAGACCCCTCGATCTGTGACTCTTGTTACTTTGAAGGTTCGGTGTTCGGTAGTTTGTCTATGAAAAATCCCCATTGCTCCCAGATTTGGTCAAAATCAAGATGACCATAGTATAGATATTACGGTTACAGAGGATCCTAAAAGGTCCTCAGATCCACAACTCACATCACTTCATCAATTCGGCGTTCGGGAGTTTTGGAAGTGTCACACCCTCAAATCCTCTGAAGTCTCTAGTCTCTGGATTATAAGATTTGGTGACATGTGTCCTTAACGATGGATGGCTAAGATGGACTCTGTTGTTCATGATTTTAGGAGCCTTAACACTTTAATGAATCTCTTATAACTTCCTCCAGAGCATCAAGTCTGTAGACTATGATATCTCCTACCACGTGGATGAAATAGTTAATTTCCAGAGATGACACGTGGAAAGGAAGAGAGGACATGTGGCCCCTTCAATGGGTGATATGTGTCACATCTTAATGGACCTATAGGTTCTGCAAAATCCCCAAATACAGGTGACATGTGGCACATTGATCATGGGTCCATGTCACCCCCCTTTTTCCTTAATGTATGCATACTCCCCGAAGTCCCGAAATCTCTCCACGCGGCCTCAACAATTTGTTAATCGACATTCGATGTTTGGCACTTTAACGTTCGATGTTCAGTTCTTGTTGTTTATGTTGAACATCAGCCTTTGACATTCGACATTCTATGTTGAACTTCAACGTTCGACATTCGGTGTTCTACATTGAACGTCGACCTTCTACGTTGAACATCGACATTCTACGTTGAACGTCCCTCTACGATACTACACCCTAAATCCTATAAACTCACAAAATGATCAACGTCGGACTAACTATATCATAGATTTCATAGTTGGAATAGTTCCTAGACATCTTCATACTAACAACCCATATTAGCTTCAGGCTCCAGGACTTTGGGGGCTTCGTCTCCCTTATGACGAATACCAAAATTTATCAAACTCATGAAGACTGAAGGAGTCGAGGGGTTAACACCTGCGCTCTTTCTCAAAATCCAACGTTCGTGACAGAGCTTGGATCCTCCCAAAAGGATCTCATCCACTAGTGTTATAAATATAAATTGCTCCATACATGCATACTGAGAATTTGGCCCTCTTACATGAAAATTTCGCGAAGCCATGATTGAGCATATCTTCTTAAAAACACTATTTTTTAAGATGTACGTGCCCTACACCACTACCGCTTGCATATAGATGGTTGATGTACCACTACATCCCATGTACATACGCTAGATGCACCATTATAGCCCGTGTATACTTGCAAAAGTTGCAAAAATAAAAAAGTTGCAAGGAAATCGTTGATATTATGAGCTATTGGGTAGTTTCCCAACCGATCCACTGCCTATAGCCCATCACCCAACTAAATAACCATCCTTTTGTCATATAAAAGGACTTGTTGGGGTATCATTCCTAATATAAGCATAATAATAGTGAAACTCTGCCCATTTCACATCCCCTCCTTGCCCCAAGCATTGCATCCACCTTGTGAGATTTGCATTTGAATTTCCCATTTTTCCCTTTTTCCTCCATCATAAGCCTATTCCATTTCCCTAGAATAAGTGTGAGAGGAGAAAGATACGTGGAGGCGCAACTGGAGCTTGGTGAAGAGGTGCCTGGACCAGGTTTGTGGAGTAATCACCAACCTTGTTGTAAGTAAACATTGTGATATCAATAAAATAAATACTTTTCATGTCCTGAAATATGTGTCAAATAATTGTATTTGATTTATGATTTATTCTAACATCTATCCCATGATTTATATATGAGATGCATGTTTGTAGTTTCATGTTTATCTGTTTGTGAATGCAGGTCAGCCTTGGGAGGAGGCTTGCAGTCAATGGAGCTATCAAGCACAAGAGGATCGACACCGAACGTGGAGTAAAAGGTAAAGTTACCTGATCTTTTCACTTTGTATTTAATATATGAATTTGGGGTATATTCGGGGTAGTTATAAAGGTAGGAGACTTTTAGATAGTTAGATCTGCCTACATGTTGAACCCTAGTGTAGTCCATAGGGGGGTTTTCCCACGATAGCAGAACTGGCGACCATATTAGGGAAGCCTCTAGGATTTTAGGGTATATTTTTCGGGTGTTTGATTGGTTTTTACCTTTTGAGTTTATTTCTTGAGTCTGCTAAGTCTTTAAGGGATTCTGGTCACCTTTTGGTGTCATACCAATTCTCCCTTCCTTGCCAGTTTGTTTGTTTAAATTTTTTTTTCAAGAAGTAAAGAGGTGTATGCGACCTGCTATGGGTCAACACGCATACATATGCGCCCTGCTTTTAGACAACCCATGTACATACACATGCTGCGTAAGCATCAATATCGTACTTGTGTGAAGAATTTTTTTTTAATAAGAGGCAATCAACCTCTTCCCTGATTGAGGTTTTACTTCTCAACGTTTCTTGTTTAATGTCTCTGGTTTTTATAGTGAAAGCTTGGGTTAGATGTCAGTTTTCTTGTATTTTTGAAGACTTCTTGTGTTCACTTCGAAAGGGTTTTTAGGCGAGTCTTTGAGTTGTTGATCAACCTGTTTGGTTTCTTTAGTGACTCCTTGTGATTCACAGTGGGCCGAAGGTCAATTTCAGTCTTGTCTTGTATTTATTTCCCGCCTTTCATTTTCTTTAAAGAAAAGAGAAAAAAAGATTTATTTCAAGTTTTTCCTGTTTAAAGCATTCCCAAAAAAGAAAAATAATTAGCATAGTGTTGTATTTTCTTCTCATCTTGAAAGCAATTAAAAGAAAAATAAGAAAGATAATCTTATTTTCTTCTATTCTTATAAGTTTCATTTTTCGCAAGAGTCTTAATAACATCAGTTGCACTACCACACCCTTTGTGTAAATCAATCTTTAAAATGAAGGTTAAATCTAAAATTAAGTAGACTTTTATGTTTGTAGGGTCAAGGAACTAGGTTAGGCTAGAGCCTTGAAGTAGGTTGGAGAGGAAACGCTTCAAGGCTTATAAACAAACATTGGAGTCAGAGTTAGTGAGTGTAAAAGCCCAGTGACGTGGAAGTTATCCGAGACCTCACTCTAACACAGGGGCTAAAAATGAGGTCGCACAAGAAAAGGTAGCGGCGATAACCCCTCCAAAGCCGGACCAAGCATAGTGGGGAATGCATATTGAGGACTTGTCATGGGATACTATCGGTTGCATTTTCCTATGGAGCTTTATGGACCTCGAATCCATTCCAGATCCTCAATTTTCTTCCAGACCACTTGCTTTCGATACCCTCAGTAGGTTTTGGATTTGTTATCCTGCTCATTGCAGTCCAACCAACTATCGACTGTACCCAATTGGTGATTGTTTACTTGCTGGCAACTTAGTTTCCTTTATTCTAGGGACTTACATAAGTGATTGCAGGGGTATACCACGGTACCTAGGGTAGATGTCAGGCCACGCTTTGCAGAGTATACCTGGAGGGTGCCTTCATGTTGGAGTTTCACTTGCACCAGTAAGTTTCTCTAGTGTTGGTTGGCATAACTGTTCTTCCAACTAGATAGTCGTTTGGTTGATTTTCCTTTAGGATTTTTCCTAGTGTGTGCTCTGTGCTCCCTATTTTTCCATAGTGATTTAGTCAACCATTGATTTGGGTCTTTGACCTAAGGTGGTAGATCACCCACTCCACCGGTCGCGAGGAATTTTCATTCTTTCGCTTAGAAACATGTAGCTACCTCTTTATAGGCGTTGTTTTGATAACACTGGTTCCTCAGAGTCAGTGCGTAAGAATTTTATGGACTTGAACGATCCCGCAAGGGGAGAACCTATGCATAATATATTCATGGCTAAATTTCATGATGATACCAACCATGGAACCCCTTCGCAAGGGGATTCTTGTGCTTTTCCTTTTCTCGGAAACGTTGGTGTCCCTTTGATGGACACTTTGTACATTCCGGGGTTGAATGTGGGACTATCGGTTTTGTTGGGTACCATTCCAAATGTCTCGAATGCTCTTGACGCTTCTCAATTAAGAACCTTATTTCATGGGAATAATTTTTATGTTCCTTCGTCAACAAAGTCTTCTCATCCTCATCCTGTCTCTGGTGAAACTACGGTTACTAGTAACTAGAATTCTAAATGAAGTAGAAAGAGGAAGAATAGGAAGAAGAAATCACCAACCTCTACAAGTCATGTTGGAGATAGGTCATCAACCTATGCAAGTCATGTTAAATACCAACACCTAGCCTTTGCAAGTCATGTTGGGGGAAATCACCCAGCCTCTGCAAGTCATGCTGGGGAAAAGCACCCAACCTATTCAAGTCATGCTGGGGAAAAACTTCCAGTCACTGATAGTCATACTAGTAATAGGTCTGCACCCTCTGTGAATCATATTATTGACCCATCACCAACCTCTACAAGTTATGTTGGAGATGTGAAACCAACCACTCTTAGTCATGCTGGGGGCATTGATTTTGCTGAGAAACCTAGACAGATAGGATGTAAGCCTAAGTTACCTTGTAATCTTTGCAAGGGAGATCATGTTACTCATCTGTTCCTTGGCCTTCTAGAGGTACGAAGATTGTGGTCCCTGTTTGTAAGCTCTTCTAATTCTGAGTCTTCTAAGTTTTCCTCACAATCTATGCAGTCTTTGGTTGATGAATTGGTCATGCCAATGCAGTTGTCGGCTGATCCCACTCCTCTTTTAGGGGGTGAGGTGCCTTTAGACCATGTAGTCTCCCATCCTATTCAATCATTGGTTGAGAAAGTGGTTACGCCGATGCAATCTTCGGTTGATCCCACTCTTTTCAGGGAGAGTGTTGAGTCTACCAAAGTGGTCACATTGATGCAATCTTCGGCTGATCCCACTCTTCTCTTGGGGAGTGATGTGTCTATCTACTATGTTTTTAGCATTTCCAACTCAGTACATCCAAAGGGACATTCTGCTCACTTCAAGAAACACACCCCCCCCCCAAGCCCTAGGATTGTTTCCTTTGATTGGAATGATCTTGTTGAGCCTCGTATTCCTTCTTCTCTACCTTTTCAAATAAGGGTTGAAGTTAATTCAACAAACATTTATCAATGTATTATGGATGAAGGATCCTCTACAAGTATTTAATCCCCCTCGGTTTGGAAAGTCTTGGGATCTCTGGAGCTTGTGTCTGCTTCACATGAGTTGTTGGATTTTGACAGACATCCTAATGAATGTTTGGGGGTTCTTCCTCAGTTGCCTATATCATTAGGTGGGAATATTGTCCTTGTTGATGTTATAGTGGTGCAAGGCCCATTAGATTTCAATATGCTTCTATGAAGTGATTATGTATATGCTATGAACATTGTGGTGTCTACGCTCTTCCAGGTGATGAATTTCCCTCATAATGGAAGCATTTTCACTATTGACCAGCTAGAATATGATAATCACCATCCTAATTCAGTGTTATTTTAGGATACCCCTTTATATGTTGCTATTTTTTGTGTAGACACTACCCCCCCATGGGTTAATTATGTGGCATCTTATCCTCGGTGTTTAATGGATTCTAAGCAGGAACCTGTGCAATCATGTTTTCCTTCTTGAGAATTGGTCTCAACAATTGATCCATTGGTTTATTTAATAGGGGCATGGGATCCCTTGCTTCCCCCTCTTGTTCCAAGTGATCTTGAGTCTCCTTTTGAGTCCGATCTCGTTGTTTGTAGATCCTCAAGCCCTCGTGCTTGTGATTCTTCGCTAATAGACTCTGCTAGTCCTAGCTAGAGCCTCCATAATCATATGGAATATGGTCAGTTTACTTCACCCTTTGGGACTTTCGACCATCATTTGCATGATTTCTTGGATTTTGAATTGCCTACAGATGAGACTATCCTTGAATCCATGACTACAGATTCTATATCGTGGGATGACTTACACCGTGGTTTGTGTTTTCTTTCCTTTTGGGAGACTTTCCAAGTTGAATATTGAAGAGACTCTTGGCATGAGCCTAACAGTGGGATCTACCTGAAATAGTTTCATACATGAGTCGTATCCCCTTGAAGTCTTATTTAATCCCTTTTAGGACTCTCTAAATATGAAAATATTGTCGACCAATCTTGTTGTCCTTCACGCTCACCAAACTCAAATTTGAAGGCATGTCTGTCCGATAGTAGTTTACCCTTTTTTTGGTCTGGATGGTCAATTTTACGAACATAGGTATACTCTAGGAACTTCGATTCGCTAGAAGTGCATTCTCAGGTATAAGTTTACCCCTTTTTCGGGCCCGAGGGACTAAATTTACGAAAAAGGAACCCCCACAGAGTCTATAGTTAAGCTCTTTTCAAAATCCCTAAAATTTAAAAGATCGTCAAGTGACCTTGTTCCTTCACACTTGTTATATTGGTTCAGAAGAACATCCCCTATGGAGTCGATAGTTAATCTCTTTTTAGACTCCTTAAAATTGAAAATATCACTGAGTGACCTTGTTCCTTCACACTCATTAAATTGGTACAAAAGAACATCTACTGGAATGATTTTACCCATTTTTATGGCCTATAGATTAAGAAGGAAAAAGGTACACCTCAAGAGATTCATGTCACTGAGAGAATTCTCCTAAGCAAGTTTTATAATTTTTTGAGCTAAGGAGACTAAATCCATAAAAAGGTTGTGAGTCCATAGTTAATCTCTTTTTAGACTCCTTAAAATTGAAAAGATTGCCAAGTGATCTTGTCTGTGTCACACTCGTTAAAATGGTTCTGAATAGATGTCTTTTTGGTGCAGGTTTACTCCTTTTTCAAACCGACTAGACTATTTTCGAAAACGGTACCCTAGTGGGGTCTTATTTTACGTTTTTTCAGACTCTCTAAATGTGAAAAACCCACCGATATTACCTTCTATGGGCTCGTGAAAAACACATTGAAGGGGGTTTCATTGTGTCTTGTATATTTCATTTTCATCTCTTCATCTTTGGCTTAATGTTGGGTCCATGTTTCTCTCAACTGAACCTTTGAAACATGCCTTATATGCAAGCCTTGAAGCACTTTTCCTCTGCAACTTGACACCTTGACCCATGGAGGAATTTTCCCCTAGTGTCCTTTTCCTACACATGTCTCCTTTCTATGAGCATTAGTGTGTTCCTTGCGCTTGGAACTAGTATGCTCGTGACACTCATTTCCTCCATTGTAATGTAGAATTCTTTTATTCTTTTCCAATCTCTTTAAAAATATTGAAAAAGACAAAAAAATTAAAAATACCCCAAAAGGAGGACGAGAAATATATTTTCTTTTTTTGGAAGCACAATGAGTTGCCCTTGGAAAAGGCACATCCTTTTGTTTGTTCATCAAGCCTTGGTATTTAGTATGACCTTAGGAATATTTTCTTGCTACATAAAGTTGTGTCCTCCTCCATTTGGTTATCCTTCCAAACACATGGAGAGTTTGTGTTTCCCCCTTCATCATGAACTTATGTCAATGACATGCTGCCTGAGTCTAATCATCAGTCGTGATCTTGTCCAAGGGAATTTTTACCCAACCTGAGTCAGCCTTTCTGCAGTTTGTCTCTTGACCTCATGCCTTCCCATACCGAAAGTCCAATCAAGTCCTTGTTCGAAATCAATGAAGTTCTCTGCCTGATCACCAAGATCCTCTTGTCTGTTCCCGACGATCTGTCGAAGACCTCTGGGTGGTGAAGTTGTACACTCACATTAAACTCCTACCCGAGTTTTGAAGATCTTGAAGTTGTTGCTTGAGTTCTGAATGCTTCATCTCCAACCATCATGCATCATTTGCTTCTTGACGATGGATACTATACATGTATATATTTGATTTTAAGATGTAGATCCGTTGTGTATTGTTCACGATTACACTTTATATAGTTATATGACATCTATATGCAGTGTATTTGATTGACATCCATGATTTATTTCATCTCGAGCATGGGTATACCCGCCTCAGAGAGACAATTTTTATTTTTGCAGATGGTACCTCCTGAACTCTGGTCCCAGGCTCACACGCTCCGTACATTGGTGAAGATTTTATAATGTATTTCGGCCATCAGATTCTATTTTGACCTCACACATTAGGGGGCATCTTTTATCACCCTAAATTGATCCATACATGCATACCTGGCATTTGGCCCTCTTACATGCAAATTTTGCCAAGCCATCATTGAGAAACTCTTCTTAAAAACACTAGTTTTGAAGATGTACATGCTCTGCACCACTACTTCACATGTACAAATTCTTGTTGCAACACTACATCCCATGTACGTATTCTATCTGCACCATTACAACTCGCGTATACTTGCAAAAGTTGAAAAAATTTAAAAGTTGCAAGGAATTCGTTGAGATTACGGGCTATTGGATAGTTTCCCAACCAATCCACCGCCTATAGCCCATCACCCAACCAAATAACCATCCTTTTGTCACATAAAATGATTTTTTGGAGTCTCATCCCTAAGATAAGCATAAGAATAATGAAATTCTTTCCATTTCACATGCCCTCTTTTCCCCAAGAATTGCATCCACCTTGTCAAATTTGCATCTGAATTTCCCTTTTCCCTTTTTCCTCCATCATAAGACTATTCCATTTCCCTAGAAGAAGTGTGAGAGGAGAAAGATACACAAAGGTGCAGTTGGAGCTTGGTGAAGAGGATCCCAGACTAGGTCTGTGGAGTAGTCGACGACCTTGTTGTAAGTAAACATTGTGATATCAATAAAAGAAATACTTTTCCTGTCCTGAAATATGATGTGTCAAATAATTGTATTTGATTTATGCTTTATTCTAACATCTAAACCATGATTTATATATGAGATGCATGTTTGTAGTTTCCTATTTATCTATTTGTGAATGCAAGTCAGCCTTGGGAGGAGGCCTGCAGTCAGCGGATCTATCAAGAGTGAGAGGATCGACACCAGACACAGAGTAAAAGGTAAAGTTACCTGATATTTTCACTTTGTCTTCCATATATTAATTTGGGGTATATTCAGGGTAGTTAGAAAGTTAGGAGGCTTGTATACGGTTAGATATGACTACATGTTGAACCTTAGTGTAGTCCATAGGGGGGGTTTCCCGCTATAGCGGCTAGTCTTCCAAACGAAAGGATCTTCCCTTTCGAGACTTAAATCTCGCTATCCTTCCTAAGCTTCGTTAGTTCTAAAATACTTAGGTGCTGGCATGCACTTTGCGCTTTTTCTCCTGAGCTTAACAGTCTCCTTCTCCAAGGAGACTCAAAACAACTTGGAATGTTGACAAACATATGGGAAACTAAGCCCAAGGTCGACGAACTCACAGTTCATTTTCTTAAAATTGAGCCAATACATGGCTTGAGCATTTACGCGTACAAACCATATAGTTCCTTACTTTCTTAAATACATAATCAAACAAAAGATAAGGTAACACAATCTAACCATCAAGCAACATGCACATCCTTGAAACATTCACAGGATATACAACTTTATTTTACAATTAGAGCTCAAATATATAGGGTATGAGAACACTTATCTATTTCATATTGTATCCAATTAACTGACTGTGGGTGTTCTCCTTTCCACCCAAACATAGGCTCAAAGGAATTCATTATTAACAATCTGGCCACTCCCATTCTGAGCCACGATATCACAAGAAAACTATGCCATTTCTCAGAGACCTTCTCTCTGTCACAACATCCTTGCGAGGTTTATCAGATGCTTCCCCAACATAGAGATCACAACCTTCCTCTTTTCTTATGCATGTCAGGGTTTCACATTCCCCTCTCTGCATTTGTTCTTCTCTAGTGTCTCTCCTGTTCTCTGTAGAGCCTCATGTGCGTGCCTCTTACCCTGTGTCTTCTCCTTGTATCTATTTTCTGTATATATTTTCCCAGGATGGTCCTCAACCTATCATGTTCCTTCTGTGAGAAGGAAACTTGTGTCATCCTGGTCTACTAGACCCTGCGTTACTTCAGGCTAACATTATTTAGTCATACCATGCTTTCATTCATGGGGGTGGTTTATTATCCAACCACCATTCCTTCCTTCATTAAGCGATTCATCTCCTTGGGATCCAAATGAGGCTTATTATCTTAGCAAAGGGAATTTGGGTCATTTGAACTAATGAAACCTCTCCCTAGTTTCCTCATTCTTTCCTGTAGTGATATCATTGCCAATACTTCAAGGCTTTATCCCCACATTCAATAATTATCAATATAAATAATACATTTACATTGTTCCCATGCCATAGCATGGTGATCATGATTAATGCTTAATTTCAAGCTGAGGGAAACATGGGTATTACAAAAACCTCCAAATGGTGTCCATATCCCATTCAAAGGATAAATATACCATACAGAGGCTCTATGTGGATGTTTGAGGCCTTGGTCATATCCGTTGAGCCTTATAATATTCCTTAAGGGTGTATGTCCCTAGATTTTTTCTTCAACCATGGTAAAGGATCATAGATCCATCCCACATGTGAAAAAACTTCTAAAAGTACATATATCCCTCTCATAGTGAAGATATTTCATATAGAGGGTCAATGTGGTGGTAGTTTTAGATGTAGAATCTATGTAATTGGTTATCAAGTGAATAATATTGTATTTGGATCTCTGATCATGTTGGAGGTCACCCCCTTGAAGAGGCAAGTGAACATTACATCTAGTTTTGAATATCAATAAATGTTTTCTTACTGCTATTATTTTCCAAATATGGTTATGTTTCTCTCTTTTCATAGATATATTTCCTTTTGTCTTTCTCCATTTATTTTCTTTCTATAGTTATAATCCATCCATTTTTCTTTGAATATTTTGTTTCACTTAACATGGAACACCACAAGTGGTATCAGATCACTTTCCTATGTCATCACATGCTCTAATTCAAATATTTTTTAAGGATAGAGACATGTTATAGCATATATATATATATATATATATATATATATATATATATATATTAATGGGTAAGCTTGTGGTTGGGGAAGAATTAACAAAAAAATTACAAGAGGTGTCACCTAGTTTGAGACCCTGGCAACCTCTGTTGGTACCCCTTTCAGTAGTACCATACCAAATAACACTTGTAAATTGAATTTTCTTTAACGTACCTTTGGGTATATTGGAATCCCCCTAGGTGCACCTAAAACTAGCCTTATATTATCTCATCAGTTATCATATCTCTATAGTACGCTGAGAATAACACTTGAGGATATCACTCTTACATACTAGGGAATCAAGTAGTATAGCTAAGGGTACATTCTATCATACTTAGTGGGTGTCATGAAAGATTCATCCAAGTACTATTGTTGGAAAAATTTCAGTATATTATAGGGATATATCACTTGACACTCCTTTATCCCTAGGATACTACAAACCTTAGTCTCCTCTCGCAAATCCTATCTTCTATAGAATAGGCAATGAAATTCCTACACAATTTGCAATATCAAGAATTTGGAGATTTCAATTGTACAATAAAACTATGAAGGGAGTTGTACTCCCTGTTACATCCTTAATTTCCACCCCAGGGTCTCATGAAGGACACATTGATGATGTTATGTTGAGACACACTCTTATTTCTTGATTTCAATGAATTTTTAAGATAATAGCTATTGAACCCATTGATAGGGAATGACTAGTTGTTGTTGAACAACTTGGAATCTAGTGATCAATTGCTAGATCCATTGCTGCTAGCCCCTGATTGCCTATATATCTTTCTAGAATTGGTTAATTCCAAGGAGATCAACATTGGGTGAGTTGATTATCTCATGGAAGGAACTTGGGAACTCTCAATCTAGTCAAGTTCACAAAGTTCTAGATATTTAGAAGCCTCCCCTAGCCTCCTCAACTAATATATATAAGGAAGGTGCTTCCATGGGAAAGAGGAGGAAGAATCATTCACAGGTACATGCTACTAGATTTTCATAGGAGCATCTCCACATAGTTCAACCTTCAAATCAATTTTTCCTTTCTTGAGTGAGGGTTGAGTAGGAACAAGAGAAAGTAGGTAAAGGAGAATCTCCTTCAGGACTCAAGGTATGGTTACATGATTTATGTAATTCTCTTATTCATTAATATATATCTATGTGTTTTCCCCTCTCTATACTGTTGTATTTAGTTGCAAATGATCGATTTGATCTCCCCTTAAGTAGATTGGATTAGACCTAGATTAGAATTGTCATTTTCTAACACTTGGATAATTCATATATTGGTGTTCATTCGTTACTTGTGTGTAAGAAGCATATTGTAGGAGCTGGAGATGGATATCGGGAGCTACATCAGCCAGGACATACAAGGACAATCATTGTTGAAAAAGTATGTCATTCTCTCTATCCTAGTGGAAAAAGGAATAATTTGTTTTAGATCTAGAGAAACCCGATAGTTATCTATACTTGCTATCTGTCTTGGACCAAGGGTAGGTCCAAGGGTGGTTCGGCTTGTCCATAGACTAGATTTATCCATAAAAAAACTAGTGACTCCATTGGGGAGGAATATTTGATTAGTCTCTAGTTTAAATTTCCCCTTTCTTTTTAACCTTCTAAGACTTCTTTGTAGTTTATCATCTTCTGTATCACTCCCTCAGAGAGAATATCTTGTAGATCTATCAAACCTGGGCTTGACCTGGGCCATTTTCCCCCATAGATGGTCATGACTAGATAATTTATACCAAAGAGACCAGTCATGGGCTACACACCTGCTAGGCCACAACCACCTATAGACGATCGTTAATTGCATGCTTCTTGGGCCGTGCCTTTCCTTGTAGCTCATTTTTTTTCAAAAAATAATAATTTTCCTTATTATAACTATACTTTATTTGGACTTAGAAGCTTTATAGTGGTTTAATATCTTAGATCCACCCTCTGTTTGAGTCTCTTATTTGTTGTTTTGAGTGTGAAGTGATTTTGAGGTCTTGAGTGTTTTTGTTGGGTTCTTATTTGTGTGAAGTTTTCTTCCTAGTGAGTGTTGATATGGGTAGTCATCCCAACATATATGTTTAGATCTAATAGTGTGTTTGTTTCCATTTTGCATCCATTTTGTGTTTGTCAAAAGGTATTCCATTGCTAGACCTTTCCTTTCAAGTTTTGGGCTTTTGATCCTATGTAGACATTGGAGTGTGTTGAGCGGCATCACTACCAATATCACAAAGACCTTTTCTTGTTGTTTTTTGGTTTGATATGCATGTTCATTTTCTTATAATAAAATAAATATTGCATTTCAAAATCAAAATAAAAAATTCTTAGGGTTAATCTTTTGGGTTGTCCAAGCATTTCCATTGGTGTATTTTTACATTGAAGGATATTGTGCATTATTTTGGCTTGTCTATCAAGTTTGTCACATGATTGTGAGATTATTTTTTTGAATTTGAAAGTGAAAAGGAAAAGGCCTCTCTTCCCTTCCTTAGCTAGATTTAAATGAAGGAAAAAGTTCCATATTTTCTCTTCTTTGGATTGGTAAAGTGTTAGTCACATCACTAAAGTTTCATCCATTTCCATCCTAATCAATAGCCATAAGAAAATGAACATGTAATTTACAATTAATTAGACTATTTTAATTGGTAGAAAACCAAATGTTCCAAAAAGGATGTAGCGAAGACTAAGGATAACTTGGAACTCATAGAAGCATCTCAGGAAGATCAAAATGGCCTCAATATAGAGAGAAAGGGAAAAAATTCAAATTTCTCAAAACTCGGTGAAATTGGCATCATCACGAACAATGCGTCGTAAGATTTCCAATGACGTAAACGGTTTGTCAAAAAGAGTTACGGATCAAAAGATATTTGCGGTCAAATGTTTTGATCAACCTAGCCTAGTCAGTAGGGACGAGTCATCATCTGTAGTGTTGACATTAGAATTAGTACATATGACATCAGCATCCATATAGTATATGTGGCACATGTATAGGGTGACACATGTCATGCTGATGTCATCATGGTGACATGGTAGCACCATAGGCTATTACGTGTCACTCATTTTCAACATTTTTGGGCCAACATGTGGACCAATGATGAAGTACCACATGGTAGTCGGTACATCCACGTGGCAGACCATATGGGATGTGGTAGGCTGGCATGGAAGTCTGATGTGGCATGCTAAAGTGGCAGGGTGAATATGCAAGTGGATGGAATGGGCCAATAAAAGGTTGCCACGTGGCCCAGTCATGGGCTACCACATGGCAGCAGGAAAATTTCCAATGAGGGCCAGCAACCAAAAATATAAAATATAAAATATAAAAAGGGGGGAAGCTAGGACCAACCCTTAGTCTGCCAAATTTATGTATATCCCACCACATTTGGCCACCAACAAATAGTCCGCCAACCATACAACTAAACTTAGCGGAGTTTGCGCTATATTCACACATGAAAGTTCTATGGTTAAAATATTATTCCAAAGGGAGGAGCCCCATGGTCTTGACCCCAAGACCTCCCCTTACAATTCTCCCTTCATACATATCTACCAACCAACGGGCCAAATGACCTTGTTGGTTAATCTGCCCAACCATTTAGTTTAAGAACTAACCTTTTCCAGTGCAAGGAGGGAGGAAGGCGCGCACTAGTCCATACTGGGCATGGATTTCAATGCAGAAGTACTGTTATTAATGGAGGATGTAGGCATGAAAATCGAGATAGGATTTCTCAAGGGGTTAAAAGTGCCAGATTTAGATCGAGGCGTGGAGACAATCATTTTTGGGTAATTTTATGCCATGAATTCAGTGGTGTTATCTATTTTCCGATCTGAACAAAGCTTCTGTAGGTCAACTCCAGAATGATGTATACTTATGTATTTCACCAAATTCTTTTGTTCAGTTAATATAAAAGCCTACCCATTTGAGAGTAGGACCCGGAGACATAGTCCACCAGGGATGAACTCTGTTATCAAGTTTTTTGTGTTTAGATTTTATGCTTATGTCTCTTCATTATTGAGTTATTCCTTCTTTATGGTGCACTTCATTTTATGCTCATTTAACACAATTATTTAATAAGTCACCTCAATGAAAAGATCCCAGATCATGTTGGTATCAGATTAGTCATTGTTGACTTGAATTGTTGAGAGTGAATTATTATTAGGGAAAATAATAAGTGGAGGTAAGGAACTCTTAATACTTTCAATCTCAAAGTTGGTCATGCATCCCAAAGGAAGAAAATGGCAAGAGAGGACAAGCGTGATGAACAAGAGAAAAATTTCCATATGGTCTTTTATCATATGTCAGAAATGGCCAAGTCAATTTATGGAGACTACAAGAAGAGGATGAAGAAGAAAGGGAAGAAACATGAAGCACAAGTTGATGATAATGTTTCAGTGAATCAAGGGGCTGGAGGATATCCTCCTGAGCCTCCATGTTCATGATCAAGTTATATCTCTTCTTCCTCTAAGAGTTCTCATCATTATCATCATTCTATCCATAAATATTCTTCTAAGAAACCATTATTAAAGCTTGATGCAAAATTTTCTTTACCTATGTTTAATGGAGATGATAATCTTGAAAATCTAGATAATTGGATCCGACAGGTTAAAGTATTTTGTCATGTCCAATAGATTGATGAAGATGAATTTAAAGTGCAATTGGCTTCTCTTCGGCTGGAAGGAACCACTCTCGTATGGTGGGAGAGAAAACTTTAGGACATAAGTAAGTGTGGTAATCTTCTTTTCTCATGGTCGGAATTTAAATTAGCAACCAGGAAGCAATTTTATCCATTGGGTCATTTACATAAATCAAGGATAGAATCAAAAACTTTAAGACAAAGTAAAGGTGAAACTGTACAAAGTTTCACGGAAGAATTTAGGAAGAAATATCTTGCATTAAACATTCCTTTGGATTCTTATGAAACTTTAATGAAGTACATTGGCACACTTCACAATTATAATCATGATACTTTGCTATTGTTTAACCCTACCAGTCTTGACAAAGTCTGTGTCCAAGCCACTCACCTTGAGAACAAGGGATAACATGTTCAAGAAGATCCCACAAAGAAACCTTCCAATCTCCCACATAAGAAGTTTAAGAAGTTTAAAAGGAAGGAAAAAAAGACTGCCACTGTAAAGAGAGAAGAAGGAAAACGATATTGCACTCATTGCAATAAAAGTGGACATGATGATGAAAACTATTGGAAACTACATCCAGAGAAGAGACAGAAACAATTCGGTGGAAATGGAAAGATAAAGACCATTTCTACAATACAACAAGATCTTCATTCTGATTAAGGAGATGAAGGAAATATCACAGTGGTTGGAGTACAAGGTGAAGATTCCCTTCATGCTAGTTCAAATTCCAATAATGGATCTCATGATGATGAAAGAAATGGGAATGGATTATTTCATATGAGAGTTGTATCTAAACACACTAAGATAGATACATTCTTTGATCCAGGTTTCCAAGTAGACTTGATATCTGAAGAACTTGTCAAAAAGATGGGTCTTGAAACTAAACCACATCCAACGCCTTATCCTCTTGGTTGGGTATGTGATAAATCAAAACTTAATGTCACCAAAAAATGTATGGTCAGATTTTCTATTGCTTCAAAGTTGATTGATGAAGTGGATTTTGATGTTGTATCACTTGATATATGTGGCATAGTGCTGGGGAGTCCTTATCTTTATGATAGAAAATCATTCTTCTTTCGTCATGAGAAAAAATATCACCTTACTAAGTGGGGAGTGGAATATATTGTTAGAGCCCACAACATGAGGGTAAAAACAACACTTTTTAGTGCAGGACAAATGAAGAGACTCATAAACACTAATAAGATATATGTACTCATGGTCGTAAGGGAGAAAGATGTCTTAAAATCCGGCGTTTTCCAAGGATGTGATCCTTCTCATAAGAAATAATTAATTGATATTGTTTCTAAGTATGGTGATATTTTCTAGGAACAAGATGGATTACATCCTAAGAGGGAAATCCAACATGAAATACATCTTCAATAGGATTCTCCTCTTCCTAATGTGGGAATGTACACGATGTCAGTTGTAGAGAAGATAGAGATCAACAAGTAGGTACACGGCTTATTAGATAAAGGGGTTATTAGGACCAACTCATCTCCTTGTGGTTCTTTGATCATGATGGTGCCAAATAAAGATGGCACATGGAAAATATGTGTTGATTACCGAGCCGTAAATAAAATCACGGTGAAAAATCTACACCCTCTTCCTCATATAGATGATTTACTTGATCAATTAAATAATGTTGTTTATTTCACTAAGTTGGATTTGCGCAGTGGATACCATCATATCATGGTTGAAGAACATGATGAATTGAAGAATTCCTTTAAAACCAAGCAAGGGTTTTTTGAGTGGTTAGTTATGTCGTTTGGGCTTTGTAATGCTCCGAAAACCTTCATGCGTGTGATGATTGATGTATTCAAGCCATTTCTAGATGATTTTGTGATTGTATATTTAGACGAAATTCTTATATTTAGTGGGACTTGGGATGAACATGTAAGGCATGTAAAGAAAGTATTGGAAAATTTGAAAAGGGAAAATTTATATGTAAAATTATACAAATGTGAATTTGATAAGACTACACTTGTGTACTTAGGTCATATTGTAGGAGGAGGACAATTGAAAATTGATCCTTCCAAGATTGATGTAATTGTAAATTGTCGTAAGACCAAAAGTGTAATCGAAATACAAATCTTCTTAGATGTAGTCCAATATTGGAGGATATTCATTTCGAACTTCTCCTTTATAGTAGCTCCTTTACATGCCTTAACTAGAGTGAAGAACACTTTTCAGTGGGGAGGAAAGAAACAAAAATATTTCAACACTTTGAAGGAAAATATCAGTACCACACCAATATTAGCATCGTTGAATATTCAACATCCATTAGAGATCAAGACAGATTCGAATGGGTATTCCATGGGTGCAGTATTGATGCAACATCGTAAGCCTATCTATTACCACTCTGAAACTTTTAACCAAGTTGTTGTTAACTATCCTACATATGATAAAGAATTGTATGCATGAGTTCAAATCATAAAGAAATCGAAGCACTACTTGTTAGGGAAGGAAACAATCATACATATAGATCATCAATCCTTACAGTATATCCAAGCACAAACCAAACTGCAACAATATTGACATTATAGATGGATGGGTTTCCTACAACAATTTCATTTGGTAATCAAATAAAAAAAGGGTGCGAGTAACAAGGTAGCTTATATGCTTTCTAAACCTCCTATTGTTGCTTCTATTATTTTGAGGAATGATTCTTTATCTCATTATAGATATGTGGAACAATATTCCATTGATCAATATTTTAAAGAAGAATATGAGAAGCTAACCCATGGTGCACAGGTAGAGAACTATTGTTTGGAAGGGAAAACTACTCTACCATCCTGGAAAGCTATGTATTCCTACAAGTGAACGGGTCCATGTAATACAAGAATCTCACACTTCTCTCGTGTCTGGGATTTTTGGGCTAGGAAAAACTCCGACTCATTTGCAAAGATTTTTTTATTGGCCTCAGATGAAAGGAATTGTTACTAAATATATAAAGGGGTGTGTGATGCATTCTACTTGTAAGCCCACTAATAGAAAATTGAGGCTATACTCACCACTTCTTGTTCCATCCTATCCATGGGAAAGTATCTCCATGTATTTTATAAGGGGTTTACCAATGTCGAAAGGGGGTCATGACTATTTGTATGTTGTAGTGGATAGGTTCAAAAATATGTTTATCTTAATGCGATGTAAAAAAATGATCATTGATGAGAAGACTACTAATGTCTTCTTTCAGTATGTTTGGGTTCACTTTGCGTTACCCACATTCATTATCTCGAATCACGATACTTGATTCCTTAGGGATTTTTGGACGATATTGTGGAGAATGATGGAAACCAAGTTGAAGAGGATCACTTCTTTCCATCCACAGATAGACAAACAAAATAATGTTATTAACCGAACAATGGTACTTTTTCTTCGAGGTTATTGAAACAAACATCTCAAGTTATGGGATGAATAGATACCCTATGTACAACATGCTTACAACCGAGCCTTACATTTCGCCACTCAATGTTCTCCTTTTGAGACATGCTTTGGGTATTTTCCTAAGGTCCCTTTGGAATTGATGTATGGGAGAGATATTAATTCAAATGAAGACATATCCTACAAGTTCATCCATAGGATCCAACATGTACATCAAGCAGTCAGGGAACAGTTGGAGAAAATTCAAGCATAGTATAAAGCTCAACATGAAAAACAAAGGGTCCATCATCAGTTCTAGGTTGGAGACCATGTATGGATTCACATCAACAAGAAAATATTGAAGGGTAAAGGCAAGAAACTCAAGGCCATCCTTTATAGACCCTTCACTATATTGGAGAAAAGTGGTACTGATGCTTTTCATATAGATATTCCACCATATATGTAGATCTACTTAGCTATAAATGTGGAGAAATTGAAACTTATTGAGCCTCCCATGATCATGGAACAAGGTGAGGAAATTTAAATACCTTCGGTTGATGAGTTTTCTCCTGAGTACTTAGATGAGTTAAAGGAAGATATCATCTTGGATAGAAGGATGAGGACTTCACGCAAGGGTGATGTTGACTATCTTCGAGTGGGATTAAAAGGTACACATCCAAGCAAGGCAAAGTGGATTGAGAAGGACAAGGTGAGGGGAATTTTCCCTCACTTATCTGTTGATTGATGAAATATTTTGGTGGTACAAAAAGCTCTTAGTGGGGAGGCGTGATCCAAAAAGGATCTAGAGAAGACTAAGGATAACTCATAACTCATAGAAGCACCTCAGTAAGTTCATAATGGCCTCAGCAGATAGAGAAAGAGAAAAAAAATTCAAAGTTCTCAAAACTCAGTGAAATTGTCTTAATCGTAAAGACTGTGTCGCAAGCTTTCCAACGACATAAACAGTTCATCAAACGGAGTTACAAATGAAAAGATATTTGTGGTTAAAGTTTTTTCTCAACCTAGCCCAGTTAGCAGGGATGAGTCAACATCCATATTTCTGAAATCAACATCAATACAGATGACATCAACATCCATACATTATACGTGGCACATGCAGAGGGTGACATGTGTCATGATGACGTCAGCATGGTGACATGGCAGCACCAGAGGTTTCCACGTGTCACTCATTTTTTATATTTTTGGGCCAACATGTGGACAAATGATGAAGTTCCTTGTGGCAGACCATATAAGACATGGAAGGTTGGCATGGCAGGCTAACATGGAAGGATGGCATGGTAGGTGATGTGGCAGAGTGACTGTGCAAGTGGATGGTGTGGGCTAATGAAATGTTTCCACGTGGAAGCGGGCAAATGCCCAATGAAGGTCAACAACCGAAAATTAAAAAATTATATATAAAAAGTGGGTTGGCTGGGTTCAACCCCCCCATTCCGTCAAATTTATGTATATTCCACCACATCTGGTGACCAATAAACAATTCACCAACCATACCTCTAAACTTAGCAGAGGTTGCGCTATATTCACATGCGAAATTTCTATGGTTAAAAGAATATGCCAAAGGGAGGAGGCCCATGAGATTGACCCCAAGACCTCCCCCTAAAATTTTCCCTTCATACACATCTCCCAACCAATGGGCCAAATGACCTTGTTGGTTAATCCCCTCGGCCATTTAGTTTAAGAACTAACCTTTTCCAATGCACGGAGGGATGAAGGCACATACCATTCCATACTGGGCATGGATTTCAATGCATAAGTACTGTCATTAATGCTGGTTGCAGGCATGAAAACCAAGACATGATTTCTCAAGGGGTTGAAAGTGCCAAACTCAGATCGAGGCGTGGAGAAAGTAATTTTTGGGTAAATTGATGCCATGAATACAATGGTTTTGTCTGTTTTCTGATATGAGAAAAGCTTCTGTAGCTTAACTCCAGAATGAGGTATACTTATGTATTTCTCCAAATTATTTTGTTGATTTAATATAAAATCCTACCCATTTGAGAGAAGGGCCCGGAGACGTAGTCCACTAGGGTCAAACTCTATTATCAATTTTTTGGTGTTCATATTTTATGCTTATGTCTCTTCATTATTGAGTTATTCCTTCTTTATGGTGCACTTCATTTTATGCTCATTTAACGTAATTCTTTAATAAGTCACCTCGATGAAAAGATCTCGGATCACCAACATATATAGGATTAGGGCCTTGGTGTAGAATTGGAGAGTTAACTCTCCCAAGACACATAAATGAAACCTAGAAGTCATTAAAGAGTGTTAAATCCTTTGTCAGAACACGTGTATTAGAAATTTCTTGTAATATAGGAGTCAATCATGAGGTCGTATTAGGGAAAGTAAAATGATATCCCCTCTCTACTATTTCTTTGACTACTATATGTACGGGGATATCAAAATGTTTATGCCTCCTTTAGAGGTAAAAATTATTGAGGATTGATTCTTAGTTTCTATTCCCAAATGTGTGGTTGGACCTTCAATTGTTTTCCCGATCACCAATTGTGAGCTGATATCCATAGTGACCCTTCATAGGTATCACGTAGGTGACTATAGGTGGGAAGTTCCTATGGTACCTACGGAATAAGTTCAATCCCTATTTACTTTTCTGTGGAGGGTGCCCACCTTAATAAAGGATACTTGCACCAGTCAAGGATATTATGTGTCGGTTATCATAATTGTTACTCACACCTTCGCTAGCCAATATTTTGGGGACTTGACATCCCCTAGAGGGTTGGATTTTGGAAGGCCCCTTTGATCCATTGCTTATTCTTATTAATGGCATACATTTGTTAGGGATGTGCTATTTGGTCCTAAGTCTATGTTAGCCATAGGATTAATTTTTATTTTGGTTATAACAGATTTTATTCACCATGGTTGAACAATCGCTTCGTTGGTCTCGTTGACAATGAGGAACTGTGCCTATCACAGAGGGACAAACACATTTTAAGAGACGATAGGTTGGTGACAAAGAGTTTAGAGAGATAGAAAGAAAGTTTGAGGAGAGTGAGTAGAAAGAAAGTTTGATTGGTTGACAGAAGTTTTCCACCTCATTTAAACCCTTTTTCGACTAGTCATAATTACTCTGTACTTGTCCAGGTTAGCGATCTATTATTTAGTGAGCCTTTTTAATCATTTAGTTATCCTCACACCAAGTTGGGCCCGAGTGTTTCATCTAGTGTGGTTGAGCCTTCAATCCCATCGACGAGTGTTATAGGGGACACTCCAGTGATGTCCACCCTGTCATCCCTTAGGGTCATTGGACCTACACATTCTTTTCTCATTTCATCAGGTGTATCCATTTTGGGGATGTTAGCCATGTCTTATTTTCTTTCCATCAACATGCTTATCATTAGCATTCCCATCTTGTCTATTTTGATGCCTACACTTGTATCTCCATATAGTGGGGGCCCTAGCCTTAAGTTTAGTGTCAAGAGTGGAACTCCATCCACCCCCATTATCCCTATAGGAATCCCAATGATTCCAAATTTCAATTTTCCATTGGTTTGGAACACGTCTACTGGATTTGGATTTGTCCCTAGCCATTGTGGGGGTATCAATGTTTCTAAGGTATTTAGTATCCCATGGGATAGCATATTGATTTATGGAAGATTTTTTATTTCTATGTTTACCTCTATCCCTGGGGGAAATTCCCCTAAGCGTACCTATGGTCTTAGGAGTAGTGGACCTTCTAGTTATCCCATTATTTATGGGGGCATTTACTTTTGGAGAATTCCCCCTAGGGGAAATTATGCTAAGTGGGGTGGTTGTCCTTTTATCCACATGTCTGGTCCTGGACATTACTTTTATGATGATAGTTTTGGTTAGGGTATTAGTATTACCTTAGGGTCCATGTCTACTCCTCGAGGTAATCCTTTCGGGGGCATGTTTGATCCTAGAAGTAGGAATGTTTCTCATAGTCCTTTTATCCTCAAAGTCAATCCTTTTGGGGGCATACTCCATCTTGGGAGAATCCATGCTCCTGGGAGTGCTTCCATGACCTTTCAATTGTGCTTTTTATCCAACTCTTTGATGGATGATAGTGTCAGACTGCATATTTTCCAATGATCCCTGACTAAAGGTGTCATGAAATGGTACGTAGAACTTACGAGTACTTCCTTTTCTAGCTTTAATAACTTGGACATGGTTTTTTTGACCCATTTTCAATTACTTGTTAGGTACGCAACTAGGAAAAAGAGATTGGCGTCTTTGTATCAAGATAAATCCACTGCAATTTTTAATCATATTCATGAGTGGAGACAAAGGCATAAAATGATCAAAGACAAAATTCCAGACCAACTCCTCATGGACTGGTTCAATAAATCCATATTGCCACCGATCGCCAAGGATGTTTCTATGTCAGGGTTGGCTTTCGAGGAGAAAGCTATTTTGTGCGCATAACATTTAGATCTGATATATTCTCAGTGTGGAACACTCTACAATATAATCCTTCATGCTATGAGTCCATAAAAAAATTGTCATAGGCCAAACCGAGGACCCCATGTTGATGGTGTGGTTAGTTCTATTTCAAATGCATCAGTGGATCGGTTAGTTGGATAGTTGGGTAGTATGCACATTTCACAAATTCATCAGTTTCAACGTCCACCACCCAACATGATCATACTCCCATTCAACCCTCCGAGGTGAATTCTATATAATCCATGAAAATGAAGAATCCTTAGCAACCTTAGGGGAAGACAAAGAAAAATAATAAAAAATATAACAATGAACGTATATTCCCTGAAGCCCAAAACAATACTATAGGAGGCACAAAATATAAAAATAAGAGTAGGTTCCCTTGCATGATTTGTAATGAGGACCATCCCACTCATCTGTGTCCCGGGAAGGATGAAATTCATTGATAGCTTTCCTAGAAGAAGGCCCCTCGATAGCTTGTTTTCTTGACTCATCCTTTCCCCCTAGCCTCAACAAATGGTTTCTTCAAATACTTCCCATATGCAAGAAATCATGGTAGGTACTCCTTATTTTGAGGGGTTGTCCTCATACACAAAAATTATGATGTGTGACCAAATGATTTCCTTACAAACCCACGCATGAAACTATGATACTCCTGATCTAGGTCCTGTGAATTAGGATCCATCTTCCTCTTCCCAGACTGGTGGCTCTTTTCATATAGAAAAGTTATCTTTTGAGACATTTATTTTCAAACACAAGGGTGTTCTTGGATGCATGACGCACAATCCAAATACACATCCTACCCACAACTACAGTAATGTGGAAGACTAGGCCCAGGCACCATGTGCCATGTTTGCTTTAGAAGTACTCCAAAGTTGTTCCACATAGATAAAAATCTTTGTTGTCTGCCATAAGTGGGGTTGATCCCTTAGAGTCTAATTTGATTGCATTTGACATGGGCCATGCTCATAATCAACTTTCCCACTAAATTTATTTTCAAATTAAAGTGAGAGTACTTGGGAAACTCATCTTTTGCATAGTGGTTGATGAAGGAGCCTCAACTTGAACCATGTCCATTTCCTACTAGAAACACATGGTATTCACTTAGTGAACCTATGAAAAGGCATGGAAATTCATGAGATATTAAATAATACCCCTATTTTCACTAGATATTAATAAATACCTCCTAAAATCCTTATGTCAAGCACCCCTCACAATACATGTTTCCAATAAAAAAACCATGGTTTTACTATATACCCCTTTTTATACCCCCCAATACCTATAAACCCCCTGATACCTTGGATCCCCCACCAATACCCACAATATATTGACATTATTTTTCACAATTTAAAATCCCCCTTTATGAATGAAAATGATAAGATATTGGTCAACAAGATGAATCCTTCATGGCTAGAAATCCCTCGGCTCTCCAAAGCATCACCCATCTAAAACTGTGTTGAAGGATTTTGATGGACACACATTGACACCTCATGGTATTATCATCACATTTACCATTGAGCTAGGTAGAAATATTGTCTTTGTTGAGGTGGAGGTGGCCTATGCTCCTTTGAAGTATAATTTTCTATGTGGGCACACTTGGTTCTATGATATGATCGTAGTTGTCTCATCAGTCTTTACAGTCATATACTTTCCTCACCAATGAAATATTTTCATGATAAACCAACTTGCATTTTGTACCCTAGACCTTAGAATTGATGTGATTTCTAATATACCCTTTGGCGTTGATTCCCAAAACACTTATGTGAGTGTCAGTGTGAATATGTTAAATGAATCCTAATTAATGGGAATATATCATCTTCTCCCACCATCTCCTTCTTCGAATTTCACTCTGATCAATATGTTATCTTTATTCACCACTAGATTTCTTGGGTCTTTTGATCCATGGGTGATTCCTAGTCCCAAGGAAGTTGAGTCTTATGGAGCCAATATGGTTCTCATAGTGGTTCATATTTCCTCCTTCGTGACCCCATTAGTGTCAGCTAATACTGGTTAGAAACTCCATCCTCATATGGGTTGTGATCAAACTACTCCATCCACACATGTTGTTGACTCTTCGAGTTCAGATGACTTACTCTATACTAAGATTCCTTCAGATAAGGCCATCCTGGATGTCATTGCTTCCATAGATGATCCCAAGGATGAGGTGACCTATTTATCATGTTTTCCTAATTTGGAACCGATGAGAGTTAGAATGATGAGTCTCGATCCAGGATTAGGGGCATGTTTTGGGGAATCCACTAGACCTCCTAGTATTGACCCCTTTCTACCTTGGTTATGTTTTTTGGAACTTGCAACCAAATTCTTTGTTCCCCCTTCCTCCAAATATTTGTGTTTCATACCTTCTTCATGTCTTGATGGGAATCATCAAGGAGCTATCATATCTCACAAAACCACTCATGATGATTCTCTTCAACTGTAGAAAAATGTTATTATGTGGCGTGGCCCCAACATGCTATGCCACATGTTTTCAACAATGGCCTATGAGTTCATCAATGATGAAAATAATCCTTAGTCAGAGACCAATAATGGGATCTAATATAAGTAAACCATTAGGATGTGTAGTTCCTCGTATATAGGTGTGTGGTGTGAGTGATTTTTTTTTTTCATATATCATATCCAAAAAATCCAAAAAAAAATGTATTTTCTTTTATGATTTCACTATGTGTTTTCACCCTGAGTCTAGTATTTTTGGATGTGTTTTACAAGACTTGGTGATGTTTTTTTATGAATTTTTATATGGTGACATATGTTATGATCCAACACCTTAAAAATGATAAACATTCATTGAATTACAATCCACTTAAAGGGGGAAACCTCCTTTTACAATATATAAACTTTAGAATGCCATATGATATGTCATACGATGATTCTAATACTCAATATCCTTTATCTATCTATCTATCTATCTATCTATCTATATATAGGTCTCACCCAAGGTAGAGGCAGGGGGGGTTGCAGGACTCAAGTGTCTACAACCTAGCTGGGACACAGATCTGTGATTACACACCTTGACAGAGAACTTAGCCAATAGTATGCATTTGGTTATGATTCTTATTCACATCGCAGATTAACCCTAGTTGTAGATCAATGCAGTAGTAATCAATATTAAACATATCTAAGCATTCATCACATAGCATCAAAGAAGATATATCATTTATTCATACATCAAGCACTAAGCATCAATGTATCTACCTATCATATATCCAGAACAATGCACTAAGATAATATAAACATAACCATCATGAACACGTAGCACAAAGCACAATAACATAGGATATACGTGGTTCACCCCAATTTGGGTCTACGCCCACCAACTCTTCTTATTATTTATTAGCTTCTTCCAATCTTCTTACATGCACCAAGCCATAGATCCAAATCCGTAAAGGAAAGGATATATGTGCGCACCTCTCAAGATCTCCTTCCCTGAATTAGATCAAGGCACCAAGACTTACACCATCTGTGCACACAGAACTTACACAACACTTGCACTTGGATCTACAACTTCAACACATTCTTGCACAAAGCCAACTAGCCAAGCACTAAGCCAAATACCACTACGATCACATAGATCGAACTACTCTTACATCGCTTGGATACTTATTTATACATTACAAAAAGGGGCCTAAACATGGGTGAACCCATGGGCCGACATCCCATACGCATTACATAAACCCTAAAATCCCCAAAAGTCCGCAAAATGGGTGAGATCCCGCGATCTTCAATTCACCTGGAAGCTCCATCTTCGACCAGCCTGTCAAAGTACCAAAAATGGTCAAGCATGACCAAGATTCTCCCAAAACTTGGTCGAGGGCCAACATTCCCCCAACACTCATCTGTGACTCGTCCCGAGTCACTCTGATCTAGGAAACATTGCTTCAAAGGTCTCAAGCTTATCTCAAGCTACCTCAACTCACTGCTTCACCAGAGCCTCCTGCTCAATGAACTCCTGAATGACTTGCTCAGTGACAGGCCCTCCCAGGCATTGTTCCACTGTTGCAACCACATGTTCGAACTATGATCCTTGTCCCTCGATCTCTTCAAAAAGTGTGCAGGATTTTTCCTACACCAATTGGAGTCTCTGTGTTGCCTCTATAACTCTGCTCTAGATGGCAGTGACCTACTACTGAAATGTGCGCTACTCCTACGACCTTTTCATCGTCTCCATTGTCATAAGTTGCTTTAGTTGTGATTTCACAGTAGATGCCTCCCGCTTCACCTCCTGGAGCTATGCCTCTAATATCATTAGCTCTGGGTCTTCTGCAAGTCTGTCATAGGTCTGCGAACTTCGGTCAATGAGTTTCTTTCATTCTGAGGCCAAAAACCTGATTCTTTCTACTGTGCTCCTGAGAGTTTCTTCCCTTTGATCTTGTACTTCCTAAAGAGTGCTAGGCACTGCTTCAAGTTCTAGCTTTGCTACTCTTTCTTGGAGCTGTTGAATAGCCTCAACGAGCTTACCCACTTGGCTCTTGACTGTCTCTTCTTCCATCTATGCCAAGCCTGACACAGAGCAAAGTGCTCTATTCACTGCCTCTCTAATCCCAATCTGCTATGTGAGAAACTAGTCTTTCTCTTTCTGGATTTTCTCCTTGTCTTCTTTGAACTTCGCTGAAGCTCATCTGTCTCTTGTTGCGCAAGATGAAGTTTCTCTAAGGAATCCTCCTTTTATTTATTCAAGGCCTCTGTGGTCTTTTCTTTTTCCTCTTGGACTCAACGAGGTCGAGTCTCTATGGCATCTGCCATCCTTCGTAATTAGGTGGGCTCATCCCCCAATTCTATACCTTCTGATGACGATGGCACAGTAGACACTGCGCGGATCGAGTAGATGGATTTATGTACCGCCTTTAGCTTCGCCTTGATTATTTCATACATCATCTCTTGATTTTCTTCATGTTGCTACAAGATACCCTCTGAATCATCTTCTACAACTGCGATGATGAGGTCAACATCATCCACTGTGAGAACATTTTGTGACTGAGGTTTGTTGGCTCGTGATTTCTTCCATACTAAGGGTTTCTTCGGATAAACCTTCCTTTGCTTTGATTTTTATGCCCCTGTTAGGGATCCTTTGGCGATGGTACTTTGGCCTTTTCTTTCTTGTATTATTCCCCTTCCTCTTATTGGTTTACTTCGTTGCCTCATCCTCCTCCAGGTGATTCATGTGCAATTTCCTCTGATGCACTGTCCTTTTCCTTACTATCTATGTCCTGCACTTCCTCCTTCTTATTATTTTTCTTATCGTTGCTTGGTTCATTGTACTCAGTCCTAGTGACTACATGAATTTCTATGAGGTCAAGGTTAAAGATTTCTACATCTCCAACCAGTACAAGGAATTCAACTGACCATTCTTTAGTGATTTCTTCCAGGTCTTCCTCAATAAACTTATAATATGACTGCAACTCCTCTTTACTTATCCTTGGGTGCAGTGATGTATATAAAGTGGTGGTATGCACAGAACTTCGCCAGTGGTTTGTAAGTATGCAAGGTGTTCGAAGTCATTCAGGGGAATGACTCAATGGCATGCATGATCTATAAGCAATAAGTGTGGAACACCACATTTGATTGCCACTGCTTCACCATATCGCTTGAATACCACAAGGTAGTGAACCTCACGGACAGTGGTTCTGATGGCGCAAATTATGGGAATGTCGCTCCCTATGGCATCTCCCAAGAGACAAATTCTATAAGAATCAACAACCAACTGAACTAGAATTCATAACCTTGGTCTTGTGCTTCGCGGTAGTCCTTCTCCAACTCATTGATTAGATAGCTTGCCCAGTTAATTTGCATTCCTTCGACATATTTTCCTGCAAGGTCGACTACGAAGCATGTTACTTACGTAGGGTGGTTCTTTCTAAAGATATTGCTTTCTATCATCTGACAAGCTAGGCACACTGTTCCATCCTGGCTGGAGGATACATTGTAGCCTCTCTTCCCTTTCTCCACATCGTCATACTCTTCTTTTATTCGTTGCGCCAAGGAGCGATCTGATGTCTTCCGAGGGTAGAATTTTTTAGGGTTTGGTCCTTTCATTCTTAGTCCAATATTGAGGTGGATCAACACTGGATCGATAGTGATGATCCTATACAACCATAGGTATCCTCCATGGAAGCAGGATAGGAGGAGTTTAATGCATGTGTTAACCTCCTGATGTTTGTTGAAGTGTGGGATCTTCATGGCATTTAAGATAGTCGACCTTGCGATCTCCTTGATCCATGGTTGGGGAACTATCTTAGGCTTCTTCCTAGTCATCTTCAATAGGTAGCAATGCAGTGCGAGCATCTCATAATTCTTCCTATCGTCGAGGTTAAAATCACTTATCTTAAGACCTCGGATCAATCCTAACTGCGGTCCTATTGCGTGTATCCCCTTCGGGATGTATGCAGTGATGAGTGTGTACTCAAAATATCTTGGGACAATGTCACAACTAACCATGCCAACCAAGGGAGGGATGTAGTTGGGAAAGACCGATGGGATCTACTTTGCATTCGCTAGATCATCGCAGTTCTTTCTTTTCTTCTCTGTCGTAGTTCAGGATGGCCTAGATCGATGTCCAATCAAGGGGGATTCTTGTAATCCTCCCGTCAATGAGGCATGTACTCCTACAGACATGATTTTATCAACCATAATTTCTATTAGGATCTCCTCCACAGACTTCTCTATTGTGCTACGTTTGCCTGACATACATCCTCATAAGAAAATAACTCGGGTAGGCAAACATATACTCAAGGTAATAAACTCAATGGAGATGTCTAGAAAACACAATGTGGTAGGAAATCACATCTCTATTAGCTTGAATATCTCAGTTTGCAAAAGTTGTCCAGGTGCAACATGTGATAGATTAAATAAACAACATCGTAACAGATTCCTCCAACGGGTTGAAATGCCTTAATCAATACAATTTTTATGGCCATCCTTTCCATAATAAATGTGTAACCATTCCAGAGCATAGTTATAATGGTCGGGACACCTCCAACGGTCATATATATTTTCCTTGGCAAAGTGTCAGTCTTCATTGTTCTGTGATTTCAGTGAGGTTCAAGTTTTGCAAGCCTGCCTTCTGGGAAGTCTTCTATGGAACTTCCTGCAGTCTTTCTATTTTTTCCTTCTTCTTGTTGAGCTTCCTAGCCTTCCTTCGTATGATCTCAGTCATGGGGTTCCTCTTTCCTTTATTATTTTTATCTTCTCTTAACATAGTATCTTCACACTGCCAATGTTATCTCAAAGGTTTCGAATGCAGTATCTCTTCTCTTATTACTTCTGGGGTAGTTGTTCCTTTCTCCTGCATAGATAGGGTTTTCAAGCCTTCCTGTGTTCTTACAACTTAGAAAGTGAAGTCTCTGTCCCTCTATTGCTTCAACTTGTCTCCTTGTTCTTGTACTAGTCACTCTATTTTCTTGGATATGAAGTTCTTTAATTTTTTTTTTTCTTCTGTTATGTATCTTCTTCCTCCACTTTCTTCCAGATCTGATCATTCTCAATCCATGTCTTTCCTAACAAAAGTGCAAAAGGGGCACTATTCTCAACAAACTTAATGACCTCAAATTCTTCTTCAGTCGATGTTCCATGGGAAATCATAGGTACATGAGTAAGTCTTCCACATAGGGTTATCATCTTCCCTTTTAATAATCCTATTCCTCCTAATGAAGGAACCATAGTAGGCTTTCCCAAAATTTCCCAAGTACTTTCTGGCATAATATTCACCTTTGTTTCCTCATCCAAAACACTGTCTATGTCGAGGTCTCATATTCTTATTTATATGCACTGCTTTTATTTTAATATCTATGGTAAACTGATGTCTCTATGATAATTCAATGTTTCTTTCAACTATAATAGCATAGTCTCTAATTATTTCTGATTCTCTAACATATCCTTAGTTTATTGACATTCCTCATAGTTTTCTTGTCTCATGCTCATATTTTCAACTTTAGCAATCATTTTAGGGAAATCCAAAACCTCATGGTCAATAGTTGTACAACAAAGGCAATTAAAACCTATACAAGGGCATTCCTTAGCAAGATGCCCTAGTTTTCTACAACTTTAACATAGTATCAATCCTCTCTTTCTCTTGAACGATCCCCAACCTTTCCTGTACTGTGCACTAGGATCATAGTGATGGACCTGAAAAAAATTATTTCTAGGGTCCTACATTCACTTGTTAGTCCAAAAATTCTTTCTATGCATAGGAATAACATATCTTTCACTATTTCTATCAAATCTATTCAAATCAAATATTCTTTCTTCTAGTTGTGCCCTAGTTTTCAGACTAGGACAAAATCTATTAAACATACCTAAATTCATACTTTTGAATAAAAAAGTTCCACTTATTTAACTTTACCAGAGCAAAAAGCTTTAAGATATTACCTCTTTCTTCATATCAGGCTTTTCTTTCTTAGCACATGGCTTCGCAAGTCATTGTTGTTGGGTATTCTACCCTACAGACTAATAATCTAGGGCTCTAAGCTCATACGCAGATCATGACCCTCAAGACTTAACTTTTAACCTTCTACCCGAATCTAAAACCTCTTTTTTCACATGCACATAAGGAAAGAATGAACCAACCTT
>JZKD02S1950488.1:72383-102017 GCA_000966675.3 Picea glauca
CTAGGTAAACCTGTATGGTGCATTTTAGGGTTATAACAGTCATGTAGAATATTGCACACTACAACAACAGATCTATTCACAGAGATTTATCTTTTCTTTAGTTCCCAGAAATCACAGTTTCAGGTCTTAGAATCATAACCATTTGTTGGCACAGGAGTAGACCTAGGGTTCAATGCTTCAACAATGCACCAACAAAACCGTAACTAACAACCCTTTTGGAAACACCTGCGAAGAAGATGAAGTCTCACCCGAGGTAGAGGTAGGGGGGGTTTCAAGACTCAAGTGTCTTCAACCTAGCTGCGAGACAGATCTGTGATTGCACACCTCAACAGAGCACTTAGCCAATAGTATGCATTCGATTATGATTCTTATTCACATCGTAGATTAACACTAGTTGTAGATCAATGTAGTAGTAATCAATATTAAACACATCTAAGCATTCAACACATAGCATCATAATAGATCTAACATTTATTCATACATAAAGCACTAAACATCAATGGATATACCTATCACATATCCAAAACAAGGCACTAAGAAAATATAAACATAACCATCATGAACACATAGCATAAATCATAATAAAACAGGATATACATGATTCACCCCAATGTGGGGCTACATCCACCAACTCTTCTACTTATTTATTAGCTTCTTCCAATCTTCTTACATGCACCAAGCCACATAACCAAATATGTAAAGGAAATGATATCTATGCACACCTCACCAGATCCTCCTTCCTCGAATTAGATCAAGGCACCAAGTCTTACATCGTCTGTGCACAAAGCACTTAGACAACACTTTCACTTAGCTCTGCAACTTCAACACATTCTTGCACAAAGCCAACTAGCAAATCACTAAGCCAAATACCACTATGATCACATAGACTGAACTACTCTTACATCACCTGACTACTTATTTCTACATTACAAAAAGGGGCCTAAACATGGGTGAACCCATGGGTCAACATCCCATACCCGTTACATAAACCCTAAAAGCCCAAAAAGCCCGCAAAATGGGCGAGATCCTACGATCTCCGCTTCACCTGGGTGCTCTGTCTTCGACCAACCTGTCGAAGTCCAAAAAATGGTCAAGAATGACCAAGATTCTCCCAAAACTTGGTCGAGGGCCAACAAGGACATGTTGGGAGCAAGGGATATTTTGAAGAAATAGCCAATTTTGGTAAGGAAAGGCCTAATTTTGGACAAGAACAACTAGCAGGAAAAGCCGCATGCAAAGGAGGAAAGCATGTAAGGCGCACAAGTAGGAAAACCTAACCATGTTAGGGTTAGGGTTTTGGGAAGATATTGTAATGGCTATTAAGCTATAAGAACCTAGGAGGTCTACGTCGAGGTTGGAGGTTGGAAGTGTTCTTGTTGGTTTTGATTAGTTTGGATACTAGTTCAATTTGACTATTGTAGTTCTGATATATTTTGTAATTTGTTGAGTTGTAGAAGAGTCAAGTAGTTATCTCTTGATGGTTAGATCATAGGATGAAGAGCCTGGTGTAATCTAGTCTGTCTCATAGAGGTTTTTGAACTTTTTTCATGATTGTATGATCGGAGATGTAGTGCGCGTAGCGCCATATTTTGTAACAAGCCTAATAAAAGAGAAGAGAATCCAGATCTTTGTGGACATAGCCCAGGATGGGGTAAACCATAGTAAACCATGTGTTATCTGTAATGTTTAATTATGTCAATGATCAATTTACGAATGGATGAATGAATGGTTAAGTTATATATATTAGAATGCATGCATGGATTAAAAGAATGAATGACTATTGGGAATAATAGAAGGAATAATCAATTTAAGGACTAAAAAAGATCAAGTAAATCCTAGATCCCCACTACTTCCTAGACTGCAAGCACTTGAGATTTGCAGTCACCTATAGAACTATCTCAGGTGAGACTATGCAGTGCACTTTATGCATTGTATTTCCTTCTACTTTATCAGGAGGGCCAATACTTTTAGAGGGTTTTGTTGGAATCCTATTTATATCTAAACCTGGGTTTGCCCAAGAAGTAGGTAGAGAGAGAAATAAACCAACAAATGGTTTTGTTTCCAACTGGAACTGCATAGGATTGAGTGGATAGGATCCGTAAAAGAATCATGTGGAGAATGAAGAGAGCCATAGGATTGAGTGGACAAGATCTGTAATACCCTACCAATATAAGATGAATAATAAGAAGAGAGTCATAGCTGATAGAAAGGGCTTGGAAAGAGATGAGGAAGAGGTATCGGATCTTTGGGCTGTGGAGAAGATTGAGGAAATCATGCACGCAACAGATGAAAGGAAGAAATGAGGTCCAAGGGGAGGAGCATAAGGAATAACTCGAATCCATATCAACACGAGTGTGGAACCTATAACCCCATGTGCGACTAGTACACTAGAAAGAAAACCACCATTTAGAAAACCAAATTTTAGTGGAAGAAAGACAACAGGAAACACATCAAAACAAGGAGAAACAACTGGAGGAGCTAGTTCAAGAAGTAACAATGAAATATATAGACCCCGTGGAGGTAGTATTTCAACGTATTTAAGTATGGTAGGACATGATCCCACGATCAGGTTACCATAATTTCAGGGATAGGCATATAAGGACCCTGAAAAGAATTTATTCATCTATGAGAAGATTTGGGAAGCAAAGAACTTCACATATGAGGATACAAAACTTTTGCAGTTAGCTATCACACAAAGAGACTACACACTAGATTGGTACATGAGCCTAGTTGTAAATAGTCCACCAGGAGTAACAAGGACTATTGCATATGTGAATAAGTTACTGATAAATGAATTTAAAAATCCTAGCTCAGAAGATCAATACATGAATGAGATGATTTAAATCAGGAAGAAACCAGGTGAGTCTTTTTGAGATATTGATAAGAGGTTTAAGCACCTCAAGGGTAAGTTGAATTATTTTATGACTCACATGCAACATAAAAGTCTCTTTGTGAATTCATTGTTACCATATTTGGAGTAACCATTAAGAAAATAGAAGTTCCAAACTAAAGTAGAGGCTCTGTAGTCATCCTTACAACTGGAAGAGAACCAGTATCATAGGAAAGATCCAACAATAGAGGAGTTGAAGGAGGATCTAAACAATCTAACATTTCATCATAACCAGAATAAGGGAAAAGTTAAAAGAGAAGTTGTTTAGTGTACCACATGCAGAAGAAAAGGACACCATAAGAATTAATGTCCAACTTTCACGCAGTACATGGAAACACGAGTCCCAAACCATTTTCCAACAAGAGGAACATGGTGTGAGATATATAATATGCATGGGCTTGATTCATATCATTTTCCAATGATGCAAAAGTATCGGACAATACCCAAGAGTTCATACTACATTTTTTTCAAGTCATTGGGTCATGATGATAAATATTGTAGGACAATTTAGATGATGCGATAAAGAACATCAAATAATTATAGGGTGCAAGAAAAAATGATGACAGGGCAAGATGCACCTCATTTCAACCAGGTACCACCTCCATACAATAATGTGCAACCGTAATATAACATTGTGCAACCGCAATACAACATTACGTAGCCACAATATAACCTCATGCAGTATAACCAGGTACCCCAGTACAATGCACCACAAGGAGATCAAGATGGATACATAGGTGGAGTATGAGGTAGAGGAGGATTTGGAATATGCAAGGGACCATTACTGTTCCACAAATTCCAACAACCAAGAAATTATGCAATGGAATGTCCACTTCCACCTATGACATGTATGTATTGTCATGTAGCAGACCATAATATAAAGGATTGTCTGAAACTACTAGGAAAGATCCAAGACAAGAGGAACCAAAACAACCAAAATGTCTAGTGGATTTCTAAAGAATCCAGGGATGATGGAAGAAACATCAACATAGTAATGCAAGGAGGAGATAAGAAAGGACCTGACGTAGTATGACAAGACCTAGCACAACACTAATGGATGAAGAAAAATACTGAACCACAGAAGTAGTTTGATGCGCGGAAAGAAAAGGAGACATTCAAGGAGGCCAAAAAGGATTTTCTCAAGAAGAATGTTGTGTCAACATCAGCTACACAACATACTCAGAATGTATCAATGTATGAGATTCGTTCATCAATGGACCACACCAGTGAAGCACAACCATTAGAGAAAGTAAGTAACATAATTTTTTTTATGCAATCCTATGTTAAGCTACTGAATGATCCATCATTTGTTAAGGTTTTTCAAAATATGCTAGAAATATGTAAAATAAAGGTAGAAGGGAAGTTAGAGAAGAAAAGTCAATCACCTCCATACAAGAATGAGTACAAGAAGGCAATTCAGACTTAATGTTAATATTGGGGATTTCAATATGGGGGATATTATACTGGACTTAGGCTCAGAAGTAAATGTGTTACCAAAGAAGACATGGCAGTGCATGTGATAACCCATGGTAGGCTATCCAGTTGAAATTAGCAAATCAACACAAAGTTATATCAATTGGAAGGCTTAACGATGTGGCAATAGATTTGGATGGAGTGCGCACTAAGGCAGACTTTAAAGTAATAGAGATAGTATATGGCACAACACCATATCCAACATTGCTTGGATTAGATTGGGAATTTTAAAACCAGACCATAATCATTTTGAAGACAAGAAAAATGACATTTGAATCAGGTGAATACAGAGTCATTTCTCCATTAGATCCCTTGGAAGAAGAAGGGTTCGTAGAACCTACTTGTTTAGACCTGGAGGAAATCAACCAATTGTACAGAACCATCACACACGAAGAATATTATGTTAACCCAACTGTAGATGGGGTACTCAGCTAGAGGAACATCACATCATGTTCTTATGAATCAGATATAGGTTTGGAGAATTGGTAGCAGAGACTACATGAAGTTTCTATGAGAAGGTACGCAAGAATAGACTGCACATTAATATGGGTTGGTATAGATATAACAAAACTTCCCAGTTTTCATGGGGTAAATGACTTAGAGGAATTTTTGACAAAATATGAAGAGGAAGTATTATAAAATCAGAGGCTCTTAGCCCTAGATATTTCACTCAAAGCCAGATCTACAATATGGTGGGGTGTGCACAAAGAAACAATTAAGTATTGGTATTGATGTAAGCAATTACTGCACATTAGATTTGGTGCAGAACATGCCAGTCATAAAATGCATAGGTATGATGGGAAAGGAACACCAGCAGAACACTTAGAGAAGTGAAGAACAAAATGGAGGATGACACAACCAGAAAAATGGCCTCATCATTTCATCCACACATTGGAAGGAATCCCAGAGAACTGGTATTTAGACCAAGAGATGCACAGAGGCACTATAGAATGGACAACATTACAACACAATTTTGTAGTAACCTTCTCATTTGAACATGATAACCTCAATGTTGATTCATCTTTGAAGAAGATAAAGGTGGTAATATTTATTGATAAACCAGAGGTTGAGATCATCACAAACTATCAACAATAGGACAAAAAAACAGTCAAAGAAATGTTGTGACCTTAAAATAAAATATGGTCACAACACCTATCCTAGTATTCCCAGACTGGGAAAACATATTTCATCTGCATGTAGATGCATCAACCATAGCACTTGGAGCAATTTTGGCATAGCTAGGAGCAGGGCACTTAGACCATCATATAGCCTTTGCAAGGAGAAAATTTTTAGAATTAGAGAAGAATTACAACACCATAGAAAGAGAAAGCCTAGACATGGTATATTCACTTCAAAAGTTCAAGAACTATTTACTGTGGAAACACTTTAAGATGCTCACTGATCATTTTCCCCTAAAATATCTAGTCAACAAGCCAGTGTTGGGGGGGAGGATTTGTAGATGGTTTTTGTTATTCCAAGAATTCAATCTTGAGGTGATAGTCAAACCAAGGATGTTGAATGCAGGACATGATCACCTGTCAAGGGTCACTAATGGATAAGAATGTACCAATTTGGAAGACAACTTGATGCACACTTTTTTTCAGTACAAGTAGTTGATGAATACTTTGTTGATATTATTGAATAATTAAGTACAAGGAATTCACCACAATAATTTATCATTGCACAGAAAAAAAATATGGTAGTCAGAGTTGTATACTATCAACTGATTATAGGATAATTATATAAAATGGGTGCAGAAAGCATTTTGAGAAGGTGTGTACTAGAGCATGAAAGACCTAGAATTTTGGCAGAAGCTCATGAGGGAATAGATGAGGGACATTATGCAGGAAAAGTTACCATGTAGAAGGTATTTTGTGCAATGGTGGCCAACAATTCATAGAGATGCCAAGGAATATTTCCAGACATGTGATGTTTTCTAGAGTGTGGGAAAACCCAACATACGGGATGAGATGCCCCTAAGAGCACAAGTAAGTTTACAGGTATTTGAAAAATGAGGAATAAAATTTGTTGGACCAATTCATCCATGAACTAGAAGGTCAGGAGCTAGATATATTATTATTGCAATAGAATACATAACAATATGGACAGAAGCAACACCAGTCAAAGATTGTAGCACAGAGACATCAACACACTTATTGTTTGAGAAAGTCATCACCATATTTGGGTGTCCAAGAATTTTGATGAGTGACCAATGTACTCACTTTATCAGTAATACTATTAAGGCCATGACTAAGAAGTTTGAAGTTTATCTCCAGAATATTAAACCATACCATCCTCAAGAAAATGGAACAGTAGAATCCTTCAATAAGATATTGGAGAATGCTCTAACTAAGGTATGCAATGTCAACATGTATGATTGGGACATGAAAATACCAACAGTACTATGGGTATACAGGACCACCAATAATAATTTGATAGAATAAACACCATTCTGATTGGTGTATGGGCATGAAGAAATAGTACCATTAGAATTTATGTACCTAGTCTATGCGTAGCAACAATTACCAACATGACATAAATAGGCACAGTAACAAAGAGGTTGAATCAACTAATGGAGATGGAAGAATATATGATTCTGGCAAGATTTCACCAAGAGGTACAGAAAGAAAGAGACAAATCCTGGCATGAAAGACATATAAATAGGAAGAGTTTCAAGGAAGGAGACCTAGTATTTCTCTATGACAGTAAATTTTTTCAAGATCCTGGAAAATTTAGAATGCATTGGCTAGGGACCTATGAAGTAAATACTATCACAGATTAGGGATTTATACAACTAAAGGATCTGGAAGGAAAAAAACTGAAAGGAATGATCAACGAGATTTTGGTTGAAACTGTACAGGTACAGTCGACCTCCTAACACTTAAATGTTACAGTGTAGTGATAAATACATGTACATAGTGTACTGTAGTAGAGGCTAGGACATAAAAATGAGAAAAATAAATAAAATGGAAAAGAAGAAGGAAAAAGAAATACAAAAATACAAAAGAAGAAAAATACAAAAATACTGGAAAAAGTCATGCATAGTAATTACCATGACAAACATCAGAAAACAATGCATAGTAAAAAGTTGAAGTCAATGGAAATTCATGCGAAAAGTGAAAAGTGAATATGACCGGGTCTATAAAATGCGAAAAGCACACAATTATTCAACACTTATAAGTTTTTTAGCCCAGGGAGAGAAAAAGAATACGTGCCCTAGTTACTAGTTTACAAAAGAGAAAGAAAGTTTTTGAATTTGAGAGAAGATGACTCTATCAAAGTTTAGCGTGCCATGATAGTTATTTCAGATTACTTGGCAGAGCCAAAGGTAGAAGGAGAGAATGAAACATATGGAAAATGTGGTCTAGCTAGAGGATGTTACCACCTCATACCCCGAATAAATTATCCTGACATAGATCAAGGAAGAGATTCCCATAATGTAGCACAGAGAAATAGGGTAGGGCTCCGGGGCTTGGCATGGTGTTTACAACCCTAAACCCGAGACGTTTGGAAAACCTGATGAAATGATGGGAACATGATAGTCCCAAGAACAAGAGGAAGTCTTGGTAGAAGACATCACCGACCAACTAGATTTTGGCAGGGAGGAAGAGGATGTAGATGCAGTAGAGGCAGGTCAAATACATCACCAACTGGCTAGAGTCTGACAACAAGGAAGAGGACGCAGATGCAGGAGAGGCAGGAAGATCTGCTGCAGGAAAAAAAAAAATACACCAGACACCATGGAGATTCAACTCCCTTATCTCCCGTTAGTGCTCTGTAATTTTTCCAAGGCTGTGAAGGTAGTCACAGAGGCAACATCAAAACCACTTTGAGTCTCATATCTATCCCTCCAAGACTTAGAGAGGGATCTCTCTGTCTGATATAACTTTGCTTGAAGAGGATGTTAGGCTAGTTACACAGAACATAGGATTTGTTTTTAGGAATTGGTTATGGGCAGAGAAGAGAAACCATGGGCTATGGAGTCACTGCAACAAATGATCAAAAATCCATGTCAACAGGCTATTATTTGTAGGGCAAGGTATACAACTCGATGGATCCTTTAATTTAAATGAAATGGGTGAGACAAAACAGGTCAAGAAATCCAATTAAACATAGAGCAACTAAGAATTCTGAGTTTAATCTTCAGTGGAAAACATAAAAAACAATACCAAGTCAGAGACATAGGGTACATTAAAACCAATTCTGTTCTTAATATTCTTAGAATAATTCAGAATCAGACATTAATTATGATAACAAAGAAAATAAATTTTCAAAGAGGGATGCACATCACCAGTCGAAATAGTCACAAGAATCCTGCAACATAGCACTGTATTATTGAATTGATGAAAGTATAGAAAACTTAGTGAGTTGTTTTACAAAAACTAAATCATGGTCCTTTGACTGATGCCTCATTCACCTTGAAATCATAGTCTTTATAGCCTTTACATCAAAAACAAAGATCCTATTAAACATAAACTGAAATACTAAAAATAGTACATGATCAAATAGTTTCCATAAAAATAGGATTGGATCCTATATTAAGGGGCCAAAACCCTATCAAAAATGTCACTTTCAAATTCCTTCTTTGATAACTGGACAATCCTGGCCAAAAATTAAAAAAATCCCTAAACATATTGAACTATCCACCATGAGAAAACAGGCCGAACTTATGCAAAACAAGGGGGCTGATCAATCATTGATTTCTCCCATTCAGTGACACATGTGAACAAACCGAAGGAGGCTATTGTTTACTATCTTGTATGGAGAAAAAAACTCCTTTAGTTTCTCAAATTTCATCTCCACCTCTCCGAAACAGCTCCCACAAAATCGGGACTGTAACAAGAAAAACCATAAATCCGAACAATGAGGCTGAAAGACATCATTGATTATTGTTGGCACCTTTGCAAAAACTGGGAGAGGTTTTTTTTCTTCAGCCCATGATGAACGCAAATTTCTTTTTGATTTTAAATATTCATCTTCGTTTTCCCAGAATTCGCTTCGCAAGACGAGGTGTCAAACAGACAACAAAAGGGCGGTTTTGAAAAATTGGGGGAAATAGGGTTTTTGGGGAAAGGTGGTATTCTAGACCCCCCATGAGGTGGTAAGTGGTGTTGGGGGGGGGGTCCGAAATCACCTGGACATGACAAGTTTCCCTCCCAATACCACTATGTCCGTGGATTTGTTTTATTTGGGGATATGTGCATAAGGTGCACTTTTATTTCATTTTATTATTTTTGTTTGTTTTGTTTTTTATTTTATTTATTAAGTTTTATTTTTACGTGTTTTTTTGTTTTTAATTTTTATTTTGTTTACTTTTTATTTATTACGTTTGTTTTATTTAGTATTTGTATTTGTGTTTTATATTTATTTAATATATGTCTTTATTATTATATTACGTTTGTTTTATTTATTTTTCATTTTATTTTTGGTTTTATTTAAATATTTTATTTTTCAAACTTAGGATAATTAGTATTTTTCTTTATTTTTAATTTAGTTAATGTTTTGTTTTGTTTTAGTTTATTTTTTGTTTTATATATTTTATTGTTAATATTATTATATTGTTTTTACTTTTTTATTAATGTTTATTCTAAAAAATTAACCTAGTTTTAATCATTAATTGATGATTAAGTTATTATTAACAAGTCTAACATAAATCTATGCATACAAAATTTAATTATTAACATTATTAACCTATTGATTGTTCTTTTTGTTTACCCTAAGTTTATCTATTCATGGATGGGTGGTGGGTGAGATGTAGCTAATGGGACAAATGGATAAGGGAGTGAGTGTCATAGAGGTGGATGAAGGATGTAGCAGGGTGATGGAGGATCGGACGAAATGGATGGAGGGGAGAAAAGGAGTCAACCAAACCATAAGTCTTCATCACGGGGGCAATGTCAAATCAACAACTGAAGAATCGAGTTACCTATAATTATAGGACCCTAACATTGGCTCCAACTGGGGATGGCAGCTCTTTCAAGAGGTTTCAAGAACCACTGAACTCTGATCAGGCAGATCGGTTCTTTATTCATTGGGTTGATCCCAAAATATTATTCTGCAACCTGTACTTGTTTTGATCTTGCAACTAAAACCAAATCAAAATGAACAATGCTGAAAAAGAGATGCTCAGAATGCTGAGCTTATCAACATTCTCCTACCTACCCTATGCTACTGATAATTTTGCCATTCTAAATGATACAATAATGCCAATGCAACCAGTCAAGCAACTGCTCTAACAACTCTGCGCTTTCAATGTTTTCCAACAATATCATAAATAGGACTTGCATAGGCATCATGAAATGCTTTCCATCTTGATATTCATCACAAGGGGCTTGATAAACACGACACATAACAAAAATACTAGGAATGCATTGTGGCTTTGTGATGAACAATTTCTCCATATAAATAGCCACTGGATCAATATAAACTTGACCTATTACTAGATATTCAAAATTAACCAACTCAAATTCATGATTTGATGTTGTCGTTATGTTATTTGCATCCTCATGCACTTCCAGACATGACTACAACTTTTCTGATGAGTTCTGAAATGATGCTTCTGCTGAACACAACCCTATAACTGACTTCCTCATCATGTCAATATCATAATATCTTTTCAGCTCATGACTGACGAATGAAGAATTATTTTGACCCCATAGGTCATCCAACCGATCAACTATTGGATCCTGAAAAGACTGACAAGACTGTTGCATTGATTCAAATGAAATTTCCTGACTTTTTATGTATTTATCCTTCAACACTTGTTAAAGAGTCTCCTTCAAAATTTGAAATGAATTAAAGCATAATGGAATAGAGTTATTTTGGATTAACTCATAATTTTTCTCAGGCTTTAATCTTTCATCTAGAATTTGAAAATAAGAGAAGGTAAAGGGCTGCAATTCTGGGTTTAGAATAACCTCCACATCAACACTAGCATCTTCACCTAGTTGATCAGAACATTCTCTCTCTCTACAATTGACAACTTGCTTACAATTTCCTCTCAAAAATTGAAAAGAAGAAAAACATACGACCAAAGATTTTTCCCTTACTTTGAAATTTTCTACATTTTCCTCATCGCTGTCATGATTGTTGTGCAAAGGATGATTTTCATATTGGACTTGAAACTGATCTTCTTCCTACCAATGACATGCTACTAATTGCTTTGAACACTCCACATCTATTTCATCCTTATGATCATCATCCTACTGATCATACTTGGGTAAATCATCCATGGATGAAATGCCATTGAACATGCATATCATGTCAGGAGAATTTTCCACCACCCTCTAATTTTTAACTTCATCTTCGACTGTATGGTGAATGGAATACATGAAATAATCCTTTGGTGGTTCAGAATACTGAGGTTGGGCTGCAAAGTGTTTGGGGACATTTATCCTTGTCCATTCTGGCACTAATGGAACATAAGGTATTCAAACAACAAGCTCCTCTTCCCTACCAATTTTCTGCATCATCTCCTTTATAGTGTTGGCCCAGACATCTAGCATCACTTCTGAAGATGGTATCTGTCTCTTTTCTATTCTGGCCTTTTCTTGTACTATTAGCTTTGTTTTTCTGTTCAACAAGTTAGCTTCCACATCAACTGCAACTTTTTTCATTTCTTCAAGTGTTGCAGTGTTCCTTTCTCTTAATTGGAATGTCATCTCAGGATCAAAGGCATCTAAGTAATGCAAGTGAGTTGATCCTGGCGGTATCCTTATATCAGCAGGCATTGCATGATATACCTTATTGAATATTGCTGAAAACTGAGGTACTGTCTCTCCTAGCTGCCTTTTCAAATGGTCATATTCTTCTAGGATGAGAAAAACATTTCTCATGATCACCCACTTATCTAAGAAAACTTGCATGAACTGATGAAATTTTTTTATGCTTGTAGCTGGGAGGTTTTTAAACCAATTTTTAAATTTTCCTTACAAAGACAAGGAAAACATCCTAATATAGACACCGTCATCTTCAACCTCATAAAGGTCAAGAAAATCTTCAAACCTTTGGATGTGTTTTCCAGCAGTAACATTGGCATTCTCTCCATCAAACCTGGGCAGATTATTGGTGTAATTTGTAGGGAGGTCATGGAGGATAGGAGGCAAATCTAGGGGATTGTATATGTATGGGATTTTGGCAGTTACATAAGGTGAAGCAAGAGGCTTACAACCATCCATAGGTTTAGCAAGAGTAGGAGATAAAGCAAGAAGCTTATGTCTCACTAGGATTTCTACAGGTGCTTCTGGGATGTGCACAGGTGTATGCGTATGTACATAATATACAATTTGGGGTTTAGTCTATTGAGGATATTCAGGTTGAAAATGATCATCTTGAATTTCAACAATATACTCTGGACCATGATCATGATAAGAGAGAAAGTAATTGCAGATGAAACCAATAATATCATGAATACAATTTGAGATTGAGTACCTGGTCTTTCTAGGCTCCTTGGTCATGATTTAGGTTATTCCTCCAGTGGATTCTTTGAGTTGGCACTGTCTGGAGCTGATTTGGAGTCTCTAGGTGAATGATATCAACCTTCTTGTGTCTGGTCACTATCAACCATTAGTGATCAGATCTGGAACTTTGAAGTGTACTACTGGAGGAAGGTCCCCAGTGGAGTCACCATTATGTTAGTTCTCTGTAATTTTCCCAAGGCTATGAAGGTAGTCACAGAGGCAACATAAAAACCACCTCGATTATCGGATCTAGCCCTCCAAGACTCAGAGAGGGATCTCTCTGTCTGATATGAATTTGTTTGAAGAGGATATTAGGCTAGTTACACAAAACATAGGATTTGTTTTTAGGAATTGGGTATGGGAAAGAAGAGAAACCATGGGCTATGGAGTCACTTTAATGAATGATCAAAAATCCATGTCAACAGGCTAATATTTTCCAGGAAAGGTAGACAACTCACTGGATCCTTTAATTTAAATGAAATGGGTGAGATGGAACAGGTCAAGAAATCCAATTAAACATAGAGCAACTAAGAATTATGAGTTTAATCTTCAGTGGAAAACATAAAAAACTATACCAAGCCAGAGACAGAGGATACATTAAAACCAATTCTGTTCTTAATATTCTCAGAATAATTTAGAAGAAGACATTAATTATAATAATAGAGAAAAAAAATTTACAAAGAGGGATGCACATCACCAGTCGAAATAGTCAGAAGAATTCTGTAGCATAGCACTGTATTATTGAATTGATGAAATTACAGAAAACTCAGTGAGATGTTTTACAAAAACTAAATCATGGCTCTATGATTGATGCCTCATTCACCTTGAAATCATAGGCTTTATAGCCTTTACATCAAAAACAAAGATCCTATTAAACAGGAACTATAATACTAAAAATAGTACAAGATCAAACAATTTCCATAAAAACAGGATTGGATCCTATATTAAGGGGCCAAAAACCTATCAACAATGTCACTTTCGAATTCCGTCTTTGAAAAATGGGTAATCCTGAGCAAAAATAACAAAAATCCCTAAAAATATTGAATTGTCCGCCATGAGAAAATGGGCCAAACTTATGAAAAAAAGGAGGCCACTCAGCCATTGATTTCTCCCAATTAGTGACACCTATGAAAAAACCGAAGGAGGTTATTGTATATTAGCGTGTCTGGAGAAAAATCCTCCTTCAGTTTCTTAAATTTCATCTCCACCTCTCCGAATCAGCTTCCGTAAAATCAGGACTGTAACAGGAAAAACCAGAAATCCGAAAAATGAGGCTGAAAGACAGCTTCGATTCTCCCAATTGGTGGCACCTTTGCAAAAACTGGGAATCATTTTTTTTCTTCAGCCCGTGATGAACAAAAACCTCTTTCATTTTTTAAAATTTGATCTTTGTTTTCCCAGAATCTGCTTCACAAGACGAGGTGTCAAATAGAAAAAAAAAGGGCGGTTTTGAAAAATTGGGGGAAAGTAGTTTTTTGGGGAAAGGTGGTATTCTAGACCCCCCATGAGGTGGTAAGTGGTATTAGGAGGGGGGGAGGGGTCCGAAATCACCTGGAGGTGACAAGTTTCCCTTCTAATACCACTATTCCGGACACCCCTGTTAAAGCTCGAAAAGCACCGGGGGGGGGTCTAGAATTTTTTATGTCCGTGGATTTGTTTTATTTGGGGATAAGCGCATAAGGTGCACTTTTATTTATTTTATTTATTTTGTTTGTTTTGTTTTTTATTTTATTTATTAAGTTTTCTTTTTACGTGTTTTTTTTTTGTTTTTAATTTTTATTTATTACGTGTAGTTTTATTTAGTATTTGTGTTTTATGTTTATTTAATATATGTATTTATTATTATATTACATTTGTTTTATTTATTTTTCATTTTATTTTTTGTTTTATTTAAATATTTTATTTTTTAGACTTAGGATAATTAGTATTTTTCTTTATTTTTATGATTTTTAATTTAGTTAATGTTTTGTTTTGTTTTAGTTTATTTTTTGTTTTATATATTTTATTGTTAATATTATTATATTGTTTTTACTTTTTTATTAAATTTTATTCTAACAAACTAACCTAGTTTTAATCATTAATTAATTAATGATTAAGTTATTATTAACAAGTCTAACATAAATCTACCTATACTAAATTTAATTATTAACATTATTAACCTATTAATTGTTCTTTTTTTTTACCCTAAGTTTATTTATTCATGGATGGGTGGCGGGTGACATGTAACTAATGAGCCAAATGGATAAGGGAGTGAGTGTCATAGAGGTGGATGAAGGATGTAGCAGGGTGATGGAGGATCGGCCAAAATAGATGGGGGGGAAAAAAGGAGTCAGCCGAACCAGAAATATTCATCACGGGGGCAATGCCAAATCAACAACCAAAGAATCGAGTTACCTATAATTATAGGACCCTAACATCTCCTAGACGTAGTCATCAATGTGGATGACATGCTAGAAAAATTACCTAAGCTGAGGTATGTTGACCACGATGTGCGCAATGTGAACAAGTTTCCATAGTTGGTCAAGGATAATTACTTGATAAACACAGGGGAAATTAGACTCCTCAGAAAACCTATACTATATATCGCACAGTGGATCACTGGGCTATACAATTCAGGCATTATGAACCTATTAGACATACCACATTTTGGGCATGGTAAGAATGTCAACCTATGTGTCAAATAGATAGTCAACCGTGTCCATGGGGGCATCCTATGGATGGAGAGACCAATTCATATTGATGTGGCATTGATTTCCAAAATTACGGGACTCCCGACACTCGATGCATAGCCATAAGAATATCTAGAGAACAAGGAGCGCAAAAAAGAACTACCAGAGTAGGTTAAAGAGAAGTTCGACACTACTCAAGGAAAAATAGGAATTCTCATCAAGTACATTAATGAAAATGTGACGAGGTTCACTAGCAAGTTGATGCTATGCAATTTGTTGAGGAAATGTCACAGGGAGGAAGTGCCAACAGGCATTATTGCATCATTCGTGCAATGCGCAAAGGGAGTTATGTTCATCTAGGTGTCGTATATGCTAAACTAGTTTTTAATAGACTCTCACAACGTGCAAGATAATGGAACTGAGTTCCATTAATGATGGTTAATCATATTGTTAGAAATGGAAGGGTGGAAAGAGCCCAAATTATCATCATTTTTGGACAGAATGGGAAAGTGCTACGCGACCAGATACGAGTCCCCTTGGTAGGAAAAGAAAAAAAAGATGTAGCAGGCCAATAATGCAATCTTTGCCATGTTTCTAGAAGACATCCAGAAGCAGAAAACAAATGTGTGGTGCATACCAGTGGAGGTAGCGCAAGAGATAAAGGGGATATCCAAATTCAAGGAATCCAGGGATCATGTCTAGATCCAAGCCATGAGGGATCCCAATAAGGTGTGGTTGAAGATGTAGTAGTGCATCACCAAAGAGGAAGTGGAATGGATCATCAAATACTAGCCCACATAGTGGAAAATACTAGTAGCAAAAATTTCCATGAGGACATGCACGGTGCAGTCCTCTAAACCTAAATATAAGGATGAAGCATGATCATCAGTTAGAAAAGGTATCCTGGATGAAAATAATAGAACAACTACAGCATGGACTCAACCAAGTGGAGGAGAAGAGTAGTACCAAAATGATTGAGGAGGACACCCACCATACTAACGACATAAATACAACCACAGTCTGGAAAGAAAGATAGTGCATAGGCTGTAGAAGAAGGATCCTGAGGTACAACAAGTGGAGTGCAATCCTTGTAGACAATAAGGAAACCCATGCAGGAAAAATAGGCATGAAAGAAAAGAAAGTATGAGATGAAAGATACAGACATCACCCTAACAGAGGATGATGTAGAGCTCGTCCTGGAAAAATTCCAAGATCGAGGGGGACAAAATGGTCCGAATTGCATAGGCACAGTGCAAAGAGCTCATGGACAACCTGTTATAGGTCCACAAAAATATACAACACCTACAGAGCCAGGCATGACCACATGCCTTTGTGTAGCAATAGGAAAGGACACAAAGGCCACTTGCACAGAAAGAAGGCAATGAGATGATGCAGTTCTTCATCTAGGGTGGGGAAACATTCTTGATAATGCATCAAATGATCAGATTTTATCAGGAGACTGTGCAGAAATCCTGGAAGAGGTATAACAAGTGGAACGTATCATGGAAAAAATACCGACAAAGGCCTTATATGGGATACATATTAATGTCATGCAAGAAGTGCAGTATAGGTCCTGCATAGATGCCACAAATTTAGAGGTGGGAAGAGGGGTTGCAAACATTATCTAAATAACATGTGACCATTTCACTGTACAGAAGGAGAAAGAGAAACAACAAACAAACATATTGGAACATGGATTGACAACAGCGTACAACCACATCCCAAATAGTGTGCAAGAAGAAAAGATAATTTCAGAGAGAATATAAACCTCATTACAAAAACCATTGTTCAATACATATAGGATATCAAGGAACTAAAAGAAAGGATTAACCCTAAGACTCCTCCTAAGGTTTGAGAGTAGAGGCAACAAGAATTTTCACTCGAAATAGGGGAAATGGAGAAAAAAGAAACTGCAACAAAAGAATTGTTTGACAGAGCCATGCAACTCTGGAAAGTGTTGGAAGAGGATGAGAAGGTCCAACAGTAGGACCAAGAAGAGGAAAGAGTTAGTGCATAAATACAAGAGCTCAAACAGAGGCAGAAAACAATGAGCATCACAGAGCACCTGAAGGGAACTCATGACATGAAGAAGCTGCAGATAGATTTGAAAGAAGTGTAGATGTAGAAACAAGAGAGAAAAAAAGAACTGGAACCCCTCCAAGAACAAGAAACATAGGTTATTGTGCAGTTGGAGGAAGAAAATAAAAGTATGACACAAGAACAAGAAAAGAGCCCAGTTCTAATGTAGGAGGAAATAACATCGCAAATTGTAGAAGTGCTAATAGGAAAGGATTTATAGATAAGATAAAGAAGAAAGGAACTGAAGGACAAGTTGCACAGCCTAGAAAAGGTTGTTCAAGGAGCGTGCACTACCTATGTGGCTCAGGACGAGCCATTTTTCAGTGTTGGGGGACTGCTGGGCGCATGCCTACTTTTAGTAAATACCCAATTTTTGTAAGGAAAGGCCTAATTTTGGAGAAGAACAACTGGCAAAAAAAGCAACATGTGAGGAAAATCTTCATGCAAAGGAGGAAAGAATGCAAGGTGCGGAAGTAGGAAAAAATAACCATGCTAGGGTTAGGGTTTTGGTAAGATATTGTAATGGCTAATAAGATGGAAAGATAGTATAAATAATAACCTAAAATTTCTAGGTCGAGGTTGGATGTTGGAAGTGTTCTTGTTGGCTCTAATTAGTTCGGATACTAGTTTAGTTTGACTATTGTAGTTCTAATATATTGTGTAAGTTGTTGATTTGTAGAAGAGTCAAGTAGATGGATCTTGAGGGTTAGATCACAGGCTGAGGATCCTAGTGTGATATAGTTCATCTCATAGAGTTTGTTGAACCTTTTTCATGATTGTATGGTCGGAGATGTAGTGCACGCAATGCCATATTTTGCAACAAACCTAATAAAAGAGAAAATAAGCCAAATCTTTGTGGACATATCCCAGGAGGGGGTGAACCATGGTAAACCATGTGTTATCTGTAATGTTTTTTTCATGTTTAATTCTATTAATGATCATTTTATGAATGGGTGAATGAATGGTTAATTTTGATCTATTAGGATGAATGCATGACCTAAAAGAATGAATGAATCTTAGGAATAATAGAAGGAATAATCAATTTAAGGCTTGAAGAAGATCAAGTAAATCCAAAATCCCCACTACTTCCTAGACTACAAGCACTTGAGAATTGCAGGAACCCATAGAACTATCACGGGTGAGATTGCGCAGTGCACTCTATTCGTTGTGTTTCCATTAGCTTACAAGGAGGGTTGAGAGTTTGTTTTTTTTGGAAACCTCTTTAGATCTAAACCTATTGTTATCACATAAAGTTTCCCAGGGTCACAGTTGATAGCCATAGGTGCAGGCAAGCGGGAAAGTGTAGTTTTCAACAACAAAAATCCATTGTGCATTTCAATTTGGTATCATCTCCAGACATAGTTGGAGGGTTCCCATAGTTGGCAGACAGATAAAACTTTGGTAGGGGAACTAAAATAGTTGTAAGGCCTAGATCACAAACCATGATCAAATCGATGGCCAACATTCATTTAAGCACTACAAACTACACTGACGTTAAAACTTGAAGGCGGGCTGAAATCGATACCATGATTTTGTGGGGTGGCTACATGTCAAGCAATGGTGTATTTCAGGCCCGAAAGTAGTGTGGGTCCAAACCGCTTTCGACAGTCCCAAAATCACATGCTCTTACAACACCGTATCAAAAAAAACATGCAGCCTCCCCCTATTAGTCAAGTTGGGTCTTGTTCCCTAGGAGGGTTCAACCAATGAACAAGGATTGACTTTTGTGGCCACCTTCTTATTCAACTCCCAATCCATGAGGGGCACGTGGTCACCCGCTAATCACCCAGCTATGATTCGATCTTGAGAAGGATTCAACCAATGAAATAGGATTTACTTTTGTGGCCACCTAATTATTCAATGCCCAATCCATGAGGGGCATGTGGTCACCCACTAATCGCCCAGCTGTGCTCCGATCCCATGGAGAATTCAGTTAATGGAAAAGGACTAGTAGTTGAAACCTTAGCTCAGTCCATAAATAAAAGGCGTGGAAGATCTGGCTGAGGAGATAAAACTATCAGTCTGAGGTACCACGATGGACGGTTTCATCTTGAAGGTCCATATTGACCAGATATTGCATCTGACAAGAGAAAACACGCATAGTCTGACAGAAGGATGTGTAGATGAAATCTTTAAACGAGATGGCTAGGTCACACTCCTAGTAGTTGTGGACTGATCTGATATAAATAGATCAATTTATTTTTTGTAGAGGGGGTTTTTTTTAGAGGCTGGAGAGCCAAGAGATTTTTTAGGAGTAGGCTCTGTATTTTTAGTTTGTAATCCTGAGGGCTTGGATTGTAAATATTATTTTATTGAAGATTCCTTTGAATTGTTTTTATCAGACCATCTTCTTAGTTTACATGATGTTTTTTTTCTTCTTGTATGGATCTAATCTCTTTGATTTATGGATTCCTGAGGCGATGGAGGATCTATTGTCATCATGCCCATATTTCATGGTTCATCAGATATTTTCTATTTTTTTTCCTATCTAGATGTAATCTCTCTGATTTATGGATTCCTAATGCGATGGATGATCTGCTGTCATCATGCCCATATTTCATGGTTAATCATATATTTTATGTTTTTCTTCTTGTCTAGATGTAGCATCTCTCTGATCTATGGATTCCTGAGACGATAGAGGATCTGTTTTCATCTTGCCCATATTTCATGGTTCATCACTCAGAAATTTTATGCCTTCTTTCTCCTCATCACCACATAAATCCTTTTTTTTGATAGGAAGTTTAAATTCCTTCATTATTCACCATACTTATGACTCCATAGCCCAATGGTCCCAAACTAATCTTCAATTACTTCTGGTATCTTTTCCTCTCTCTGCAGTATTACTGATACACCTACTCAATCCATTTTAATACATTTACCTTCCTTGATGGGAACTGGGCTTATCCTCTTGCAGTCTGAGGGTGACTCTCAGTGCTAATATTCATGCCTTCATTGTCGGTGACAAAAATGAAGATATCTTCCCTGGGAGAAAAAAAATGAATAAATCCAGTTTTAGATGGTGAACTGAAGCTGGACACATTATTCTAATTGCTTATCTTTCACCATGGTGACTCCATTGTTCGAAATTCTATTGGTGACTCCACTGGTTTGAAATGGACAATATTTTATCTCAGAGGTATTCTTTCTGCGTTTTTTCAAAAATAGTTGGTTTCCCTAATCCAGTGCCTAGTAGAGATGAATGGGAAGTTGGCCTTTCTAAAGTTCAAGGAGAAGAGTGGGAGGAACTAGCTGAACACTTGCTGAATTTTCATGATTTTATTCATCAACTTTATATCGTGCATGATGATGTTTAGATTAATCTTTTCAGGTATTCATTAGAGGGGATTGATTGTGATTGGTGTAGATCTCTCCCAATTGTAGTATCATCTCTTTGACAAGATTTCATGCAACATTCAATTCCTTTTGTAAAGAATATTTTCCAATAGAAAATATTTTTGAGGGATGTTGTAATAAGTTTTCTTTGCTCTATAATTATTCTGCTAGTCATGAAAGCCCAATTCGTGATGAAGAATTTATTGTAGAAGAAAACATTTACCATGAAGATCATAAGGTGTTGAATGATATTCATTATGATAACAACAACACAAAAACATATGACATCATATAAGATGTATCTGTTGTTTTAAATGTTCATGAAGATCAACATATCTCTTTTGAATATTCTAATGACAAAGAGAAAATGTATTCTATAGTAGATATTTCTCCTGGTTGTAAAGATAATATAGACGATAAGCTAGTTAAAAAAAAATAGGTAAGATTTCTCTCTGTTTTTTCCTAGGTTTTCAAAATTAAAGGAAGATTTTGTTTTTTTCTCTTATGAAGGAATTGTAGAGGATATTCCTATTCTTGAAACATATGTTTTTGGTAGCCCTGTTTATGATGAAGAAGTTATTTCAAATACTGACCAAGAGTAGCCCATTTTTTATGAATATCCTAGTGAATATTATGAAGAGCAGAGCTTGTCCATGGCTTATTTGGAACCTTGTATCATGGTTCATGTGTATGATAATTACAAACCTAATCATTGGGAGGTCCATGAAGGAGAGAAGGAAGAGATAAATGTGTAGCTCATCTCATCTCCAACAATTATAAATGAGCAACAAGTTAAAGAGAAACATCCATTCATTGATATACATGAGGAGATCTTTTTCCATTAGCTAGCAGATGTTACTAGAGAAAGAAAAGGAGAAGTGGATCAGAAGCCTGCATCCTCCTTTCACTCACTTGTGCTTGCCACAAACATTCAACTAGATGTGAGTTGTTGTAAATAAGAGAAGGATTTTTGTTACCCATCTAGCAGGTTTTATCACCCATTTTATGACCCTGTGGGGTTATATATGGAGTTGAATTTTCCCAAAGACTTGGAGCCTACAAAATCATTCATCTTATCATCATTTGGGGGTATTTTCAGTGTTCCAAAGCATGTTTTCATTCTACTATCATACTTCCCTTACCTATTGTGGATCATTTGCAGTGAAAAGAAGAATCATATTACCAAACAATCTAGGTGGCTATGGTGGAAGTTTGTCTTCACCTAACACATTGTCAAAAATTAGTTATTTTAGGATTGTACATAAATAAACTCCATCTGGATCATGTGTGTTTGTTTTATTTTGTAAGTAGATAGTGTACATATCATCATGTGTTCCTCAACAAGATGTATTTGATCTCAACTACACAACCCAAAGGCTAAGGCACTGGAACTCTACGTTCTTGGAAGCTCACAGGGAGCATGCGATCCCATGTGAGGCCAAATGTTATCACATAAAGTTGCCCAGGGTCACAATTGACAGCCATAGGTGCAGGAAAGTGGGTGAGTGCAGTTTGCAGCAGCAAAAATCCACTGTTCATTTCGATTTGGTATCATCTCTAGACACAGTTGGAGGGTTCCCACAATTGCAGATGGATAAAACTTTGGTGGGGGCGCTAAAATAGACGGTGTGCCCATATCATAGACCATGATCAAATCAATGGCCACTGGTCATTTCAGCGCCACAAAATGCGCGAGTGTTAAAACCTGAAAGACGGGTTGAAATCCATACCGTGGTTTTGCGGGGTCGCTACGTGGTGAGCGACAGTGCATTTCTAGCCCGAAAAACGTGTGCATCCAAGCCATTTTCAATGGTCCTGAAATCACGTTCTCTTACAACGTTATATCAAAGAGTGGCATGTGGCCACCCCCTAGTAGTCAAGTTGGGTCTCGATCGCGAGGAGTTTTCAACCAATGAATGAGGATTGAATTTTACGACCACCTTCTTATTCATCGCCCAATCCATGAGGGGCATGTGGTCACCCATTAATCGTCTAGTTGCGCTCAGATCCCAAGGAGGATTCAACCAATGAATGAGGATTTATTTTTGCAGCCACCTACTTATTCAGTGCCCAATCCAGGAGGGGCACATGGTCACCTACTAATCACCCAATTGCACTCCGATCCTGAGGAGGATTTAGTTAATGGAAAGGGACTTGTAGCTGAAACCTCAACTTGGTCCATAAATATAAGGTGTGGAAGCTCTTGTCGAGGAGAAAAAACTGTCATCCTGAGGTACCACGATGGACAGTTTCATCTTGCAGGTCCATATTGACTGGAGCTTGCGTCTGACAAGATAAAACATGCATAGTCTGACAGAAGGATGCATAGATGAAATCTTTAAATGATATGTCTAGGTCACACTCCTGGTAGTTCTTGACTGATCTGATATAAATAGATCAATTTAGTTTTTGTAGAGTGGGGTGTTTTTAGAGGATGGAGAGCCAAGATATTTTTTAGGAGAAGGGCTCTATATTTTTAGTTTGTAAGCCTGAAGGATTGGATTGTAAACATTATGTTATTTAATATTTGTTTGAATTGTTTTTATCAGACCATCTTCATAGTTTATACGTTGTTTTGTTTCTTCTTTTCTAGATGAATCTCTCTGATTTATGGATTCCTAAGGCAATGGAGGATATGTTTTCATCATGCCCATCTTTCATGGTTCATCATATATTTTCCTTTTTTCTTCCTGTTTGGATGTAATCTCTCTGATTTATGGATTCTTGAGGCAATGTAGGATTTGTTGTCGTCATGCCCATATTTCATGGTTCATCAGATATTTTATGTTTTTCTTCTTGTATGGACATAGCATCTCTCTGATCTATCGATTCCTAAGGAGGTAGATGATCTTCTATCATCTTTCCCATATTTCATGGTTGATCACTCATACATTTTCTTCCTTCTTTCTCCTCATCACCACATAAATACTTTTGTCTGATAGGAAGTTGAAATGCCTTCATTAGTCACGATACTTATGACTCCATAGCCCAATGGTCCTGAATTGATATGCAGTTATTTTTGATATATTTTCCTCTCTCTACAATCTTATTGATCCACCTACTCAAATCATTTTAATCCATTTATTTTTCTTGATGGGTATTGGGCTTATTCTCTTGCAATACGAGGGTGACTCTCAGTGCTAACACCTAGGTCAGCCCAAGAAGTAGGCAGAGAGAGAAAAGAAACCCAACAAGACAAAAAGAGGTATGATTATGATGAAAGGGTGCAATGAAGGGGCCTATCTGACCTACTATAATTGTAATAATTCAATATCTATGAATTAATAAGGGGTTTTATACATAACATGGGGCTTTGTTTAGGGATTAACATACCCCTCCCATTCAAACAAGTGTTTTCATCAATAATTGACTAACCACATGTGCTTATGCATGAATAAATCATCTTCCCATTTCACCTCTTCCCCTAGTAGGTTCTTCCATTTGACAAGGTACTTTGTAATTGCTTTATTTCTCAGTTGCTTAATTCTTGTTTCAAGGATTGTTTATGGATCTAGTCTGATTTTCCCTTCTTCATTGATCTATGGAAAAATAGTTTGGACTAGGATCTTGTTTATGGTGACCTTGTTTAAGAAATAAACATGAAAGAGTTGATGTACACATGAAGTGGACGAAACTCCAATTTGTAAGCCATACTTCCAATCCTTTGCAAACCCTTAAAGGGGCCATAATATTTGGATGCTAATTTATTGTCCTTATTTTTTTTATTGAGGGATTCTTTTTTTATGGTTGTATCCTTATAAATACCCAATCCCCACTTCAAATTCCCTTTTAATGCGATGTTGATTTTCTTGTTGTTTCATCCTATTTTGTGCCATAACCAAGTTGCCCTTCAATAGTTTGAGGACCTCTTGTTGGTTCCCTGTTGAGTCTCCACTTTGACACCTCTATTATCCTATATTACCCTCTATCCGAGTCAATTTTACCTCTGAAATGTGCATATGTTGTCTATTTCCTCCACAAACCCACCTTGTGACCTTGTCCATGAGCATAAAGAGGTAACCTATGTTAATACATGATTTGTTTGATTTTTTTATTAAATTGGGATTAAATGATTGATTATTTATGCTCCTAATTACTTTGACTATGATTCAACAACTTCATCTGATAATACTGTTGGTCTGGTACTGCAACAACCCACTACTCCACCTGATCCGATACTCTGTAGTGATCTGATACCAATACTCTACTTGATCTGGTACTCTTCAGTGATATGGTACCAACACTGTGCCTATTATGGTACTACCGTTGCGCTGATATGGTACCCAGATTTATGACTATGCTAGTTCAGTACTAAACCCCTACCTACAGGATTAACGTTTTGAATGAGTATGTTGGTGGTGATTTCAAAAAATTAGTTGGATGGAAGTATCCTTATATAGTTTTAAAATCATGATAGACTTCATCACTCATGCACTTTGGGTCATGAGGATGAAGTCCATTCCTTGAGATATGATGTGATTCACCAATTATAATATTTTGTAAATAATTTATAATTAGCCTCAGACCTTGATTATAACGACTAACCTTCTTTAAAAGGGATGTTGTATAGATGATAGGTAGTTAGTAGTAAGGAGAAAATGATATATGTTGTTATGATTTAAAATGAATTATTGAATTAATGATTCACTTAATAAATTGAAGGAGTATGAATGCTATCTTGTGCAATTTATGAGTATGAGTAAAGTGTTGTAAGTATATAATTTATTTAGAGGTACCTTGTTAGTTTGGCAAGGGCCCACCGTGTTGGGCCCCAACAATCCCCTTCTTTATTTTTAATCAAAATCTAGGGTTCCTCAAAATTTTACTTGGATTCTTCGGGTTTTTTCCCTTTGACTTGATTGGATTGGTATTGGTTTTCTCTGTTTCAAGGTTGGTTTGAGTTTATATTATTTTCTTTTGTTTGGTTTTAATTTCATGAAATTCAAATGCCATTTCATTTTTCTTTCTACAGATTTTTGATGTTGATGGACAAGCTTCATAATTTGGGAGTTTGTTATTACCTCTTCCTAATTGAATTTATCTGCTATGAGAATGGCTTGGTTGAAGACATGGATTAATAACAATGATTTTACAGGAAGAAATTTTATTCTGACACATCTTTTCTATGAAATTTGTTCACATTTGATCAAATTTGAATGAGGGAGAAACGAACATAGAAACCTTAATTTAAACTAAAACATTAATTTTTATCAATTGTTTACTTTTGTTTAAATTATGATTATGTTTTCATTTTTTTCTCATTAGAAATCATTTGGTAGGTTTAATTAATTAAATTCTTTTGTCAGTTTGCATCTCATTTCAAAATAAAAATAAAAAATAATTATCTATCATTTGTTTGATTTTATGAAAACCCAAAATTAATATATTTCTCTTCTCCATCAGCTTGAAGCTTCTAGAATGTTAAGTTCATCTTTGAAAGGAAAATATAAACAATATTTGTTTAAGAGCTTATAGTTAGTTTAAATTCATTTTAATTTTATTGTTCTAGATTTTGTTTTATTCACAATTTTCAGGTTATTAATTTGGTTTATTTTTGTTTCACGGGTTTCTATTATCATTTATTTGGTATGGATCTGATCATGGCTTGATTTTATTATCTAAATACATTCAAGATAATTGATCCAAAAATAATATTGGATTGCTGCAAATAATTTATGAGCAACAACAAATAAGATTTGTAAATGTGTTCAAGAACAAAAAGATGATTTTGCGGGACTGATTGCAGTCAAACCGTGAGGAATCTGAAGAAATGGTTGAAAAATCATCTGCATAATGGACCCATTTAGCTTACTCACGACATTTATCCGAAACAAATGAACGATTTGAAAGATATTGCTGTCTCTTTACCAGGCAAATTTCAGGTGGAGCAAATTATTAGTGACGCCCAGACTATTCATTCATTGCATAAATATATGAGAAAGTTCACAGCCTAGGGAACCCAAGAAATTCAGAGGAGGTTTTAATCCTTTCTTTTTTGTATATTATTTATTTTGTAAACTTTTTCTTTTCAAATGGAGTAACAGATGGTTGGAATTTTTGGAGAATGGATGAGTATTTTCGAAGAAGAATATGAAATTCCAGATTGCTTAATGGCTTTTGTCCTATGAGTAAAATGGTTTTATTTTCATTATAATATCTTCATATTCTTTGAGTAATTGATTATTCATTGATTTAAATTAGCTTTAGTCTGTTTTATCAATACATGGTTAATTGCCATCATTTATGTATTAATTTTTTCAATCTTTAAGAGTCCATTATCTCAATTATCTTGATCTTGGTGATTATGTTAATTTGATACAAATATTGTGTTATATTGAGTTTATTCATGTAATTCATATTTGTAAAGATATAATTGTTTAATTGAGATTTTTCTTATTGTCAATTAATCTATTATATCTTCACTAAGGATCATGATTTGAAAGTTGTTCTTTCTGCATTTTAAATAAGATTTAAATTGTCAGTCAAAGTGATTTTTATCCTGACACCATCACAATATTAGAATTATACAACCTTCTGCTATAGATTTCTCTTAACAGACAAGTTGTTGGATCAATGTTATACAACACAACCAAAAGTTCTCTTTAAATACTGGCGAGTTAATGGTCTGTGGGATGCCTCCTAGACCATATGATGAACTTATTTTTTTGAAAATATATGGGATACAATTTACTCTTTGGATGTCATCCTTTTGTAGACTGTGCAATGTTGTCATTGTTTCTCATGTAATTTCTGGATGTGAAATTTTATTTGTATCAAACTAGCTTCAGTATGTTCTTCTTATAATATTTCATGTTATGTTTTCCTTTTCACGATTCATTATATTTTATTTCTTTTGGTATCTGTGACTGATTTCTTATCCAAACATTTTGAGTTTACATATAATGTTAGATAGATGGTAATACCATTTGCTGAAAGTTGGAGTTTCTTTCATTTTTAGTTATTGGACATTTTTAAAGTCACATGAGGTAAAATCATTTGTCTTTTTGTCAACATAGACTTCTTCCGGAATATAAAAGAGTTCTTAGAGTTTTTTAAGGAATTATCATTCTTTCTTTTGTCATAGATTTATAATTGACACGGGTTAAGTGGAGATTATACAAATACAGAGAGACGAATCTAGCTTAGTACTGATGATCAACGTCAGGTTAGTTAGTTTATATTTTATTTAATTTGTTTATTTGCGGATGAATAATGATTGCATAATTTAAATGTTAAATTCATATCATTTTATCATTTACAATCTTATTCACTCATTGTTTATTAGTTTTTCATTTATAGTACAAAGACAGTTTCCTTTATTTTCTTATTTTTATCCATTAGTTGAAAATAATCATTTTCATAGGGCTTTATTTAAACCTTGTAATTGTACATATCTATTGTATATAATACTATTATTAGCTAAGAAATTGTATTAATGTATTGATTGATATGATTGTACATTTAGTTAGTTTTACATCTTTTAATTATTTTAGAATCCTAGTTGACTAGTGGAGCCATAAAACCTCTCATGGTAGATTATCCCAAACGGCTTGGGTTAAATAGACAACCCCAGTCTGGATTTTCCCTTATCGTTGACGGTGTTTCATAAACACCCGTCAAGACACCACCCCAACCAAGGTAAACCTCCCTATATATGTCCTAATGTGGTGTGAGTTAATTGTGTGAGTGTGCAAATATAATAGTTGTGTGTTGCAAATGATTTGAAATGCATAAACTTTCTTAGGTACAATATAGATTTATTTGATTTTGAATCAGTGTGTGTGAATGGTTATACATTGATCATAGTATATAGTTCTATTTTCATTTCTGCGTATTGACATTTAGATGGATAGATGTTTGGGATTGTTAAATGAGTAATTGTTATTGTTTTGCGTTTATGATTGTGTTGTTATTAGTGTCTATAGGAACAATAAGAATTCATATCTCACCTTCATGATCCATGTAATGAAGTCTTTCAATCATATTGATTGTATCATGTATTGAAGAAGGTTTGATTGGAATTGGTTAGACTATGATTGGTTTCTTTCTAAGAGTAATTAGAGTGAATTTTTAACTGTCATTTCAATTTCTACAGGGAGAAAGGTCTTAGTTCATCTCTTCATTTCATGAGTCTATAATGAACATAGTTGTTATCTAAGAAATAACCTTTTCAATTGAGTGTTTATTTGAGAGTTTTACTATAAGATTTATATTTTGAGTTTGAAGTTGTGTGAAGCATTTAGATATTCCAAAAAATAGTGTTATGTTATTAATTTTTTCCTCATTGAGCTAGATACAAAAAACATAGATAGGTTACTTGCTTTTGGCACATATGGTGTAACAACTCTTTTGATTACAAATCTCGTATTGACATATAAATGAGTGCAATATACTAAGTATATATATACCAACATTTTGGCGATGTTGTCAGGGAGTTGTAAACGATAATAGGTAGACATTTTAGTTTGATTGGTTTGATGAGTCTGGATTGGATTTAAGGACAACATGAGGGTGGAGAGAAGACATTAAGAAGAGAGGTAAGAACCTGCGCATCCACTTTGGTGGGGTTGCTCCAAATTTAGGTTGTACTTTTACCTTTGGTAGTTAAGAGTTTGTGTTTCATTAGTATTAAAGTTTCTTCTTTTTATGAGTATATATAGGGATAATAAGGGTATATTTATTGCCTCCAAAATTTCAGAAAAAAAGTAGAAAACAAACAGCAAGGAACCCC
>JZKD02S1950488.1:127179-151660 GCA_000966675.3 Picea glauca
TGCTTCCCATAGATTTTCAAGTGAAAACCTTCAGGACTGCCATGCAATTAGGGATGGATTTGGATGAAGCTCAAAAATAGAGTCTATTGTAGTTGAATGAGCTTGATGAGATAAGACAAGATGCCCTTCAAAGGACTAAATGGCATGATAAGTACATCAAGAAGAAGTCTTTTCAATCAGATGATTGAGCCATACTGTATGATAGTAGGTTCAAGAATTTTAAAGGTAAATTATCTACTAGATGGTTGGGACTCTATAAAGTTGATACAATTTACGAAAATGGTTCAATTAAGAGAAATACTATTGACGAGAATCATACCTCCTTTGTCGTGAATGGACATTGACTGAAGGTTTATCATAATCCTCTATCCAAAGAGGATTTTATCAAATATGTTCTTCAGATTTATGAAATGCAACTGGTAAGAAAAGGGATCCCTCCTCGTGCTAATCCACCACAGTAAGTTTGTTGTGTGAATTAATTTTTCCATGTACATATCTATAAATAGGTGTGTCACTAGATAGAAATTTTGGTGTTACTAACGAAAACAAAAATCTTATTGTGTTATCATGTAGATAAATGAATACAGAGGACATCTTCTAGGTGTAGGTCTACCTTTTATCCATCCCTGGTAAATCATCTTTTTGAAAAAGGAGCTAAATGGAGTTTTCTTTAAGTTTTTTCAAACTCCTAAAAATTGAAAACACCAGCGAGCAGGAACTGGCCCAAACTTGAGAAAAATCCACGAGACAGTAGATGGATTTTTATTTAAGTTTTTCAGACTCCTTAAAACTGAAAACACCCACGAGCATTAACTAATCTAGGATCAAGAAAAATCCATAGAATAGTAGTAGTTAGGATTATTTTTATAATAAAAATGAAGTGGCAACAAGAGCAGTGATCATCTTGGTTCCAAAAAGAGGAGGATTTTGAATATCAACATGAGGTTGTCCAGCTACAGAGTACCTTCTTGTTACATATTTCATGGCCCAGTCATTGAATTCTTTTGCCTTATTTTATGACACTTCCGCCTCAAATTCAATATTTTTGTACCAAGTGTTGTTACCTGTTTTACCTACATGGTCTTTCAGTAGAATCAAATCGCATTTTCTCTTCCAGAGCAATAGGAGAAGCCAACAATATCTACAAAATGAAGCGTGCAAAGCTCCAGTCTATAGAACACACTACCATGTACCTTATCCAATTCTCATTGAGTACCAAAATACAATTTTGTGGTGATCACATACTGGATAACATCTATGTTCTATTCTGATACTACAAAAATGTTCACCTCTATGCTCATCTAGTACTGGAGGAGAAGGCCTATGCTATTATGGTATTGTAAAAAGTTCACCTATGTGCTCATCCGGTACTATGGGGGAAGCCATGTATTATTCTGATACTGGGAAAAACTCTGTGCTAATCTGATACTGCAACAAATTCGCCCCTGTGTTGATCTGGTACTTAAGGAGAAGGCCTATGTTGGTCTGGTACTACAACAACTCTTTGCAGTGGTCCAACACTAAGAAGTGATCTGGTACTAAGGTGTGATTCAGTATTAAAGATGAAGTTTGGTAATCCTTATCCTATACTCAAAGTTGTTTTTCTCCAGATAAAATGCTTCAAGTAATAGGAGGTATAAACTCAACATTTTTTTTTCGTTTTATTAAATAATTAGAACAATTATGTATTAAACATATGGTTACTCTTATGCATCTTCCTGTCCTCAATTATTGCACTCACCCTACCATGAACTTATGAAAGCCCTCATATTCATCTGCTCGTATAGAAATCATTCATATGCACCCGAAATGTTGAGAGTAAGAGGTAATTATACCTCCAACGGGACCAATTTCATTATTTCTGATTATATGGTGAAGAAACAACATAATTCCATGATCCAACATCATGCAATATGAATGATTTAAACCACATCTTAATACATGTCAAAACATGATTCCATTCTGATCATGATGACGTTAGATGATTCCATACTTGTGAATTTCGATCATAACGACTATATCTCCTATAATCATTTCCCAACACTCTCGTGAACACGATCTGATGCCAACCTCCACATGAGTATATAATTTATTCATGAATTCAACTTATCTTACCTTGCCATCATTACCATGGATATCATTGTTATGATTGTTGTAATCTAAATCTTAACTTATAAACGCTCATTTGGATGGCTTCGCCATCCAAATGAGCGTTATTTACCCATTTTATTGTCACACCATCTCCACTGTGATTTAGTTCCTTCATATTTGCATACTTATCCTCTTCCAGTACCCCATCACAGACTGCATTTATTTGGTACTCAACCCTTGATCCTTTGTTATGTTTCCTAATACACTTTAAAAATTGTTTTAATCTAACATGGGGGTTGATAGACACGAAAATATGTTCCAATTATATAGGGATACATAGGAATATCAATCTTGTAGGGAGAGATGTGAACAGGTTGGCTGGGTTCCAGTTTTGGAAAAATTCAAAGACTATCACAAGGGAGTCTCTCCTTCTTTTGTGCAGACCTATGATGAAGAAAGTGTTCATTTTGGGGATATGAAATTGACAATTTTGGAGGCCACCATAGTAGAATATACATGCTTACCTTCCTTTGGAGAGAATTTTTTTAAGGGGGTGATCGTTGACAGGAAGATTTCTCAGAAGTTTCTAAGTATCGAGCATCAGGACCCCGATTGGACCAAAGGCATCCCTTGAATTTGTATTAAGGAATAATATTGGATGATGCTCATTAGTTTGCATATATTTCTTACTTGTGAAGGAAGGTATGTCGTGACCAACCTATACCATTTAAAACTTTTGTCACATTTTGAAGGAGGGCCACAAATCGATTTTCCCCACTTCCTCTGGATGAGCTTAAATAAAATGGTGAGAGGAGTTAAATCATCATCCAAGAAACCTGAAACGAGTATCCATCACCATGGCCTAATGAAATTATTGGTGGTCCATGCATTGAGAAAACAAGGCAGTAGTTGGAAACAACTACTTAAAGAAAAAAATTCTCAAGAAGGAGTGTCTAAATCTATAGAAGAATAGGAAAAAAAGGCATATAGTGAGGGGTTTAGTAGAAAGACAAAGAAAAACAAAGGAAAACATTTAGGGGTCAGGAATCTACTATTAAAACAATCTCATCGCATCCTATTGATGAGTTGGATAAGGATAATTTTGTTATAGAGGAGCCTACTACATCCAAGAAAAGTAAAACCTCCGGACCTTAGAAAACAAGTCCAACCCTAATTCCAAAAACCAAAAGGCAACAAAGAAAGGACTATGGGCAAGGTGAACACTTTGATAATGCTCTTGAGGAAACCATTGAAATATCACCAGAGACAGAAAAGGCTTGTGAACTAAACATTCAGAGCAAGAAAAAGTGTCAAAAGAAGGATGTGTCAGAAGAACAAATCCCAGAGGAGCCCACTACGACTAGTAAGGAGAGGCCTGCCCAATATAAGGGACCAAGTCCAACCTCGATCCCTACAAATAAATTTCCATGAAGTGAGAGGTGAAAAAGGAAGAAACCTAGTCAAAAGGAAGTTTCATATGGTTCCCTTGAGGTAACTATTGAGTTCCCTCAAGAATCGGTTAATGAGTTGGAGAAGACCCCTGAAGCAACTATTGTGTTTCCTCAAGAGCCAACTAGTGATTTTGAGAAGAGTCCCGAGGTGAAAATTGGAAGTAAGAGGAATCTTAAACTAAGGAAGGATAAAAAGAAACAAATCTCAAATCCTACACCTCAGTCCTCGAGAGTGGAAATGAGAAATTTTTCGCAAGAACAAACTCCATAACAAACGCTTCGGTCCTCTAAGGTGAAAATAAAATTTGTATAGGAGAAACAAGTCCCCATGCCTATAAATTCTACTAAAACAAGGAAGAGGAAGTTGTTTCAAGAGACTTCCACCCCTGTCAGCAAATATGAGGAAGCCTCACTTCCTGTACAAAGAACCACAAGGAGCATGGAAAAACAAATAATAGTTCCACATGTGCTTTCTCTTCCAGAAGAGCCTATTGATATTCCGACTTCTCCAGAGAAAGAAAGTGACTATGGAGAAAAAATTAGTGAGACCGAGGGGTTAGTGATAGAAACCTTGAGAGGTTTAACAAAGGAAGAGGAAGCCCAAAGAGAGGTAAATGAACAAACAATCACATCTGATCCTGACAATTCCATGAGCAAACAACAATTGATAGTGAAGGTTGAGAAACTGACAAAATAGAATGAGAAGTTGAAACAGGAGGTGATAGATTATCAAGTGTTCAATAGGCATATTAAGGTAGATAATGCAAAATTGAAATAATAAAACCTAAGGTTACATGATTCACAAGAATAAGTCTCTGCTAAACTCAACAACGTTATACGTTTTATTCAATACACTAGGGTGATTAAGAAGGATCTTAGGAGTGAGGCCTCTGGTTTCAATATCCTACAATCAGATAAATGATGTTCAGACAAGATGGAAGACAATTCAGTTTTGAAATTTTTTTACATTGTTGCATGAGGACATGCAATGACATTAGCATGGGGAAAATGTTGAGTCTCCATTTTGACACCTCTATTATTGATGCAGGAGCATCCACAACCCATCAAGCGAGCCAGCGCGTGGAGAGAGACAGTTGGACAAGCCAAAAAACCACTTTTGAAATTTTACCTTGATAATGGTTGCGCCAAACATTAATGTATTGATGTGATGAAGAGAACTTGTACATTGTAACAGACCTTGAGCAGATAATCTCTCATCCTTAGGTAGCTGAGGCATTTATTACATTTAATGGAAGTAGATAAATTAATTAAGTCTAGATTAGACAGTTTTTCTTTCGAGAGGGAAAACGGAATATAGGCACCCTCCTTTGTATTATTGTATTATTCAGAGAAGCATTAGCATTCAGGAGTAAGGAGAGAGCAAAGCAGAGAACTGGTGAAGAATCCCCATGTATAGATATTGAATTAATAGGAAAACTTTGATTCAATTCCATGGATGTGATTATTCTCTGTGTGTTGTTGATATTATGTTGTTGCATACTTGCTTCTTGTTATGCCTTTATTGTATATGCTGCATATGTAATTTCATGGAATATTAGAAATCTGGGAGAGAGGCGAGAATAAGTTTCAATTGTTTCTCTATTCGAGCCAAGAGATTCCTGCATAGAGTACAGTTGAATTCCTCCGCATAGAGTGTGTTGAGGGGGCTCTACAGGTAAACTCTTATTCTCCTCTATCGGAATTGTGTTGGTTATTCGAACCGTGCAGGTGAAGTGCAGGTTAGATTAAAGTCTCAGAAGTAAGTCTGAGGAAAGTGAGACGAGGACATCTGTAGCAGGGAGTGCACAGAGTCCAGACGAACCCAACACTTCGAGAGTTGTTGAATTTTGAGAGTGAGCAGCTTACATAGAAAGTCTCTGAAGGAGTCAGAGGTGATAAAAGCTCAGGAGGGGTAGAGTTTCAGAGTTGTTGGAAGATGTTGAAGAGAATTCGTAGGTTGACGATCCATCTTATGAAGAGACACTCCTTGTTCGAGGGTGCAGCAAGGAGAAAGTGGACGTGAGGAGTCCAGTGCGAGCAGAAGGAAGTTCAAAGTCTAAGAAGAGCAGCAGTGTCATCCGGGATCCATAGGAGCGTAACTCGACTCGTGGATGGCCGTTTCGGGAGCTCGTGAGGTAAGGCTCCTAATTTGTATAAAGGATATTGCGAGACAGTGAAGCGCGAAATTCCGAGGAACTCCATAGATCGCAGGGTCCACAGGAGTGGTGACGTGGTAGGTGATCTCAAGACATCGGGTCTCGGGAGTTGAAGGCATAGCAATTAGAGATCGCAAGTTGTGAGGTCGCGAGGAGAGAAGGTAGCGATACTCGGGTATCGGCGACTCGGGCCTCAAGAGTTGAGGTAATAATTATTGAACTCACGAGAGGCGAAGTCATGAGGGAGCGAGGTCGCGAGATCGACATCTCGGCAACTTGGATCTCGGAAGTTCAAACTCCGATTGTCTAGTGCCCGATCAGAGAAGGGTGATGACAGTGAGTTACTATAGTAGGGAAAAGGGAGTTAGCATTGATTGACGCATCTCGGTTCTCGGGGATCCGAGGAGATATCGTATAACGGTTGAAATTGTGAGGAGCGAAGATCTGTTCCTTGAATAAATCGAGGAAAGAGAAGAGCAGATTGGACTGTGGGTGACGAGAACTCCTGAGAGGAGTTGGAAGAGTGGTTGAGCTCTTCAGGCCAAGGTTGTTGAAGGTCCTGGTGAGAGCGGTTGTCCGTCGAGGGCAGTTGCGTCAGAGTGGTATCAGAGCAGGAAGACTCTTTGTTCAGGTAGCAGAGAGAAGCGGATTACACCATGCCACCTAGAAGAGAGAGGCAATCACCTGATCATGAGGATAGGGATGCCCAAAGAAGGGGTAGGCCGACAGGGAATCCAGAGATGGAACGCCATATGCGAGATCTTTGAGCAAGGATGGAGGAGATGGAGACTGCGCAGATATGCGGAACTGGCGCTGGAGAGTTCAGTGATTTCGAGGTCGAAGAGGAAGCTGGACACGATGTAGAAGAGGTCACAGCAGAGGATGCCTCAATAGAGAGGTTGATCAGAGATATCACCAGGATGAGGTCGAAGACCGAGATGGATATTCCCATCTACGAGGGAAGTCTAGATGCTGAGGAGTTGCTGGATTGGATCTGAGCACTCGATACCTACTTCGATTACGAAGATATCGAAGAGGACAAGAAGGTAAGGCATGTTGTCACAAAGTTGAAGGGGCATGCAGCTTTATGGTGGGACGAGCTGCAGGAAGACAAACGTTCCAAGGGCAAATAGAAGATCAAGAGTTGGGATCGGATGATTGCCAAGATGAAGGCGAAGTTCATTCCGAGAGACTACCAGATCACACTATTCAGGTGCATGTAGAACTTGAGACAGAAGCTGATGACGATGAAGGAGTACACCGAGGAATTTTACAGGCTCAACATCAGAGCTGGTCATCGGGAGAGTGATGACGAAAAGGTGGCGAGATACCTGAATGGTCTCAGGTATGACATTCATGATGAATTGAGCATGCTGACCATCCGAACAGTTGAGGATGCATACCAGATGGCTCTGAAAGCCGAGGAGAAGCTGAGTCGTAAGAAAGGTCAGCGAGGGCGAGGCAGAAGTCAGCCCAAAGGAAAGGAGGTTGCCCAAGAAAGAACTCAGAAGCCCAAGGAGGAATGGCAGAAGCCTCAGGGTAGAGTTGAGAGAGGTGGAACCTCACAGCAGAGGCAACCACAAACAGAACAAAGGCAACAATATGTTGAGCCAAGGAGGAAACATACTGAGCAGGGTGGCGGATATGCTGACGCCAACATAATTCCTCGTACCCGAGGTATAGGAAGAGGCCGTGGAGGAGTTATCACATGTTTCACATGTGGAAAGGATGGACACAAGGCCTTTGACTGTCCAGAGAGGAAGATGGACAGAGGAAAAGCTCACATCGCTGAGGCACAGCAGAGGTGTGATATTGAGAGCGAGGATGCAGACAATGGAAGATCGGTTGGGACGCATAAGATTATTTTGGCACCTGAGAAAGAGGTGGACAAATTAGTGCAAAGGAGTAGACTGTTCAGGACGGCTTGCACAACCAAGGACAAAAAGTGCAAGGTGATCGTGGACAGTGGAAGCACCGATAATCTTGTTTCGACCGAGATGGTGGAAAAACTGGAGCTGGAAACAACTAAGCACCCGATTCCATACAAAGTCTCGTGGTTACAGAAAGGACACCGAGTAAGTGTCACTAAACAATGCTTAGTTAAATTTAAAATTGGGAATTACCATGATGAGATTTTGGGTGATGTTATTCCCATGGACGTATGTCATATATTGCTGGGTAGACCATGGAAATATGATAGAAATGTTGTTCATTATGGGCGAATGAACACATACACTTTGGAAAAGGATGGGAGAACCCATAGACTACTTCCAATAAAAGATAAGGAAGTGAAACCAGAAGTTAGCAGCACAATACTTNTAAGTTTGTGGTCGTGTACTTGGACGACATATTAATTTTCAGCAAGACCAGGGATGAACACTTGAGACATTTAGTCATTGTGATGAGAAGGCTACAGTAGGAGAAGCTGTTGATCAATTTAAAAAAATGCTCGTTCATGCAGACAGAACTCATTTATCTGGGTTTTGTAATCTCGAAGAATGAATTGAAGATGGATTCTGAAAAGGTAGAAGTAATCAGGAATTGGCCATCGCCGAGGAATGTTTTTGAGGTAAGGAGATTTCATGGAATGGCTAGTTTCTACAGGAAATTCATTCGAAATTTCAGTGGAATTAGCGCAGCGATGATGGACACAGTGAAAAAGCGGCATAAGATTTTTCACTGGACAACCGAGGCTGAAAGGAGCTTCAATCTCTTGAAGCGGAAGATGACTGAGCAGCCAATTCTGGTGCTGCCAGATTTTCAAAAAACCTTCCAAGTGAAGTGTGATGCGAGTGGGTATGCTATTGGAGGGGTCTTGAGTCAGGATGACCGACCTGTTGCATATTATAGCAAGAAGTTGGATGACACAAAGATGAAATATTCCACATACGATAAAGAGTTCTATGCCATCATACAGGAATTGAAAAAGTGGAGGCATTACTTGATACCCAAGGAATTCGTTTTGTATAGTGACAATCATGCATTGCAATTCGTAATTCAATAGGAGAATTTGAACCAGAAGCATGCGAAATGGGTAGAGTACATGCAGAATTTCACATTTGTGATAAAGCACATTTCAGGGACTGCTAACAAAGTAGCTGATGCTTTGAGCAGGAAATGTTTATTGCTGCAGGAGTTTAGAGTCAAAACCTTGGGTTTTGAAAATTTAAAGGATATGTATGCAGGTGATGCAGACTTCGGAGAAGCTTATGAGGCAACCGAGAATCCAGTGCTCAGGGATCAGAGCCCGTGGATTGACTATATGATCCAGGAGGGATTGATGTTTCGGGGCAATCAACTATGCATTCCAGATTGCTCTATGAGGGAGAATTTGGTGAAGGAGAAGCACAGTGGAGGCTTAGCAGGTCATTTTGGACATGACAAGACATTCGCCAAGCTGAGAGAATCATATTATTGGCCAGACATGCATGCATATGTGAAGAGGTTTGTTGACAGGTGCAGGATATGTCAACATGCGAAGGGCCGAAAGAAGAACATAGGGTTCTATCAGCCATTGCCCATACCTGAGAGGCCATGGGAGGCGATTAGTATGGATTTTGTTTTGGGTTTGCCGGGAACACAAAGAGGAGTTGATTCCATCTTTGTGGTGGTGGATAGGTTCTCGAAAATGGCACATTTTATACCGTGTCATAAGACCAGCGATGCCACACACATTGCGAATTTATTTTTCAAAGAAATTGTGAGATTGCATGGATTTCCGAGGAGCATAATATCGGATCGGGATACGAAGTTCATAGGTCATTTCTGGAGGACACTATGGAAGAAGCTGGGGACTAACTTGGCATTCAGTTCTACTTACCATCTGCAAACAGATGGATAGACGAAGGTGGTCAACAAAAGTCTAGGAGACTTGCTGAGAAGTCTGGTGACGGAGCATCACAGCAGCTGGGATCAGATCCTACCACAGGCAAAATTCACGTACAACGATTCGGTGAATCGGAGTACAGGTAAGAGCCCATTTCAAATTTTGTATGGGACACAACCGAGGGGAGTTTCTGAACTCAGGGAGTCAGAACAGGCTGAAACTAGCAGCGCGAGAGCTGAGGAGTTCGTGGAGGCGATGAAAGAACTTCACATGCAGGTGAAGCAACGACTGATGAAGTCGAATCAGGAGTATAAGCGCAGAGCCGATCAGAGAAAGAGGCAACTTCAGTTTGAAGTTGGGGACATGGTTCTCGCGCACTTAAGGAAAGAAAGGTTCCCAAGGGGAACATATAACAAGCTCAAGATGAAGAAAATCAGGCCATGCAGAGTCTTGAGGAAGTTTGGGGAGAACGCATACGAGCTTGAGTTGCCAGAGGGCATCGAGATATCTTTGATTTTCAATGTTTCAGATTTATACCCATACAGGGCTGATGAAGCAGACACTGGAACTGTGGAACTAGTGATCCAGTGGCAGAAACAATTACCAGTTGCACAGAAACCGCAGATGGAGTGCATACTGGATAAGTGAGCAGGAAAGAAGACCAGGCAGAAGCAATATTTTGAATACCTGGTAAAATGGAAGAATCATCCAGTGGAGAATGCCAGCTGAAACAAAGGCAGTCATACAGAAGCATGGTCACACCGTGCAGGAGCTCATGGACAGGAGCCCATGAAAATTTTCGTTCCGAGGAGTACTCTGATGCAACTGTCCCTCGACGGACAACCGCTCTCACCAGGACCTTCAACAACCTCGGCCTGAAGATCTCAATCGCTCTTCCAACTCCTCTCGGGAGTTCTCGTCACCCACAGTTCAATCCGCTCTTCTCTTTCCTTGATTTATCCAAGGAACAGATCTTCGCTCCTCGGATCCCCGAGAACCAAGATGTGTCAGTCAACGCTGACTCCCTTTTCCCTACTATCGGAACTCACCGTTATCACCCTTCTCTGATCGAGCACTAGACAATCAGAGTTCGAACTTCTGAGATCCGAGGTGCCGAGATGCCGATCTCGCGACCTCGTTCCCTCACAACTTTGCCTCTTGCGATTTCAATAATTATTACCTCAACTCCTGAGGCCCGAGTCGCCGATACCCGAGTATCGCTACCTCCTCTCCTCGCGACCTCGCAACTTGCGATCTCTAATTGCTAGGCCTTCAAATCCCGAGACCCGATGTCCCGAGATCACCTGCCACGTCACCACTCCTGTGGACCCCGCGATTTATGGAGTTCCTCGGAATTCCATGCTTCACTGTATCGTAATCTCCTTTATACAAATTAGGAGCCTTACCTCACGAGCTCCCGAAACGGCCATCCACGAGTCGAGTTACGCTCCTCTGGATCCCTGATGACGCTGCTGCTCTTCTTAGACTTCAAACTTCCTTCTTCTCGCACTGGACTCCTCACGTCCACTTTCTCCTTGCTGCGCCCTCGAACAAGGAATGTCTCTTCACAAGATGGATCGTCAAACTGTGACTTCTCTTCGACGTCTTCCAACAACTCTGAAAGTCTACCCCTCCTGAGCTTTTATCACCTCTGACTCCTTCAGAGACTTTCTGCGTAAGCTGCTCACTCTCGAACTTCAACAACTCTCGAAGTGTTGGATTTGTCTGGACTCTGTGCACTCCCTGTGACATAAGTCCTTGTCTCACTTTCCTCAGACTTACTTCTGATACTTTAATCTAACCTGCAATTCACCTACATGGTTCGAATAACCAACACAATTCCGATAGAGGAGAATAAGAGTTTACCTGTAGAGCCCCCTCAACGCACTCTATGAGGAGGAATTCAACTGCACTCTATGCAGGAATCTCCTGGCTCCAATAGAGAAACAATTGAAACTTATTCTCACCTCTCTCCCAGATTTCTAATCTTCCATGAAATTACATATGCAGCATATACAATAAAGGCATAACAAGAAGCAAGTATGCAACAGCATAATATCAACAACACACAGAGAATAATCACAGCCATGGAATTGAATCAAAGTTTTCCTATTAATTCAATATCTATACATGGGGATTCTTCACCAGTTCTCTTCTTTTCTCTCTCCTTGCTCCTGAATGCTAATGCTACTTTGAATAATACAATAATACAAAGGAGGGTGCCTATATTCCGTTTTCCCTCTCGAAAGCAAAACTGTCTAATCTAGACTTAATTAATTTATCTACTTCCATTAAATCTAATAAATGCCTCAGCTACCTAAGGACGAGAGCTTATCTTCTCAAGGTCCGTTACAATGTACAAGTGCACTTCATCACATCAATACATCAATGTTTGGCGCAACCATTATCAAGGTAAAATGCAAAAAGTGGTTTGCTGGCTTGTCCAGCTGTCTCTCTCCACCCACTGGCTCGCTTGATGGGTTGTGGATGCTCCTGCATCAATTATCCTATATTATCCTCTATCTGGGTCAATTTTACCTTTGACATGTGAATATGTTGTCTATTTCCTCCACAAACCCACATTGTGACCTTGTCCATGAGAATAAATAGGCAACCTATGTTAAAACATGATTTGTTTCATTTTTTTTATTAAATTGGGTCTAAATTGTTGATAATTTATCCTCTGAATTACTTTGACTATGATTAAGCAGCTTCATCTAGGGACCGGTACTACCACTAGTCTAGTACTGCAAAAACCCACTGATCTGGTACTCTACCTGATCTGGTACTATGCAATTATCCGGTACCAATACTTCACTTGATCTAGAACTTTTCATTAATCCCGTACCAACATTGTGCCTATTCCAGTACTACCATTGCGTTGATTCGGTACCCAGATTTATGACTATGCTAGTCCGGTACTAAACCCTTGTCTACAGGATTAACATTTTGAACGAATATGTTGGTGGTGATTTCAAGAAATTAGTTGGATGGAAGTATCCTTATATAGTTTTAAGATCACGATAGACTTCATCACTCATGCACTTCGTGTCATGAGGATGAATTCCATTCCTTGAGATATGATGTGATTCACCAATTATAATATTTTGTAAACAATTGATAAGTATCCTTAGACCTTGATTTAATGGCTAAATTTATTTAAAAGGGATGTTGTGTAGATGATAGGTAGTAAGTAGTAAGGAGAGAATGATATACATTGTTATGTTGAAAAATGAAATATTGAATTACTGATTCACTTGATAAATTGAAGGAGTACGAATGCTAGCTTGTGCAATTTATGAGTATGAGTAAAATGTTGTAGCCTGTAATTTCTTTAGTGTTACCTTGTTGTTTGGGCAAGGGACCACTTCCCCAACCAAGGTAAACCTCCATGTATATGTCCTAGTGTGTTATGAGTTAATTGTGTGAGTGTGCAAATATAATAATTGTGTGTTGCAAATGATTTTAAATGCATAATCTTTCTTATGTACAATACATATTTATTTGATTTTGAATTAGTGTGAGTGAATGGTTATTCATTGATCATAGTATATAATTCTATTTTCATTTCCGCAGATTGATAGTTAGTTGGATAGATGTTTGGGATTGTTAAATGAGTAATTGTTATTGTTTTGGGTTTATGATTGTGTTGTTCTTAGTAGGTACATGAACAATAAGACTTCATCTCTCACCTTCATGATCCATGTAATGAAGTCTTTCAATCATATTGATTGTCTCCTGTATTGAAGAAGGTTTGATTGGAATTTGTTAGGCTATGATTGGTTTCTTTATACGAGTAATTAGAGTGAATTTTTAACTATCATTTCAATTGCTACAGGGAGAAAGGTCTTAGTTCATCCAAGAAAGAACCTTTTCAATCGAGTGTTTGTTTGATATTTTTACTATAAGATTTATCTTTTGAGTTTTAAGTTGTGTGAAGCATTTAGATATTCCAAAATAGAGTGTTATGTTATTAATTATTTCCTGATTGAGCTAGATATAACAGACATAGATAGGTTACTTGTTTTCGGCACATATGGTGTAACAACTCTTTTGATTATGAATCCGAGATTGACATATAGATTAGTGAAATATACTAAGCATATATATACACCAACATTCCCTATGTGTTCCTCCACATCTTGAAACTTTTTATTCCATTTCAAGAGTGATGTGATGGATGGAGGATGATATCCATAAAGTTCCATAAACAGGGAATTGTTTATGAAGTATGGAAGGATGTGTTGTACCACCATTCTTCCAAGGGAAAACACTTGACCCATTTTGTCTATTTATCATATGCAAAGCAACAAATATATCCTTCTAGACATATATTCACAATATTATTTTTCCCATCAGATTGAGGGTGGTAAGATAATCTATGAGCCAATTGAGTATCCAAACAAGAAAATAATTCAGTCCAAAAGTTTCTCGTGAAAATTGGGTCTCTATCTCTTACAATAATCTTGGGGACTCCATGTAGTTTTTGAACTATTTCCATGAATGTTGAAAATAATTCACATCCTTTAAAAAGATGAGAAAGAGAGAAAAAATGGGCATACTTTGTTAGTCGATCCACTACTACCATGATGATAGTATTTCCTTTGAATTTGGATAAACTTATAATCAAATCCATTGAAACATCTTCCCAATGTTGGCTTGGTATAGATAATGGTTGTAGGATACCTGGAGTCTTGATTTTATCTCCCTTTGTTAATATCCTAAATAGTCTACAAATATACTTCAACAATAAACCAATAATAAACACCAAACCATTCACCAAAAAACTCAACACAACAAATAACCAAAACCCTTGAGGTAGGGTAACACCATATATTAATTCTTAAGGAAGGATAACACTCCTCAAGTAATGCTTGATACATTCACATTATTATTCACTATGTTTCATTACATTTCTTACACTTCTTTATATAGCTCTCTCTATCTCCTAGGAACCTTCTAGAGAGCATTCTCACATTTATTATATTTAACTACCATAGTGGGATTTTATTAATATAGTGGACCTATTCCACCTTACATTGAATGACCATATTCTCATATATTAAATTATTTCCACTAATAATACATAACCAAATTCCCATCGGGTACCTCCCTAGGTACCCCATATTACCTCCCTAGGTATAATACACTCCATCCTCGTTCACATGTTTCATCCTCGAAACATGAGAAGAAACCATACAATATGATTGGCTAAGCAATGTAGACAACCGGTACCAAGTACGACCATCCATCCATCCAAATGGAAGTCTAACATGATGTCCATTTGTTGCCTTGCCACCTTGATATTTCTCTACATCATGTTGGGGTTGTCATGGGATTGTTTCTCTAGCTTGAGGTCCTCTTGTGGTGTTAGTAGTCCTCCATGCACCTATTGATCGGGCTCATGTCTGGTGCCTTGATGGTTCATAAATGTGTTGATGCACACGCCCTTGCCTTGATGATTATTATATCTCTATATGACGTGGATGGTGATATACAAAAACTGTAGGAATCTATTCCTTTTTCTTCAAATCTACAACACTTTGTGCCTTTGAGTCAATGACCTCCTTAGCTTCATGATTATGTCCTTCATGTAGTTTTTATTCATCTCCTTCTGTAGACTCTGCCTCTGATTCAACTTCAAACTCAACAATAACTTATTTGATAGCCTCCATGGGCCCACATTTATTACTAAGAGGCACATCCTGTAATGTGATTTTCTTTTCCTTGTACCACAAGATCAAAAACTTCTTTTTCACAATAATATTAATGGTACCCACTGATTCTATCCAAGGATATCCCAAAACAATATCCACTTCATCCATATCCATAGCATAAATATATGAATGCAACACATATTTATCCATGGTAATCTTCAAATATTTAACAATTTGAACATTTTCACCCACAGCCTATGTGCTTTGAATATTCTCTACTGGAACTTGCAATCTATTAACCAACTGAACATTGATAAAATTTTGTTGGCAACTGGGGTTAATAGAAACAATGACATTTTCTTTATGAATACAACCAAGAACTTGTAATATAGATTTTTCACATGAAAATAAAATCTTGGTGATGTATTTATCCTTACTCTTTGTATGATACCACTTGTCTAAAATTATTTTTTCAAGTGCTTCCTCAGAAAGTGACATCCACTTAGAATGGTGAAATGATTTCCACCATATGAGAGCATCACTTTTGAAACCCCAATATACAAAAGATTTCCACTTCCCTTTCCATAATGACTTGTGAGACTGTATAAATTATTCAATACTAGGGCCATCCTCTCTTCAAGTAATAAATAACATGCTTGGAATAAATCTTCAACAAAAACTAGGGTGTAGAAATAACTTACTGCAAAAAATCGCAGCTTTTTTCGGAAAAACCCTGAAAAATTGTTGAATTTAAAAATGCTCATAACTTTACTTCCCGGACTCTGTTTCGACTGATTTGTTTTTCGAAATTGGGTATTTTTCCTAGAGGAATTCAAATATCCAATTTTTTTTCCAAATTCAGCTAAAAAATCTTCAGATCCGAACATGAAGTTTTCCGCCCTCTTTTTCCCTAGAAAAAATCTGAAAAAAAAGAGCAAAAAATTATTCCCTTCTTTGGCTAAGGAAAGTGATATGATACCAATTTTTAAGTACCTGAATATATATAGAGATAAATATCAAAATAAACCCACAATATCAACAAGAATAAGCCAAACCATTCACCAAAATATTGAACACAAGAATTCAGACAAAACCCTTGAGGTAGGGTAACACCATATATTAATCCTTAAGGAAGGATAACACTCCTCAAGAAATTCTTGATACATTTAGAAAATTCTTCTCTATGTTTCATTACATTGCTTACACTTCTTTATATATATCTCTCTATCTCCTAGGAACCTTCTAGAGAGCATTCTCACATTTATTACATTTAACTACCATAGTGGGCTTTTATTAATATAGTGGACCTAGTCCACCTTACAATGAATGAGCACATTCTCAATTATTAAATGAATTCCACTAATAATACATAACCAAATTCCTAGTGGGTACCTCCCTAGGTACCCCATATTACCTCCCTAGGTATACTACACCCTTATTTTGTTGGTAGACCAAACATTCAGACGTAAACTTTTGAACATCATTTTTAAGACCTTCCCAGAACAAATATTTCTTGATCCTATGGTATGTTTTCAAGAATATTGAATGTACCCCTATAGGAGAAGTGTGAAAATCTATAAGGACCTTTTGTTTGAGTCGAGAATTATTACATAAATATAGGAGATCATGATACCATAGAAAATCATTCTTCCATACAAATATATCTACTAAACTAGTTTCTTCATTTATTTGTTGAATTATCTTGCATACCTCTTGATCTTGCTTCCATTATGTCCTTGTTTCTTCCACCCAATTCGATTGCGGAATAGAAATAACACATAGTGAAGCATTTTCTTCTTCATCTTTCCTTGAAAGGGGAAATTCAACAACATTGTGTTTTCTTTTTTTGTAGATAATTTCAAATTCATAACCTAGCATCTTTGTAACCCATTTTTGTTTTTCTTTTGAACATAATCGTTTCTCCAAGAATTACTTCAAACTAACATGATTTTTTATTTTATTTTGAAGTGTCTTCCTATTAAAGTAAGGGTTCCATTTCGAAACTTGATGTAGTATGGCCAACATTGTTTTCTCATAAATGGGTTTGAAAAAGTTTTTTTCTTTAAGTTGGCTTCTTTCAAAGGAAAGGGGGCATCCTTATTGCATTAAAACTACACCAATTCCATGGCCTGAGGCATCACACTTCACACTAAATTTTTTTGTAAATTCAGGTGTGGCCAAGACGAGAGTTGTACACATATCCTTCTTATGTTTTTCAAAATATTTGGTTTCTTCTTTGGACCGGGAAAATGCTTCTTTCTTTAATAATGATGTTAGAGGTGCAACTATTTCACCATAGTTCTTGACAAACATGTAGTAATATCCTTCAAATCCTAAGAATCCTCTAAGTTTCTTCAATGTTTAGGGAATTGGTCATTCCCTCATAGCTTTTATTTTGTCAGGGTACACTTTTACACCTTCATGAGATACAATTTGACTAAAATATTCCACTTCTTGAACCCCAAAGGAACACTTGGAAGGCTTTGCATAAATTTTTTTCCCTTCCAATAGTTGTAATACTCTTTCAACATGTTATACATGATCTTCCCAATATTTTTTGTCGATTAGTATGTCATCAAAAACTACTAACACAATTTTTCTAAGGAAGGGATTGAAAATCAAATTCATCAAGCTTTGAAATGTTGAAGGTTCATTAGTAAGTCCAAATGGCATAACCAAAATCTCATAATGACCTTCATGTGTTCTAAAAATTGTTTTAGGAATGTCTTCCTGCCTCATTATGATTTGATGATATCCCGAACAAAGATCCAACTCAGTAAAGAATTTTTCTCCATGTGATTCATCTAATAATTCATCAATGACAAGGATAGGAAACTTATCTTTGATGGTAATTTTGTTGAGTTGTCTATAATATGGAAACATATTCCATGAACCATCCTTTTTTATAACTAACACCATTAGTGAAGAGAAAAAACTTTGGTTGTGTTGAATGATGTCAGGCTCTAACATTTCTTGGATCATGTGCTCAATCTCACTCTTTTGTGCATATGAATACATGTAAGGCCTAATGTTAGGTGGTACACTTCCTGGTTTCAAATGAATAGCATGGTCATGATATCGATCAGGTGAAAGACCTTTAGGAATTTCACCAAATACCTTGGAATGATTGTTGATAATTTTTGGAGATCTGATGGAGCATGGGCTATATATGTTTGAACATCAAGTGAGCACAATTGTGCAATTATACCCTAGTATCCATCTTTTATTAATTTTTCGATTCTATTAGAGCTTATCACTTTAGGGGTTTCCCTTGGATACCTCTAAGATCAATTTCCTTTCCATTTGAGGAAAATATCATGAAAATATATTGAAAATCAAAGGCCATTATTCCTAGTGATTGCAACCATTGGACCCATAATAGAACATAAAACCCCCCATTTGGATGGAAATCATGGGGATATATAGAAAATACTCCCCCGTGTTGAGCTTAATACTATGGAATTTTCTTGAACAATTTATGGTATCTCATTGAGATATTTTGATAATTTTTAATTGATGAAATTATGGGTACTACCAAAATCAATCAATAATGTTAATTTTTTCTTTTTTATGTATCCTTGTATCTTGAGTGTTTGCGAAGTAATGATGTTGGCCAATGCATGACACGATATTTTTGATAATCTCTTCTAGATCTAGATCTTGTGGCGATTCTAATTCCTAATCTTCTTCCTCTTCACAGTCTATGTAGAATAATTTCTTCTCACCATATTTATTCCCCTTATTGTACTTGTTGTCACAATTGAAACATAGTCATTTTTCTCTTCTTTCATCCATTTTTTTCAGGTGTAAACCTTGTTGTTTTAGGTACGTTATCTTCTTCCTCTTCATAGTCTATGTAGAATAATTTATTCTCACTATATTTATGATATTTACTATACTTGTTGTCACATTTAAAACACGGTCTGTTTTCTCTTATTTCATCCATTTGTTGAGGTTTCAACCTTGTTGGTTGAGGTATGGTTATCTTATGACCCCCAAAATAATCTTTTCTTCCAATGTTAGACTTGTGTGTAGCCTTATTTCTGGCATGAATATGATGATCGTTTTTCATAGCTTCATAATATTTGTAGGATGTCTTAAGAAAATATCATGTTTAATGTCTTATTTTAATCCACCCATGTAAGATTCCAACAAGTGTTCATCACTTATGTTATCGACCCTTCTGGCCAATGCCTGGAATTATGGATTTTAATCTTCAATATCACCTAAGTGCTTGATTCTTGTAAATTGATTGAAGTAGTCATGTTCCCAAAATTTCCCATATTGTGCTTCTAAGTCTCCTGTAAATAAACCCCAAGAGTAGTGATATAAAAGGGGATTACTTTTCACTATCCATTGATATGGTTTTATCTCAAAGTACAAGGTTTCTATGTGAATCATTTTCTAATCATCCATAATATTATGTAGTTCAAAATATTTGTCTATTTGGTTCACCCAGGTAAATACCTATGTACCATCAAACTTCTTTAATTCAATTTTGGGAAAGTTGAATTTAGGACCCCCACCATAATTAACTCCATTATTAAAGTTAGATTCACTAGTTGAAAATGGATTATTATTGGTAGTCTATTCAACATGAATACTACCTTTATTTTCATGAGTTCCTTTCATTTTTATATCTTCTTTGAGGAATCTTTCATCTATAGCTTGAAAGATCATGGAAGACATGGACTTTTGCATTTCGTTTATGGAATTTTGTATTTCTTCTTTAATGTCATTCTTATTTTCTTCCATATTATTTTCCATATAATCCATCTTCCTTTCCATTTCATGAATTTTTATTTTTGAGTTTACCCAATTATTAGACATATTACTCAAATCATTAAGTTGTTCCTCCAATTTGGACAACTTGTTATGTATGTCCTCATTTTCTTATTGAGTCATAGATGAGACTTCCAGATGTTTAATTGGTGTTCACATATTTTTGGGACCCATATGGAATAATAATAATAACACTCCTCTATTCTATATTTATCACAAATTTTAAATCTCCAGAAATAGATATTCCAATAAAAATTTATGCCAATTGTAAGTTGTGTAGCTTTCAAACCCTTAATTTGGAGTCTATCCTCCTAGCAGACCTTCCTTCTGATGAATTTATGAAATTTCAGACCTTCCAAGTCTAAAATTTCATCCTCTAGTTCTGTGATATGTCCTCTCTGCAATTCCATAGGTCTGAAAAAAAAATAATGTGCCAAGATAAAGTTAGGGTAACTTCCCCACACCTCGTTGGTTTGTTTCATTTCCAAGAGACCAAACTTGTATAGTGTGCCCCATGCAAAATATTTGATATCTGATTCTAAAAATTGTACAAGGAATATTATAGACCATCCTATTTCCAATTCAACTATTATCACTGAATTTTGATCCTCTCTGAAGAATATATGACTATTTTACCCAGAACACTTGTTTGAGACTAGTTAATATGACTAGTCAAATACCTTATCTTCCACAGGGTGTATCTCCAAAAGTATGAAGAACCAGAAGATGAAATGTTTACCATTGATACCTTGATATGTCCTCTAAATAACCTCCAAGATTCATTATATAAATCATCCTAGAAAAATATTTATAGAGAAAATTATAAGATGTCTTTCTTGGAGAAGAAAAACCCTAGGGTCAGTGAGCTTTGATACCAAATGTTATGATTCAACGCCTTAAAATGATAAAATGTTATTGAATTATATTCCACCTCGAGGGGGAAACCTTCTTTTACAATATATCAACTTCAAAATACCATATGAGATGTGATAAGAAGGGATACAAGTAGAATGAAATGGTGCAACAAAGGGTTCTAGCCGACCTATTATAATTGTAATAATTCAATATATAGGGATTAATAATGTATTTTATACATAACATGGGGCTTTGTATCGGCCTTAACAACATCCATGTTTTTCATTATTAACCACCCATTTGGTTGTCACAATGTCTTTGGTTCAGTTCCATCATGTTATGACATTATACATTCCATTTCTGGATTTCACAACTTCAGCGGTAGTTCCTACCCTTCATGGTTTCCCTACTTAGCACCCTAATTTCCATTTGGTCCCCATGTTATGATTTCTTGTAGGCCTGGGATCCCTCCTATAAAACTTCCATGAGTTGACGTTGAGCCTCATTCTTCTCTCTTCATCTATGTTTCGGCCTTATCCCAAGTGGTTTCCCAATATTTTATGTTACTTTATGACCTCATTTTCATTTTATTATCATGTCTTGGTGCCTACTATTGTGTTGTTGTTTTCTTCAATCTCGTTTACTACCATTGTAGTCACACTTTACCTCTCACCACTTACATTATTTTTCCTCCATTTTGAGACCCTATATGCATGGAGATAATTGATGCTACGAGTGGACCTCACTTTCCAATAGTCTTCTACATTCATTGTTCTTAGGTAAGTTCCTTTTTCTTGCAACATAGATGCATGTTGTTAAGCCACTTGTTCTCTCCTAACAAGCTAACTTTTAAGTCTTTTTCATGATCATTAAACCATGAAAAAAACAGATGACAAAAAGCCTCTAAAATATTTTCCATGCATGTTAAACGATGAAAAATAAACATAATGAGTAAATTTTTAACTCGTTTTCATGCTCAATAAACCATAAAAAATACACCTCATGAGTATATATTTAACTCTTTTTCAGGATCATAAAAGTGAATGAAAAAAGACACTATCGAACACACATTTATCTCTCTTTCATGCTCATTAAACCATGAAGGAGACACTTAAACAAAAAAAAGAGTGCATTTTTTTTTTTTACCATTTATATGTATTTATAAAAGTGGTATCATCAATCATGTTTCCCTTGAACATGACACTTGTTTGTGTCATTGTCTTACATTTGGTTTATATCTTTCCTAGGATGCATATACCATTCACATGAGTCATGTATACTCATGCATATGGTTACGCTTCCAAACATTATGTAGAGTTCTTCAATGCCTCATGTGTTGTTTCACTATTTCAATAGCTCTCTTGAGTCTTACTTCTAGGTCAACATTATTTCATGCTATATGTTCAAGAGAAGTTAAACCTAAGTTGACCATCTACAATGTTGTTGACCATCTACGTTGGTCATCCTTGTGTTAGTTTTACTTTGTTATACTATCTCTTTACATCATCTCTTGGTGTATGTTTCTTTTCAATTGATGGGGGATACATTCAGGCCCTCCTTCAATGAATATCTTCCTATCAACTTCAACACATTGTCTAACAAAGGGATCTAGAAACTAGCTAATACCTTGAAGCTTGAGTCCTTAGTGATAGGATTCCTTGTGATCAATAGTGGTTTTACATCATTAACTCCTCATCGATTTATTCTATGAGTGTTCAAATCATATACTCTATTCATACTCACTATATTGTACTAGGTATGTTGGTGTCCATTTTCATCATTGGTGGGTGACGTCACATCTGTTAATAGTATACCTCAATGACCAGTAATCATAGAGTTTCTACTATGATCGACATAATCTCATATATTTGGATGTTGTAGAATCACACCATCAAGGTTTGGGATGGAGACCTTAGGCTTGGGGCCACATCACTCATTCATGTTACCCCTTCTAAGTTGTGATGGATTATATTACTACATTTTAAGTACTTTGAAGACTATGAGGGAACTCTCATTAGTTCTTGATATTTTCCTAATATATACTATGAAATATATCCATATTGTATTTCCTTGTGGTTATGATCTATTTGTTGACATGGATCTAGTGTGTACTTTTTTATGGCCATGATTTTGCATTTCACTTCATGGATTTTCATTGTATTATGTTGGCGGCCATGCTTTGTCTCTCTTCCAATCATGGGTATTCCTACCTCAAGGATTATCTATATATACACTTGATGTCTAATTCCAGGTACTCCTTGGCTTCCTAACCTACTTTCTCTCTTCTCATGTTGCCTCACATTGGTGACCATTATCATAATGTGTTTAATCCATCCATTCCTCTTCTAACCTCACAAAATAGGGGGCATATGTTACAACCTTATTTTCCATCCTAAGGTCACATGAAGAACATATTGATGATGTTATACTGAAACACCCTCTTTTTCCTTGGTTGCAATGATTTTTTAGGATGGTCACTATCAAACCCACTAATAGGGCATGACCAATTGCTATTGAACATATTTGCAACCAACAATCGATTGATTGATACATTATTGTTGGAGCATGATCTCCTCTATAACCTTTTATAATTGGTGAATTATAAAGATATCAGTGGTGGTTGATTTGGTTATTTCATTGAAGGAGCTTGGGAACTCTATATATAGTCATGTTCACTAAGTTCTAGAGATATAGAAGCCTCTCCTAGCATCTTCCACCAATATATATAACGAAGGTTATTCCATGGAAAAAAGGAGGAAGGCTCATTCATAGGTACATGTTGCTAGATTTTCAAAGCATCTTCTCCATACAGTTGATCCTTTAGACCAAGTTTGTGTTGCTTGAGTAAGGGTTGAGGAGGATCAAGAGAAAGGAGACAAAGGAGCATCTCTTTCATGACTCAAGGTATGGTTATGTGATTGATTTATTGCTCTTATTCATTAATATATATCTATATTTGTTTTCCTCTTTGTACTACTGTATTCAGTTGTAAATGATAGATCTTATCTCCCCTTGAGTAGATTGGATTAGATCTATATTATAGTTGTTATTTCCTAATGCTTGGATAATTTGTAGATTGGTTTCCATTCATATCTTGTGTGTATGGAGTAGATCATAAGAGATAGAGTTATATCTTGGGAGTTGGATAAGCTAGGAAATATGTGGACAATTGTCGTTAAAAAATTAAGTTATTCTCTCTCTCCTAGTGTAAAAAGGAATCAATTTCTTTAGATATAGGGAAACCCCATAGTTATCTATGTATGTTGTCTGTCGTAGACCAAGGTAAATTCTAAGGGGGTTTCATCTTATGTATAGGCTATATGTATCCACAACACTCCCCTTAGATTTGGAAAAGGAAAAAAAGGAGAAAATAAAAAAAATTATAGGGCCCACCAACACCATTGTAGGAGACCTAACTCAAAATAATCCTTAAATGATGTTTATCTACATGGTGTCACTCTGTAATAGAAAATTTTTTTTCATGGAATAAATCATAACATTTCTTTTTACCATTCTCGATAGGTTCCTCATGGGACACTAATATTGTTTGGATAACTCTTGGATAACCTCTTTGGTGGACCAGTCCCCGAGGTGTAGGACAGTCAGTGACAGAGTGTGTTGTTAAGCCACTCCGTGTTGTTAAAGTCACCGGTTCGAAACCTG
>JZKD02S1950488.1:160913-185484 GCA_000966675.3 Picea glauca
CCTTCACTTCGTAAATTCCCCTCCCATTCCCTTAGATGATACTCCACTTGCATCCCCCCCTTCACTTTGTAGATTCCCCTCTCATTCCCATGGTTTCCACTCCACTCACAACCCTCCCATATTTTGAAACTATCCCTTCCTTCATTCTCTCGACTACAACTCTACTTATGACCTTCTTTCATTCCGAAAAACTCCCAACGTCACTCCCAGTTTCCCTCTTTTTTTTCAAATCACTTTCCTTCTATTTTGACAATTGCAGCTTCATTGTTGCAACTCACATTGTTGCACTCTTCTTGCATCTTCCTTTCATATTCCCACTTTTCACCTTTCCTCTACACCATCGATGTTGTGATTTGTGTTCAAATCATTTAGCACATTGTCTCTGTTGTAGCTTCATCGCTGCAACTCCCGTTGTTGCGACTCCCTCCCTCTAATAAATTTTAGTCCTTTCGCTTTCATTGCTACAACTCTCGTTGTTGTGAATCACATCATTTCACCTACTTCACCTATGCCGCAATTCTTATCTGCACCATGGAGACACATCACCAATGTTGTAGTTTTGTTGCTGCAACTCTCTTTTTTGTGACTCCACTTGAAACTCTCACTTTGAATAATCGTCATTCTTGTACTTCCGACCGAAAAACTCGACAATGACGATGCTGCAATTCCAATCAGAACCGTTGATGGGATTCCATCCTCCTCCATGGAAACTCAATAAACAACATACTCATGCAACCACGTAAGGTAAACCATGACAGGTACACATTCCTATCATAATTTTCAATAAGTATGTTTTAATGTCTTGTGTCTAATATCATTCCTCCATAACCGCCACATCAGAACATCATTGCTATATTCATGGTTTCCATACCCATCACCCTTATTGCTACAACTCCAAACTCACCACCCCATAATTTGCATAGCCCCTGCAAACATGAACACTCAGAGTTAGAAAAAAAAGGAGACATGGCAGGCTCATTGATATGTAGGGATCCTATTGAACCTATTTTATTTAAGGTTTATGAGAACATCAGAAAAATCCTAGGATAGGCTGGCTGAATGGAGTATGTTTTATGATTACAGGTATACAATGACAATATTTCTCTAGAATTTGACCTAAATTATAGAGTCGAGCACTCCACACTATCAGGAACACATGTAGTGGTCATGGAAGAAATAGTGGAAAAATTCACTAGGTTACCTCACATAGGAGAGAGATGGTATAGCTAAATAACTTCACAACCAAAAGTCGTGTGACAATTCCTCGAGACCGAAGAAGCATTAGTAAATAAAGGGATAGTTTTTTAACGTTGGTGTTGTTATATTACTGAGAGGGGGGGTGAATCAGTAATAGAGAAATATAATCCTTTTTAACAATATAATGAAAGTGTTATATCAATGTAGCATTATCATCCAATATTTGCAGAGTAAATAAAAAAATGAACAATCATACACATACACAATACACCAATGTTTTTATGTGGAAACCCAAAGAGGGAGAAAACCATGGAATACTTTTTCTTATATGTCTTGAAGAATTACATTCATTGGAAGCACCAACTTCCTTTGTTTTCTAGCTGCAACTGGAAGGAGGCTCCAACCCCCTAATTTCTCTCTACAACCTGAGGGAAGCTCCAACTCCCCAATTTTCTGGCTACAACCAAAAGGAGGCTACAACCCCCTATGTTCTTCGAATCCAACCATAAGGTGGCTACAACCACCTGTCCTTTCCCCGTTCAACTTCGTTGACGTATAAGTAGAATGATGGAACCACTGTCACACTATCACTGTGAGATATACTATAGTAAACCTGTACCAATCAACCTGCACCAAACAACCTATACAAATAACTTGAACCATGCATCAACCTATACCTCAACCTGTAATCAACCTGTACCATAAACAAGTGCATCAACCATGCACCAATCTATATCTCAACCTGAAAACTTTCCTTAACTTTAACAACAAGAGACTAAAATTTTCATCAAACTTTACTTTAGTATCACATGACTAGTTTTGGATTAGTCAACAACCCTAACTTGAAATAATCATAACTATGTACCTGTAATGAATAAAGATATGAAAATAGTACAAAATGTTCTTCGGTGTGTTTTATGCAGTTCCTCTAGGTTTCACTTCTTGGAACGTCACAGAAAAGGAGTTATAGCGAAAATGGAATACCTTGTTGAATTTCGGCTTATTCTAGAGAGCGAACTTGTAGAGTGTTCCCCACACAAAATATTTGTTATATGGATCTGAAACATTTACACATAATACTACAAACTGTAATCTAGCCAAAAAAATTAGTCTTACTGAATTTGGATCTGTTATGAAGAAGTGATGACGTTTTTACCCGAAGGACTTGTTTTAGACTAGTTTCAGGACTATCCACAAACCCTGTTTTCCACGGAGTGTAACTCCAAAAATACAACGAATCACAAAATGAAATTTGTACCATAGCTAATTGGATATGTTTTCTTAATGGCCTCCCAATTTTATGGTTTTAATCATTCTCGAAAAAAATGTTATTGTGAAAATGGTGAGATGACCTTTAAATAACATACCTTAGAAAGCATCATCAAAATAATTTATCCTCCCTTGAATTTCGACCTTCTTTACTTCACCTTTCCTCTAAAATTCAGCTTAGATATCCTTTGGTTACCTCAGTCACTTTTAGATATTCGATATGCTCAAGTGTGATTAAAATAAGAGAGCCTTGCCTCTTATTTATACTCTCCAAGTAGCTTCCTTAGTGTTGGAGTTACTTCACACACACCTAGGATTTATTTTTCCTAAGATTATTCCTTTTTTATTAATAATAATTATTCATTATCCAGTCTCCTATATTTTAGGGGGGAATATTCCACCTGGAGAATATTCTCTTTCAGTTGACACTTTAGTTTGACTAGTTGAGTTCAATTTAGATGTTGCATTGGGATCATCACCATACAACATTGGGATCATCACCATGATAATTTGACCTTGCCTTGGTATCATCACCAGAGTTGTGCATTGTGCTTGTTTCCTTGTGTTAACTCCTCACTACTCTATGTTCAGTCAGTTAATTGAAGACTAGTTGACTAGTTAACTCAACTAGGTGGTAGTTCACTCCCATAACCGCCTGAGAGACTAGAATAGGTTGCAGTTCACTCTCGTAACTACTAGTGTGTGTCCAAATCACTCCAGACCACCACTATGGCACATTGGTTCACCTCAATTTGAAATCGTTGAGATATACATAGTATAGCATGTGTATATTTTTCTTTATCGACAACAGTCAATGAGAATTCTTTCATTCTTTCTCTCCTTCTTCTTCCTTCTTCTATTCTCTATGAAAATGTATGTATCATTGTTTAGATAGATCTATTTTGTGCAGGTTCAACACATTTACATGGTATAAGAGACGACAGACTTCTAAGAAAAAGCTACACCCAAAAAAAAAAATTGCAGGTACAAAAGATTGAAGACAATAGAAAGATGGAATTCCAAAAAGAATTCATCCTTACACCTTACAACTATTTTTCATGGAAGGAGAAAATAGCCATACATCTCTGATCTAGAGGGTTGTATAGGTTAACCATGAATACAGATGCAAAACTGACATCAGCCATAGAAAAATATAGGTACTTAAATCACATGGATGAGGCACTCAGAACAATTTGCAGTCTTATCTCTCCTGATCTCCTTTTTCACATATATTCATGTAAGACTCCCAATGAAGCCTGGAAAATATTGGAAGGGCTCTTTGGAAAATAGGATGAGATGAGAGGACACATGTTGGAGGTGGAGCTTCTCACATTGGATCCAAAAATCTTCGACAATATCCAATATTTCTTTACAAAATTCAAGGATTTACTATCGCAACTCAAAGCTTACGGGGTTGATAAATTGACAGAGGAGAAAAAATGGTTCTCACAATTCTCTCCAAGATTGGTTGTGAATTTTATGTATTTGTATCTGCATTCCATACTGTCAAATTCGCCTCTGGAGCCACCTAGAAGATGCCTTCTCATGAGGACTTTATCGAATCCTTGACACAAGACAAAACCAAGCTCATCAACATGGGTGCAATAAAAGGCCCAAGGGCACATGCACTCACTGTGCATGATGGCAGCCACAAATATTAGAAATCTAAAGATAAAGATAAGTGGAAAGATCATGCACACACGAAGAAGGAAGGGTACATAAAGCACTTCATCGATGCCTCTAGATCCAAAGGAGAAAAGGGAAGAAAAGGAGAGAAATGCACATACTGTCACAAAGGATTCCATTCGTAATCCGCATGCATGAAAAAACACATAGATATTATGTCTCAGATACTTCAAGAAAATAACGTTGGAGATTGCATCCCTGAGGGTGCAAAGAAGAAGAAGCCATAAGATCTGAATTCCAAGAAAGGAAATTCTAGCCATGCCTTGATTGCCATCATCTCCTCTCACGATGCTTAGATCGTAGATTCAGGAGCATCACATGACATGGATACCTTAGAAGAATTTTATTCTTCTTTGGATGCATGCAAAGGTCCTCCCATTCTAATGGGGGAAAACTCTTCTGTCGAAGTCACCGGCAAAGGAAGGATTGAACTCACCAATGGAATTTTCAAGAATGAGTTGCATGTTCCCAAGATTTCTGTCAACCCTCTCTCCATGTATCAGATGACGAATTCTAGCCCCAGAAAGAAAGTCATATTCACACAAAATTTCATGGACATCTACGACATGCAAACCAACTCTAGAGTTGTTACCAGTGAGGTAAGTCATCAGTATAGATTGTATACTTTTTTGAATTCATTGAACTTGATTCTGCTTTACTGCTTACTCATGTTGAAGAAAGTAGTAGGATATGGCATGAAAGGTTTGGACATTTGAATTTTGGATACATGCAATAGATTAGCAAGAAAAAATTAGTTGATGGTCTACCAGAAAACCATTTCTCTAAGGGAGTATGTGAGGGATGTGTTCTTGGAAAACACCCTCAAGAGAAATTCGACAAAGGAAAGTCTCAACGAGCTTTCACACCTTTAGATATGATCCACAATGACCTCATGGATCCTTTTTCGCATTCGTTGATCAACGAAGTGAGGTTTGTTCTCATTTTTGTTGATGATTTCTCACATTTTACTTGGATCTACTTTCTCAGGCAAAAATACGAGGTCTTTCAACACCTAAAAGATTTCAAAGCCTTGGTTGAGACACAGTCTGGAAAGAAGATCAAAGTCCTCCAAAATGATAATGGGGGAGAGTATGTAAATCATGAGATCCATAATCTTTTCCATGAGGCAGGGATTCAGTTGCAACATACAGTTCCCTACACTCCACAACAAAATGGAGTTGTTGAGTGGAAAACAGATCTCTAAAGGAGATGGCATATTGCATGTTGCATGCAAAGTCACTACCACAAAGACTATGGGATGAATCACTTAACTGTGAAACATACATCCAAAATATATCTCCCCATAGATTTTTCAAGGATAAGATCCCCTATGAGGCTTGGAGCGGCCTCAAACCGGAAGTGACCCACTTTCGCATTTTTGGTTCTCGTGCATGGGCTCGGATTCCCTCTGAAAAGAGGAAAGCACTTGATCCACAGAGCACTGAGTAAATTTTTGTTCAATACCCCAATGGTGTCAAGGGATATCGGATCGGCTCATCATTGAGCATAGTTTCCAATTCGGGGAAAGTGTCTTGCGTGTACATCAATAGCCACATGTAGACACCTTCACTCTTCCACCTGTTCGAGATGATGAGCATGCACATGTTGACTCTTCTTCAGATGAGAGTTCTGATTCATAGGAATTAGATGATTTAGATTAAGATTCAGTACAGTCAAATGCAAATTCAGATCTTCTAGATGTAGTTGCAGATCCAGAGCAGAGGCCCAAGTGGGCACAAAATACTCTTCAGGATGCAGGGGATCTTGTTGGTGATCCAGCCGATACTAGGAGGAATTGATCAGATTTCGAGGAGCCTCTGGTTGCATTCACTGCGACTGAACCATTTCCGTCTAGGCATATTTTCTTAGTTTAGTCTTCTGATCCATAGTCTTATGGAGAGGTTTTTGGAAATTCTTTTTGGGAATCTGCCATGCAGGAGGAGTACAAATCCCTCCTTGAGAACCATACTTGGGATCTAGTTCCCCTTCCTTCTGGGAGGAAACTTATCATATGCAAATGGGTCTACAGGACCAAGAGTGTAGTGGATGGACATATCAGTAGATACACAACCAGGCTTGTTGCCAAAGAATTTCAGCAGGTTCATGGTATTGACTATGATGAGACCTTCGCTCCAGTAGAAAATATGGATTCCATTCGATTAGCCCTTGCCATTGAAACAACCAGGGGATGGGAAGTCCATCAAGTGGACATGAAGAATGAATTTATTCACGATGATCTCTCTGAGGAGATCGACATGGATCAGCCCCATGAATTTATGCAAGACTCATCTTTGGTCTGTCGACTGAAGAAGTCAATTTATGGCCTTGAACTGGCTCCGAGGGCATGGTATGCCAAAATGAACTCCTATCTGTTGTCATAGAACTTTGTACATTGTAAATTAGACCCAAATGTATACATGATCAGAACGGTTGATTCACTTATACTTTTAGTTCTGTTTGTCGATTATTTGGTGATCACCGATTGCTCGACTTCAGTGATTGCTACAGTCAAGAGGATTCTTCATGGCAGGTTTTTGATGACAGACATGGGTCTGCTACGCTTCTTCCTTGGACTCGAGATCAGTCAGGATGCATTAGACATCACACTGTCTCAAGACAAGTATGCATGAGATCTCCTTGAGAGATTTCACATGACAGACTGCAAGTCTGCTCCGACTCCTTTCCTATCAATAATCAAACTTGAGGATGGCGGGGAGACTCCACTGGTTGACAACACACTGTACAAACAACTAGTGGGGATCTTGTTGTATCTCACACACTCTCTAATAGACCTCTCATATGCAGTTGACATAGTTTCCAGGTTCATGCAGGATCCACATGAGTTACATTGGAAAGTTGCAAAGTGTATCCTTTGATACATATAGGGCACCATCACCTTTTGGATTCATTATGAAACAGACTCTATATTAGATCTCATTGGGTTTAGTGATTCAGAATGGGATGGAAATAACATTGATCACTAGTCCACATCTGGTTACTCACTCAGTCTTGGTTCTAGGCCTATCTGTTGGTCAAGCAAGAAGCAATTTTCCATTTCTCTATCTTCAGCCAAGGCAGAGTACAGAGGGGTAGTTAACATAACCATTTAGCATATGTGGCTACAAAATTTTCTCACTGAGTTGGGCATTCAGTTTCATCGACCGATCGTCATTTGGTGTGACAACTAGAACACTTTGAAGTTCTGTAGAGATCCAGTTCAGAGGCAGCAGATGAAGCACATAGAGATCCAAATGAACTACATACAAGACTAAGTACACAAGGGGATCATCGACTTGCAGTTCTATCCTTCAGAAAAACAGATGACAGACATTTTCACCAAGACCTTCACTGAGTAGAAATTCCATTCTCTGTGAGGCTATCTTGGAGTGAAGGAAACAGTTGCCTAGCAGCTGCAGTTCATCTTTTTCCATACATTGTACCTTGGGGGGGCATTTTTTCCCATGCATTTTTCCCTCTTTCCTCACTTTATTTTCATGGTATCTTTTGTACTTGGGTACCTAACATGGCCTCGTTTTCGGGACCCAATCTTTATTTTCACCATAGTAATGTTCAAGGGGGGTGTTGGAGCTACTTCACACACACCTAGGATTTCTTTTTCCTAAGGTTATTCCTTGTTTATTATTCATAATTAGTCGTTATCCAGTCTCCTATATTTTAGGGGAGGATATTCCATGTGGAGAATATTCTCTTTCAGTTGACACTTCAGTTTGAGTAGTTGAGTTGAGTTTAGATGTTGCATTGGGATCATCACCATTATAATTCAACCTTGCCTTGGTATTATCACCAGAGTGGCACATTAGCCTTGATTCTCTGAGTTAACTCCTCACTAATCTATGTTCAGTCAGTTAACTGAAGACTAGTTGACTAGTTATCTCAACTAGGTGGCAGTTGACTCCCATAACTACTTGAGAGACTAGAATAGGTGGAATTTCACTCTCGTAACTGCTGGTGTGTGTCCAAATCAGTCTATACCACCACTGTGGCACATTGGTTCACCTCAAGTCGAATTCATTGAGATATACAAAGTATATCATGTGTAAATGATTCATTATTCACAATAGTTAATGATAATTTTTTCATTCTTCATCTCCTTCTTCTTCTTTATTCTATTCTCTCTGCAAATCTGTGTATCATTGTTTATATAGATCTATTATGTGCAGGTTCAACACATTTACACTTAGAAGCATTTTCTAGTCCACTTTGTCCACATAGTCACCTATGTCCAACTTTGCCCAATTTGCCACTTGTCTATGTATCCAATAACCACTTGACCACTTAACCCATTTTCCTCATTTTAGGGTTAACCTTCTTATAACCACTTTACATAATTAGAAAGTTCTTCATTTAATTTATTATTTAAATAATCCTCCTTGACTTTGTCACTTCACTTTATTATTTAAATAATCCTCTTTGGCTTTGTCACTTCACTTTATTATTTAAATAATTTCTTCTTTGCAAGCACTTTGACTTCTTTGACCTTTTGGGGATTCAAGACAATCATATGAGGGTCCTTCAACTTCGTAAATCCATAACTCTCAAAGCATGAGAAGTTATGTGACATTCCACATACCACCAGAAATGGCATGACATGTACTATCCATCTAGAATAATCTTACCTGAAAATATATCTAAAATCATAACGTTATACATAAAAAAAACTTGGGTCCATTAACCAAACCTTTGTGCTACTAGAATTCTCTACTGGACTTTCTTCAAGGGTTGACATCAATGAAAACCAACCCAATTAAGAAAAAATACCCCCCTTTAGCATTGATGGAAACACTCTGATGAAATAATGAAATCATATCACTCATGCCCCCCCTGGAACAATGCCTGCATCTCTTTGACCAATGCTCCCCCTATAATAATGCCTCTGTCCTCTACATCTGATAAATCTCTCCCTATTTGTCATCAATGGCAAATGTATCTTTCCATTCGGATCTTCTCCCCCTAACTAACTTATCTGATCTTCCAACTTGAACGTTCCTCTTTATGGTGCTTCCTCCTATACATATAAGACATATAAGATAAGCATTCAAAAGAATTCATTTTGGAGTAGAAATAATTACGAGTCTCTAGCGAAGATACTCAAAGGCTTCCCATGGAAGCAGTTTTGTAAAGATGTCTGCCACTTGTTCTTTTGTGCCCACATATTCAACTATGATGTTCTTTTCTGCAACCTCTTCCCATAGAAAGTGATACCTGATTGGAATGTGCTTCGTCTTAAAGTGCATCACCAGATCCTTTGAGATGTTGATGGTGCTTTTATTATCACAATAGATTGGAATGGACTCATCATACTCAACCTATATATCTATCATAGTTTGTTTCATCCATAGAACTTGTGTACAACATGTTTTCGCTACAATATACTCTACCTCAGTTGTAGATAAAGATACTAATGATTGTTTCTTTCTTAGCCATGATACTAAACACTCACCCAAGTAGAACACTTCTCCACTAGTGCTTCGTCGATCATCAATGCAACCTGCCCAATCTGCATCTGTGTAGGAAATAAGTAATAGATCATTTCCTTTTGGATACCATAATCCAAACTCTTATGTTCCTTTGAGATATCTGAAAATCCTATCCATTGCTAATACATGTGATTCCTTTGGTGCTGCTTCAAATCGTTCCACCTTTCCAACTACCTGCATTACATCCGGCCTGAATGTTGTCACATATAGTAGGCTACCGATCATTGACCTGTATTTCCTCTGATCTGTATACTTTGAATCATCATCTTTTCTCAACTTGTAAATGGTTTCCATGGGAGTGATGACTGGTTTGCAATGTTTCATTATGAACATCTTTATCACTTCTCTAATATACTTGGTTTGAGAAATAAAAATTCCTTGGTTGCTTTGACGTATATGAAGACCCAAAAAAAAGGACAGTTCTCCAAGTAATGACATTTCAAATTCATTGTGCATGTCCTTTGAAAATTTATGGCTTAACCTGTCATGATGATGTCCTTAAATAATATCAACAACATAAAATTCAATTAATAAAATACTATCTCTAGTTACCTTGATGTAGAGGTTGATGTCTTCACTTGCTTTTATGAACCCTTCCTTCTATAGATATTTATCTATTATAGAGTACCATGGTCTAGGAGCCTGTTTTAGACCATACAAGGCCTTCTTTAATTTACACACATAATTTGAGTTCTCTGACAACTGAAATCCTTATGGTTGTTCAATGTAGACTTCTTCTTCAAGTTCCCCATTCATAAAAGATGATTTTATGTCCATCTGATACACTTTAATATTTTTGGAGCATGCATAAGCTAAAATCAATTGGATTGATTCCATTATGGAAACTCGGGAAATGTCTCTTCAAAGTCGATTCCTTCAACCTGTGCATATCCTTTACATACCAATCTAGCTTTGTTCCTTGTAACTTTTCCATATGCATTCAATTTATTCCTGTATTCCCACTTTCTGTCGATCATATTCCTATCCTTTGTTCTTAGAACCAATTCCCAAGTGTCATTTTTCTCTATTTTATCCAATTCTTCATCCATGTCCTTATTCCAAAATTCATCCTTGTTGGCATCTTCAAAACAGGTTGGTTCAATCGTAGATGAGAGTGCTAGGTGTGTTTGTTCTAGTGAACGAATTCTTCTTCTAGTCTCCACTTTTGCATCTTCATATTCTTCTTCGGACTCTTCATATTATTCTTCGACCTCTTCATATTATTCTTCCAAGTATTCTTTATCAAAGTATTTTACTGCCATGAATAGAACTATTTCTATCTCACTATCACTGACTTCATATTCATCTAATGATGAGATGTCTTCATTGGTGCATAAGAATTTCTTGAAAACTTTCTTTGTGGTTCTTTTGCCTTTATATGTTTGCTTTCTATTTGAGTAACCTTCATCATTTCTCTTTTTCTTATGAGGACATTTGTTAGTAAAATGACCAATACCATCACAATTAAAACAAATCAAAGGAATATTACCTATATACCTGTCGTTGGTTCCCTTGTTCAATCTTTTGATAAAGTTGGCCACTTATTCATCATCTTCTGAGACGTCACTGTTGCTACTATGTTCTTTTTCTTTTTTCTTTCCCTTTTGATTTGAGCTTTTGGATGCTTCTTTTATATCTGTATTTTCCTGTTTAGTTCTCATATCATATGCTATGAATATTCCATGTAGTTTGCCCATGCTTATTGAGTTTAGATCTGCTATTTCTTCTAGTGTTGATATCTTAGGGTCAAATATCATAGGAAGAGATCTTATTACCTTTTGAACAATTACATATTCTTTTATTTCTTCTCCAAATCCCAATATTTCATTTACTGTTTCATCAACTCGTAAAAAGTAGGTTGCAATATTCTCATATTCCTTCATCTTTAGTTGTTCGAACTGACCTATGTAAGTTTGAAGCTTTGCTGCTTTGAATTTTGAATCTCCTTCATAAATATTTCAAAGTTTGTCCCAAATCTCTTTAGTGTATTTACAATGTGAAAATTTCATGAATATCGATTCTCCAAGACCATTCAGAAGTGCATTTGTGGATTTGGAGTTATTCTGACCGAGTTTCATTTCTTTATCATTTATCAACAAAACTGTTGGTGCTATGTATCCATTGACAATTGATTGACAAATTTAAAATCCTTGTTCTTGTATATATGTCTTCATCCTTATGATAAAAAATGCATACTTATGTCCATCAAACTATGGAATTCCATTTTTATACATGTTGTTTCTCTCAATGATATACCTTTCAGTGGTTAAACTGTTTTCTAAAGGAACTGGCTCTAATACTAATTGTTGGATTACTGAGAGGGGGGGTGAATCAGTAATAGATCAGTCTAATCCTTTTTAACCATATAATGCAAGTGTTATATCAATGTAATATTATCATCCAATATTTGTAGAGTAAATAAACAATGAACAATCATACACATACATAGTACACCAATGTTTTTACGCAAAAACCCAAAGCGGGAGAAAACCAAATAATGTTTTTTCTTATATGTATTGAAGAATTACACTCATTGGAAGCACCAACTTCCTTTGTTTTCCAGTTGCAACTGGAAGGAGGCTCAAACACCCTAGTTTCTTAGGATACAACCTGAGGGAAGCTCCAACTCCCCAATTCTCTAGCTACAACTTAAAGGAGGCTAAAACCCCTTGTGTTCTTTGTATACAACCAAAAGGTGGCTACAATCACTTATCCTTTCCCCGTCCAACCACCCTGGCGTATAAGTAGAATGATGGAACCATTAATACATTATCACTGTGAGATATACTATTGTAAACCTGTACCAATGAACCTGAACCATGCATCAACCTATAGCTCAACCTATAATCAAACTGTACCATAAACAAGTTCATAAACCATGCACCAACCTGTACCTCAACCTGCAAACCTTCCTTAAATTTAACAACAAGAGACTATCATTTTCATCAAATTTTACTTTAGTCTCACATGACTAGTTTTCGATTAGTCAACAAACCTAACTTGAAATAATCATAACTATGTACCTGTAATGAATAAAGATCTGAAAATAGTACACAATGTTTTTCAGTGTGTTTTATGCAATTCATCCAGGTGTCACTACTTGGAACCTCTCAAAAAAGGATTTATAGCAAAAATGGCATACATTCTTGAATTTTGGCTTATTCTGGAGAGAAAACTTGTAGAGAGTGCCGCGTGCAGAATATTTGTTGTATGGATATGAAAATTTTACAGAATATACTACATATTGTACTCTAACCAAAAAAAAAAATATTACTGAATTTGGATCTATTATGAAGAAATTATGACGTTATTACCTGAAACACCTGTTTTAGATTAGTTTCAGGACTAGCCACAAACCCTATCTTCCATGGAGTGCAACTCCAAAAATACAATGACCCACAAGCTTAAATTCATACAACGACTACTTGCATATGTTTTCTCAATGACCTCCCAATTTCACGGTTTGAATCATTCTAGAAAAGAACGTTATTGTGAAAATGGTGAGATGACCTGTAAATAACATACCTTAGACAACATCATCAAAATAATTTATCCTCCCTTGAATTTTAGCCTTCTTTACTTCACCTTGCCTATGAAATTGAGCTTATATATCCTTTGGTTACCTCAGTCACCTATAGATATTCAATATGCTCAAGTGTTATTAAAATGAGAGAGCCTTGCCTCTTATTTATACTCTCCAAGTAGCTTCCTTAGAAGCATCTTCTAGGCCACTTTGTCCACATAGTCACCTATGTCCAACTTTGCCCAATTTGCCACATGTCCATGTATCCAATATCCACTTGACCACTTAACCCATTTTCCTCATTTTAGGTTTAACCTTCTTATAACCACTTTCCATAATTAGAAATTTCTCCATTTACTTTATTATTTAAATAATCCTCCTTGACTTTGTCACTTCACTTTATTATTTAAATAATTTCTTCTTTGCAAACACTTTGACGTCTTTGAACTTTTGGGGCTTCAAGCCAATCATATGAGGGTCCTTCAACTTCGTAAGGCCATAACTCTCAAACTATGAGGAGTTATGTGACGTTACACATACCACCGAAAATGGCATGACATGTACTATCCATCTAGAATAGTCTTACCTAGAAATATATCAAAACTCATATCATTATACATCAAACAAACTGGGGTCCATTACCCAAACCTTTGTGCTACTGGAATTTGCTACTAGACTTTCTTGAAGGGTTGAAATCAATCTCAACCAACCCAATTAATCAAAAGGTCTCTACCTCACCCATCAAAAGTTGTGGTTGTCTTTGTTCATTGATACTTCACTTGTGAAGTTCATTATGGCATTGTCTACATTCATATCATTCGCGTGCTCAACCATCTACGCCACAATCGGTCGATCAACATGTCATATTTCTTATTTAGGATGTTGCAAACAATGACAATGCTTGTCCAAAGGGTGAAGAACCCTATGGAGGTTGTATCACATCATGGCCTTATCAAGTTATTGGTTGAGCATGCACTTCAAAAAGAAGGCCACACATGGAACAACATTATGGAACCACCTATTTTCCTTAATGAGAATGAAGTTGTTGCACTTCAGGTAGCACAGGAGGAAATTCTTGCACTTCCAGGACCAGAAAAAACTATGGATGAAACCCCTCCAATGGAAAGTGATGTCATGGAAATGGAAAGCCCAACTGCTATGATTTCACCAAAGAAACCCAAAAGAAAAATAAGGTCAAAAACCCTCCATGTTGCAACTTTGGTGGAAGTATACCACCACAACGATGTAGAAATAATGGCCAACAAACCTCCCATAAAGAGAATTTTATGGTTTAAGAAAATGCATCCTTTTATGATGAATAAATGTAGAACAAGACATAAGGTTGCAAGTCAGTGTAATAAGAGAAGAAACCCAAATCCCAAGGAACAAGTCCAGGAGGAGCAACAAGAAAAAGTCAAAGCAAAACCCTCCCCTGATACACAAGAACTAGAGGATGATAGTAACCTAGATGCAGAAGAGGTATTGGCTGACACAAAAGAACTAGACCAAGACACTCTTGGTGAAGGCCTTAGAGCTCTCCTAGAAGCATACTCAGATGAAGAAGATGTAATATCCCTAGGCCGAACCCAATTGTAATGTAAATGAAAATGTACTTAAGCTGGTGATTTGTTTGATATCATTTTTGTATGCACATTTCATGGCATAGTGCGTGGATGTAGTGCATATTAAAATGATCAAGTGTGCACATTCCAGGATACCGCGCACAATAAATTTAGTGCACACGATTTTGAGGCCGGGGAGCCTTTATGTATATGATATGTTTTATAGGCTGGTGAGACAGTTATTATAAGCTAGGATGCTTATGTTTTGAATTAGGCTAGAGATCCTAGATGTTAAAGGCTAGTGCACCTATTTTTTTATATGTCTCAACATTAATATAAAATACATCACTGCACACATATCGACCATGATAAAAGAGTATGGTGGACTAAACTCCATTGGTTAGGGAAAGGGGGGGGGGCTAAAAGTTAAGGTAAAAAGGATAAGCTAGGGATCTTAAGCCAAAAATGAATATTATATTAATATTTCTTAAAGTATAAAGTATGGATAATTATTTTATCCTAAGTTCCAAAGTTGGGGACAAGTGGGCCAAAGTATCTCCCAACATGACAATTGTCAAGTTTGGGACATGCACACATATTTCTGGGACTTAGTTCATTTTCAGGGGATTCCTTCCATCATTCAGTCATCCACTCAACCATTCCATGATCATACACACACTCATTGAGATATCCTCCATATCTTCTGGTCATTGTTCCTGAGCCTATATCCACATCCATACCTATTTGTGTACATGGTTAGCTTGGGAGCTAGACTGAAGAAGCAGGTTGTTAGGCCTATGGGACATTGAAGAGGCGGGTTTTCAGGAACATGAGAAATTTATCTCTAGGTGAGAGAATTTCTGGGAATTGATTTCCTGAAGGTGCTAAACTACAACTACAGGGCTCTGAGACTTCCTGTCCGGCCTGTTGTTGAATCCCAGAAAGGAAGTGGACCAGTTGAAGGATTGTTGAGAAGAGAAGGGGCACACCTCCTGGGGTGGGACATGCATGTGGGGAATGAGAGACTGTAGTCTGTTAGTCTAAGGGACACTTGTGACAGAGTCTTTCCTATTGTCTATGAACGATTAGCCTAGTTAGGAATCCCTTTACCTGGGTGGAGATTAGTCCCAGCTCGGGGGTGACCCACTACTGAGAGTGATGAGCAGTGCAGTGTATGGCTAGAAGGTTTGTGGAAGGTCTACATGTAGTTGGTGATATTATTACCAAGATAAGTGTCAATTATGTGTTAAATGTACATGTTGCATTATTATTTACATGTTTATTTTTATGGGTTTATCCTATGTGTGTTTATAACTATCTTTATATTTATGGGTATTGCCTGTATATGTTGCATGTACATGTTTATTGTTATTTTAGTATGAATCTGTGTATTTACAGAATGTATTTGTCTGTTTACGTTTTATATATAAAATCTTCTGCAAGAGTATTGTGTGTATATATTTTAATTGCATGCAGCTTGGAAAATTTATGTGGCATAGCTTAGTTGGATGTTCGGTATGTTACAATATGTTCCATAGAGAGAAAGAAAGGGTTCTCTCATGTATCGTGGTCGGCCTAGGTGACCGGGGACGCTACAATATGGTATCAAAGATAGAGTTTTCAACACTGAGCCTGGATGGGCTGACCAAGTTGAGTTGAAGTGAAATTTCACAAAATATTGATTTCAAAATGGCCAAATTTCAAGTTGCAGAGTGTTCATGGTAAAAAGTAACAACAATGGTGCAGAATTGGGAAACAACCCCATTTTTTGTTGTTTAATTCATGAGAAGATAGAGAAATTTGGCCAAGTCATGAGATATTATTGATTTAATATCTGTTCTAGCAAATTCATACCTGGAATTGGTCGAATTTGAAGTTACAGTGAAGCCATGACGGATGGAGCGGGTTTTGTAATCAAAATTCTCAATACATGAATTGAGTTTGGGAAAAATTTGTTCTATAAATTTCAAACCACAACGATTTGTTGTTACAAAGGTTGAATTGGTGTTATCGGGGTGAAACTCAGAAAATTGCATAGTTGCAGAGTGTCTATGGTAACAATTGGGAAAAAGTTAAGCAAAATCCCCAATTTCTATAGCGAAATTCACGAGGAATTGATGCACATAAAAATGAATGTGCACAGGTGGGCGCACTAAAACTCCTTGATGTGCAGTAAAAATCTTGTGATATGTAAAAATTGGGCACTGTGCGGAGCATGCTAAATTTTGGCAACGTGCATAAAAATGTTGGTGTACGGGTGCGTGAGCTAAATTATGGCGCCGCACAGAAAAATTTTGGTGTGTGGGTGCACACGCTAAATTTAGCATTGCATGGTGTGGATACGCATAAGAAGATGCGTGTGGTGTGCACACACATAATAATGGTATGAGAGGTGTGCAAAGTATTGGTAGATCACAGAGGAGTTTGGTTGTTGCGCACGCAATATGAGTATATGTTGTCGCGTGATAGTTTAGTTAATGGTGCGCGCAGAGTATTGATGCGCGGTGGGGGCGTACTAAACTTTGGCATGTGCAATGCATAGATTGAAACATGCGCAGAATATCAACATGCGATACAAAAATGGCACACAACAAGTAATAGTGCAAGAACCAAAATTGTGGGCGGTGGATATTGGCACGTGACATAAAAGTAGTGTGCGCTAGTTATTGGTGCGATAAAGAAGTGATGCACGGTATTTATGGATGCGCAGAGCATGATTTACCTTGTGCTATTGCTGCGCATTGTGAATGTGGATTTACAAGTTGAAATTTTTGCACCCAATATCGTTTGGAGGGTGAACAACAACAGAAAACCAACAATTTTCTGCGACGATTTATATCATTTGAATGTCATCTTTTTGCAGCACGTTTTTTAGCCCCTTTAGAGCGTTTTTAGCTACCCGAAAACCATGAGAACATAGTGTGCCAAGGCTCACTTTGTCTTTTCCACTCAAATAAAATACCCAAGAGAGAGATTTCTAATGGTGTAAACCATTTTTCAAACAGATATTTTATGATAAAGTTACAACACAAACAATGGAGGGTAAATTTTAAGACCCATCTAACTTCAAAGAGACATAAATTTTTTCTCCGGAATCCGATTGAGGCACAGGAGAATTAAATGGAAATATATTGAACCATATAAGACATTCCCAAAGCTGAATTAAATCTATGGGCATGTTAAAATTGTTTAATATGGCAAAGAAGTTACCTGTAGCATTCCATACCAAAAACAAGAATTGACTTAGAACTTCATCAGGCTATAACTAGTAGCCCAGAACCTAGAAAAAGGTGAAACCTGGAAAGAGTTTCCATAATATGTATATGAAGAAACCCAATTGAGATCCTATGAAACCTCCAATGGATTAGGTGCGAAATTTCATAATTACAGCACAAAGTTGCGCAAAGTTTAAAAATGAATAGAAAAAAATTAATGGGAAAATTTCTAATAACCATAACTTTTTCCTCAATATTTGGAATTGAGCATGGGAGTAGGTGTTGGAAAGTGGAATCTAAATATCCCCCCAAAAAATTGATCTGGAAATTCAATTTTCCAGGAAATTAGAAGAAATAATTATGATATATATTATTGAACCAGAATGGTTCATATTTTCATGAAATTATTGAAATAGATAGCCTGACAAAGTTTTGTTGGATGTACATTTTGTTGATTTAAAAACAACTAGATCAGATCAAGATCAAAATAGATTCTATAGTAATGGAAGAGGCGCAAGGAAATTACAGCCAGGAAGATGAAATCAGATGGATGGATGTCCATTTGGGCATTGAAGGAACAAACTCCAATGGACATGGAGAAGGAAGGGATTAAAACATGAACATGATAGAGACCATTTAGAATTTGTAGAAGGATGTCCAAATCCATAAATATGATAATTAAAGGATTATGAGATCCAATGAGAAGCATGATGACTTCAACATGAATTTAATGCAGAGCTTGAACCAAATAGAAAATAAATTGGATAAGGATAATGGCTCAAGCAAATCAGGAAGTCACGGGTCTCCCGATGATAAAAGAAGAACCGAAAGTGTTAGAAAACATCACCATCACTCCTTGAGGAATTCCATTAAGAGATTAGACAACAACTCAATTCCATCCCCTGTCAGGAAGCATAAGAGGTTTGGGGTGGATGAGCTACGAGGAGAAATGAAAAAATTCAAACCTCCTACATTTGATGATGAGCACAAGAAGGATGGAGATGATGAGACATGGCTATTGGGCATGAAAAAAAAAATTCAATTGCATAATTATTCTTCTCATGCAGAAGGTAGAATTGCAATTTATAAACTAAAGGGAAAGGCATCCATGTGGTGGGATCATCTTGTGCAAGTGCAACACATTAAAGAGAAAAGTGTTACTTGGAATGAATTCAAGAAGTATTTTGAGAAGAAATACTTGACTAAGAAATATTATGACAAGAAAATGAAAGATTTTTTTGAACTAAAGCTTGGCAGTATGACCATAGATGAATAAGAAAGAAGGTTTTTAGAACAACTAAAGTATGTCTCTTTCATCAAGGATGAGACAGTTAATATTCAAAGGTATTTGAGTGCATTTCCATAATTTATCAGTGACAAAATATAGTATGATGATCCAAAGACATTGAAGGAGACCATAAGGAAAGATAAATGCCTATATGATCAGTGAAAATCAAGGCCAATTTTCCAAAAATCTTGGGAAGACAAAAAGAAGTTCAAGATGGATCAGAGGAAGAAGGGAGCTAAGCCACCATTCTTCAGAAATAATACTCAAGGACAACCAACTTCTAGAGAACCCAGAACGATTGAGATAGGGGGTCAAAGGCCAAGAAAACACATATTCAATGTTGGGGTTGTAAAGGATATCATATGTTTACATATTTCCCGCACAGAGGTGAAAAAGTGAGAACTGTTCACAATGTATATCAAGATGAAATAGTGGAGGACATGGGAAAAAATGTACCAAGGATCTATGCATCCCTAGACAACAATAAATAAGAGTATCATTCACATATGATTGAAGTGGAAGGTATGATAAACAACCAAACCATTTCTATTTTTATTGATTCAAGAGCTATTCATAGTTATATAGATCCTAAGATGGTGGAAAGTTTACATTTTCCAAGAAGCAAGCATGGAAAATATTGGTTGGTGCAGCTGGATACTGGAGCCAAAAGAAAATTTAATGAAATGGTTAAGTCATGTCTTATGGACATGAATGGACTAAACACCAGGGGAGATTTGAACATCTTTCCTTTAGGTTCTTATGACTTCCTAATTGGGATGGATTGGTTGTATCATCATCATGCTATCCTAGACTGTCATAACAAGGCATTTACTTGCTTGGATGAGGAAGGGAACGTAAGGAAAGTTTAGGGAATTCCCAGGGTAGTAACCATCAGGGAAATTTCAGCATTGCAGCTGAATAATTGTTACAGGAAAGGCTATCAACTATTTGCAGTACACATGGAAAAGATACCTAAAGATAAGGTGCTAAATTTGGAAGATTTTGAAGGTGTGTTCAAGGAGGTACCAGGACTACCCCCAAAGAGAGATATTGATTTCTCTATAAATTTAATGCTTGGAGCAGCTCTAGTGTCAAAGACTCCTTACAGAATGAGTACACCAGAGTTGAAGGAGTTGCAAATGTAGCTTGAAGAAATTTTGAAGAAGGCGTATATATGCCCAAGTGTGTCACCTTGGGGTGCCCCAGTTGTTGAAGGAAAATATCCCTGTGGACAGGTAGATCTCCTCAAAGAGATAGACTCTTAACTCTAAGACAGAAAGTGCTTATCATGGTCACTGACTTCCTTTTAGATCTAGGTGGACTAATGTGTGAGAAGGAAGGAGAAAAGAAGTACCTTTTACTAGTGTTTGTCCCTGCACACTCCGAGTTGAGCTCCAATCTTTCGCTCCTCGATGAGCCTTGTAGACAAACAAAGTACGACCACTTCCTACTCTATCAAGTTTAGTCCGAAATAGGTCTATATACTAAAGAGACAAATTCATGTGAGATTTAACACGAATTAGAAAGAAATAGGCCAATCAAATTATATTAATGAGGACAAACCATTGCTTACAACCATAGATGAATTGCAGCAGCTCTGCCAAGTCCTCCTTGTCTACCCCTTGCTCAAAAGATCCACGATATGAATGATGATAGCTTCACCAATTGCTCCCTATGAGATCATAGGTCTCTTGCTCCCAAATTATCTTTGTTCTCGCACCACTTATAAGATCATAAGTTTGGTGTGATTCTCCCTTTCTAGTCCCCTTTCACCATTAGAAAGCTTGCTTATATRGCCTTGGAGAGGCTCAACAACTTGAGATATCCTTGGGGAAGGTGAGGATTTTCCTCCTTCAGTTGAGGATCTTCCCTAAGATCATGGATGGACTAGGGATTAGAGCTCAACTACCTTCTAAGAATGAAAAGATCCTTCCCCCATTCATCTCAACAACTCAACTGTTGCCTAAAATAGGTAGCGCTCCCTCAAAAGGGCACTCAGAGCGCTATAGAGCTCCTTAGTAGGATTTAGGGGAGCACCAGTGCTTCTAAAGACACCAGCGCTCCCTCAAAAGGGCCAAAGGATCTTTATAATGCTCCCAGATAGTGTAAGGGGGAGCGCCAACGCTCCCAGAAGAGGTATAGTGGAGCGCTCTCCTTCAAAATCTTAGTTTTTTGAGTGTTTTCAGATGGCAAAAGGTTCATGAGCCTGCTGACTCGTTTCTTCTCTTCCAAATCAAATGTTTGAGGTGTTTCAAGTGTCCTTCTCATGTCGTTATAGGCATGGCATAGGCATCATGGCAGCATGCTTTGCTTGACACTTGCGACACTTGTGAGCAAAAAGCGACACTTGCGAACCTTGTAATGGCGACACTATCAAAGTGAGTATTTTTTATGTGTAAAACCAATCTTGTTCGTAAATAAGAAAGATGGTACATTAAGATTGTGCATAGATTTCAAACAGTTGAATAAAGTGACTTTTAAGAACAAGTATCCTCTGCAAAGATTTGATGATCTTTTTGATGAATTGAAGGATGCACAGATATTTTCAAAGATAGATCTCAGGCCAGGATACCATTAGGTAAGGATTAAGGAAGAATATATCAGAAAGACTACCTTCAAGACAAGGTATGGTCATTATGAGTTCACACTGGTGCCATTTGGGTTGTCAAATGCACTAGTTGTTTTCATGTGCTTAATGAATGGTGTTTTCCGTGAATACTTAGACAAGTTTGTCATTGTCTTTTTGGATCAAATTCTTGTATATTCCAAGTTAGAAGAAGAACATGAGAATCATTTGAGGATGGTGTTGCAATTATTAAGGGAGCATTAGTTATATGCAAAATTGAGCAAGTGCTAATTTTATCAAAAGAAAATTCAATATTTGGGACATATCATTTCAAAGGATGGGATAGCAGTGGATCCAGAGATGATAGAATCTATTAGAGAATGGTTAGCACCAAAGAATGTGACAGAGGTAAGATCATTGATGGGTTTTGCAAGCTACTATAGGATATTTATTGAAGGATTCTCAAAGATTGCACACCCAATCACTTCTTTACAAAAGAAGGGTGTGAAGTTTCAGTGGACATTGGATTGTGAGAAGAGTTTCCAACACTTGAAGAAATTATTAACAAGTGCTCCAATACTGAGGATTGCAGACCCAAATGAAGACTTTAATGTATGCACAGATGCATGTAAAGAAGGAATTGGTGGAGTCCTCAGTCAAAATGGGTTTGTTATATGCTATGAATCAAGGAAGTTGAAGGAGCATGAAAGAGACTATGCCACTCATGATTTGGAGTTGCCAGCCATAGTGCATGCCTTGAGGAAATGGAGACACTACCTCATGGAGAACAAGTTTGAGCTAAGAATAGACCATAATGGTCTGAAATATTTATTTGATCAGCCAGTTCTAAATGCTAGACAAAGCAAATGGTTAGAATTTCTAAGTGAATATGACTTTGACATAAAGCATATAAAGGGGAAAGAGAACAAAGTGGTTGATGCACTCAGCAGAAGAGTGCATAAATTGCATGTTATAGCCATTAGCATGTACCAATCATATTTGAAAGATAGAATTATAGAGGCTACAAAATTATATTTGCAATACAAGGATTTAGTGGCAAAATTGCAGCAAGGTAATTAACAGCAGAAAATTGAAGAATATAAGCTAGATAATGATGAAATTCTCACGTACAGGGGAAAAATTTATGTACCAAATTCCCAGGAATTGAAAAATATGATATTGAGAGAAATGTGTAGTGTACCTTATTCTAGGCACCCAGGTTATCAAAAAACTATTGCAGTTGTCAAGAGCCAATACTATTGGCCAAGCATGAAGAAAAAAGTTGTTGATTTTATTGCCAAATGTTTGGAATGTCAAAAGGTAAATGATGAGCATAGACACCCAACTGGTTTGCTATAAACATTACCCATTCCTGAGTGGAATTGGGAAGATGTAACAATGGATTTCATCACTAAAATTCCTAGAACAAGCAACCAACATGATTTTATCATGGTAGTGGTGGATAAGCTTACTAAAGCTGCCCATTTTATTCCAATTAAGCTCACTCACAAGGAAACCAACATTACTAATGTTTATATGAGAGAAATTTCTCGATTGCATGGAATACCCAAGACAATTGTGTTTGACAAAGATCCAAAATTTACCTCAAAATTTTGGAAAGGGTTATTTAATGGATTTAGAACAAATTTTAATTTTAGTACAACTTATCATCCAGAATCAGATGAAAAAATAGAGAGGGTGAATCAAGTGATTGAGGATATGTTGAGGATGCATGTGATGGATAAACCATCAAAATGGGAAGACTACCTACACTTAGTAGAGTTTGCTTATAACAATGGGTACCAAACATCTCTAAAGATGTGCCCATTTGAGGTACTTTATGGCAGAAAGTGCAACACATCAGTAAGTTGGGATTACCCAGCAGATAGAGCAGTTGTTGGGACAGATTTAGTCAAGGAAATGGAGGAGAAAATGTTGAAAATAAAACAAAATTTAAAGTTTGCCCAGGATAGGAAAAAACGTTATGCTGATAAGGGAAGAACTCATAGGGAATTTAAAGTTGGGGACCATGTATTCTTGAAAGTGAAGGGAAATTGTTCCAAGTTGGCAACCTGCTATTGTGGGCCGTTTGAAATCCTAGAGAGGATTGGTCCAATAGATTATATGATTTTATTGCCTACGTCTATGTCTATTCATAATTTATTCCATGTATCTTTACTCAATAAATATATACCTGATGTTAATCATGTTATTGATTGGAATGTGATTCAGGTGGAGCAAGAAGGTGCTTTCCAAGTGTATCCGGTACACATTCTGGACCGGAAAATCAAACAACTCTAGAATCAAGCCATAGGGTTTGTAAAGGTCCAATGGACCTGGTATGGTCTTGAGGACGCTACTTGGGAGCATGAGGATGCAATGCAGGAAGAATACCTGCATATTTTAGAAGATTTTTTAAATTTTGTTGTATATGTGTACATAATGCACTGAGGACAATCCATAAATAAGGGGAGGGGATTGTAATATCCCTAGGCCAAACCCAATTGTAATTTAAATGAAAATGTACTTAAGTTGGTGAGTTGTTTGATATCATTTTTGTATGCACATTTCATGGCATAGTGAGCGCATGTACTTCACAGTAAAAAATGATGAAGTGTGCACATTCTAGGATACCACACACAACAACTTGAGTGCACACGATTTTGAGGCTAGGGAGCCTTTGTGTATATGATGTGTTTTATAGGATGGTGAGCCAGTTATTATAAGCTAGGATGCTTATGTTTTGAATTAGTCCAAAGAGCCTAGA
>JZKD02S1950488.1:210014-223202 GCA_000966675.3 Picea glauca
ATATTATTGTAATAGAGATATGTTTTGTTGGAGGTTGCCCCCTCGAAGAGGCAAGTGAACATTGCTCTTAGTAATCAAAGTGCTCTTTCTGGTGTTATTCTGCTATTATTTTGGTATTATTATGGTGTTGTTATGGTTATATCATTGTTTAATTGCCATTTCTAGCTAATTTTTTATGTTTTGTATACTATTTTATATATGGAATCTTACAAGTGGTATCAGAGCACTTTCCTCGATAGAAAATTGTAAGTTAATTTTTTTCAGGGTAGAGACGTATTCCAGTGTCTTTAAGCTACAAAGATCTATCATTACGCACATAAACCCATGGTCGGGGATTCATACACATAGGAAATACAAGTGGTACTTAAGAACACATCTATTGGCCACCCTTGTAACCCCTGTTGGTACCCCTTCGAGTGGTAGCACATCAGACAACACCTGTATACAGATTGTCCTAGATCTCCTAAATCCATCCATAGATAAACCAATCGACCTCCTGATTTCTATAGTGTCACTGAGAAAAACACTCGAGAATATACTCTCTAGTACTTGGGTAGTCGGGTAGTACGGCTAAGGGCACGGTCTCGCCTCCTTAGTTGGTGCCCTGAGATATTGGGTCAAGTACTACTACTAGACCCCACACATATATCAGAGAGTTGTAGCACAAGGAAAACCATTGTCTGTAGAACCCTTGAATACCCTAACCATTGGGATGAAAATTAAAACATAATAGAAAAAATCTATTACCGCGCAACTGTGTCTCCTGCATTAAGATTGTGAAATTACTACACATTTCTTCATGTTAAGCATTTGGGCATTTCATCACTGCAGTATTCTTTAGATCGGAGTATAACTCTATAGGAGTAAAACAAAAACAAAAAACAGGTTCCTATTGGCACCATTATTTGAGACCTATCCTGTTTGATTTCTCTCTTCTCCCTTATCGTAGTCATACATATCAATTTTCAACAAAATTGTTTTCTCATGGACCCAACCCCCTTCCAACACCCTTATTTGGGGCTTTGCCCCATTGGATTCATTTTGTCTCCATGGTCATTGTGATACACTTCACCCATAACCCATTTTTTGTGTGGTCCCACCCGCTCCTTTTCGTGTTCCCTCTTCATCATGGACCACAACCATAGCCAAGACTTGGAAACTCATTCCAATTCCTTGTACTCTAATTTCACAGAAACCCAACAATAAGTGAGACAATTCAGTGTCAATATTTCCACCATTAATAAAAATATGCATTCCTTCATCAACGCCAAAATAGAGGACCTCAAACAAGACCTTTCTACCCATCTTGAATCTGTCACTATGATGATCTGTGCCAAGCTTCATATCCCTACAAATCTTCCCTCATCCGACCCACCTTTGCAAACCGAAGGTGAAACTTTCTCTCATTGCCAAAATTTTCAGCCCCATCACTTTCAGCATGACCTATGCCTTATGTGTGTGGATGTGACCAAATTTAATGGTTTGGACCCCACTGGTTGATTAACTCAAATGGAACTTTATTTCTCTTTGTATGGCATTATAGATGAGTTGGACAAACTTCAGTATGGGGTTCTCCATCTAGATAAAGAACGTTGGCAATGGTGGCAATGGAGAAAAAATGTCTGCCAGGGGTATGTGGCTTGGACACACTTTTTTGCATAGATTTATGAATTCTTTGACACTGACACCAACCATTTAGGTTGTTTGACCAAGTTGAAACAATCTGGCACCATGGAAGAATTTATAGCCTCTTTTGAGCGATTGGATTTTTATACAGAGGGCATGTCTGATGTTTTTTTTTCTGAGAATGTTTTATCATTTTCCTCAAGCATGAGATTTGTTCCCTGTCCTCATGGCTCGGCCTTAGACTTGGGTGGATGCTACTAAAAGAGCTAAGTAAGCACAACAAGTTGACTCTTCTCAAAACTGAAAACCCTCCTTTATTCCTTGCATTAAAAAAATCACTCCCAGTCCTCCTTCTACTCCACTAAATATCCATAAATTGACCAAGTCTGAAATGGATGAACGCCAACTCAAAGGCCTTTGTTATAATAATGATGAAAAATATTTTCCTGGGCACAAGTGTAAGGAACAAAATATTTCTATGGCCATCTCAGAGGGTGTTTCATAAGACGATGTTGAGGCACCCCTTATGTCTATGTCACTTGAACCCACTGACATGAACCCTCTCGAAGTAGAACCAACCATTTCCCTAAATGATCTCACTGGCTTCTCTGCTCTCCAAACCCTCAAGATAATTTCTTGCATTAAGAATAGGAAGGTCATCATTCTTTTTTATAGTGGAAACACCCATAATTTTATTCATCACCACATTTCCTAAGAAACTAATTGCTATATCTGTGTTGTCAATAATTTTCAAATCATGATTTTCAATGGCGGGTCCATGAAATGTGGAGGGCGTTGTGAAAATTTGTGTCTCCAAATTGGTGAGTAACACATGAAATCTCATATGTTTTCTATCAGCATGGGTGGTTGTGACATCGTGTTGGGTGTCGAATGGCTCAGGACTTTGGGTCTCATTCTCATGGATTTTAAGGAATTGACCATGCAATTCAACCAAGAGGGCCAACAATATAAGTTCCAAGACATCACCGCCGGTTCCCCGGAGATCATTAGTTCCCATCGCATGGAAAAAATGCTCAAAAATGTCATTTTGGAATTATTTCCCAACTCCATGCCATACAAGCCACTGAGACACCCTCTCTGCCACAGGATGTCCAATCCATCCTCTCTAAACATCAAGTGGTTTTTTCCACTCCCTAGGGACTCCCTCCTTCCCATGGATTTCATGATCATTTCATTCCCCTTGTCCTAGGAAGCCTTCCTCCCAATATCCGTCCCTATCATCATCCCTTTTACCAAAAAAATGAAATTGAGAAAATTGTTCAAGAATTTCTCAACGCATGTGTTATCCACCCTAGTATGAGCCCCTACTCTTCTCCCATGGTCATGGTCCTTAATAAAGAAGGTTCTTGGTGCATGCATCTTGAATTTCACGCCCTCAACAATCTCACCATCAAAGACAAATTTCCCTTTTCTATCATTAATGACCTCTTGGATGAATTGAGTGGTGCCCAATTATTTACTAAACTTGATCTTTGTATTGGCTACCGCCAGATCCGTATGAACAAGGAAAACATTCCTAAGACTACATTTAGAACTCATGAAGGCCACTATGAATTTTTTTTCATGCCGTTTGGCCTATGTACTGCTCCCTCCACTTTCCAAAGCCTCATGAATTATGTCTTCCGTCCTTTTCTCCATTATTTTTTCTGAGTTTTGTTTGATGATATCCTCATCTATAGTAAAACCTGGACAACCCATCTTTCTCATGTGGATCGATTTCTCAATCTACTCTCTGAACACCAACTTTTCCTCAAAAAATCCCATCGTGTTTTTGGTGCCTCAGAAGTTGAGTACTTGGGTCATATTGTTGGCATGGTCAGTTTCCGGGTGGATCCTAAAAAGATTGAAGCTATGAAAGATTTACCTCACCCAAAGACTCTCAAAATATTGCATGGATTTTTGGTTTTAACAGGTTATTATCACAAGTTTGTTAAGAATTATGGAAATATTTTGGCACCTCTTAGTGCTCCCCTTAAAAAGAATTATTTCACTTGGACTCTAGTAGCTGCTCAATATTTTCAAATCTTGAATATGGCCATGTGAACCACTCCAGTCCTGGCCCTTCCCAATTTCACAAAGACCTTTTTCCTGGAATGTGATGTTTTCAGGAAAGGAATTGGTGCAGTCCTTGTGCAAGAGGGTCAACCTTTGGCCTTTACCAACAAACAATTGTCCGAGTGACATTTGGGAAAATCAATCTATGAAAAGGAAATGTTGGCTATTTAGCATGTTGTGGATCTTTGGTGTCCTTATCGATTGGGGAAACGCTTCCAAATAAAGATAGATCATCAAATCCTCAAGTATTTTTTGGAACAATGTCTTTCCTCCCCAGATCAACAAAAATGGGTGACTAAGATATTTGTATATGATTATAAGATCATTTACAAGAAATGAAAATACAATGTGGTTGTTGATGCACTTTCCAGAAAATATGAAGATGAAGGGTCCTTTTTTATTTCTCCTTCATTGTCCCAGATTGGCTCTAAGTTGTTCACTAGGAATGGCTACATGATCCCAAAAGTTCTCATTTGATACAGTAATTGCAAGACAATTCTCTAGTCTCCCCAGGGTACTCTTGGATCAATGATGCACTTCAATACAAAGTCCATTTGTATTTAAGTAAATAGTCAAAACTTAAATCCACGATACTTTCTGAGCTTCATGCTACACCCACCATTGGGCACTCCGGGTTTACCAAAACTTATGATTAGGTCAAATGTTATTTTTTATGGGATGGTATGAAACAAGAGATTCTAAATTTTGTGGTTTAATGTGATGTTTGTCAATGAAACAAGGGAGAGAAAGTCAAATCTCCTGGCACACTACAACCGCTTCCGATTCCCCTGCTATTTGGAGGGATATCTCTATGGATTTTACTGTAGGCTTAACTAAAATGAGAAATAAATCATTCATCATTGTGGTAGTTGATCATGTTTCCAAGTATGATCATTTCTGTGCTCTTCAACACCCATTTACAATCTCCACTATGGCTCAAATTTTCATGGATCAAGTCTTCAAGTTTTATGGCATGCCTCATTCTATTGTTTTTGATCGCGGCCCAACTTTCACTAGCATTTTTTGGCAAGAAATATTCAAGCTACAAGGAACCCAATTGCATCTTAGAACAACTTATCATTCCTAGCTTGATGTTCAAACTGAAGTTTTCAACAAGTTTTTGGAAAAATATTTGAGGTGTTTTTCCTCGAAAAGGAAAAATAAGTGGGCTCAATGGTTACCACTAGTTGAATCATGGTACAACACTTCTTACCATACAACTACATGCATGACTCCTTTTGAAGCGGTATATGGACAAAATCAACCTTCAGTTATCTCATACTCTCCAGGTTTCTCGAAGGTCCAAGCGATTGACCAAACACTTACAGTTCGAGAGGATATTCTCCGTACCCTCAAAGAGAATTTGGTCATGGTCCATAATCGCATGAAGCAACAAGTAGATCAAGGGTGCTCTAAACATCAATTTATAGAAGGATATCAGGTGTTTCTTCCACTACAACCTTACAAGGAAAATTCCCTCAAGGCTGACCATTGTCAGAAACTGGCGCCCAAATTTTATGGTCCTTATACTATTCTCAAGTGTGTGGGACAGGTGGCCTATCAGTTACCTTTTCCCATTAATTCTCATATTCATCTTGTTTTTCATGTCTCCTTCTTAAAGAAGGTTGTTGGAACTAAGTGCCAAAATAAAACCAACCTTCTCAAGTTGGTCGAAGAAGGCTCCATTTGGCTACAACCACAAGAAGTTTTTGACCAGCGTGAGCATCATCTGCATGAGCGAACCATCAAGGAAGTGTTAGTCCATTGGAAAGATACAACTCTAACAGTTGCCACTTGGGAACCAACTACCATTCTGCAACAATTTCCTCATCTCAATCCTTGAGGACAATGTTTTTTTTAAGGGGGAGGATGTGTTACAGACCTAACCCCTCACGTAGGTAGAATAATATATTTCCATGTAATAAAGGTAAATATTAATAAGGCCTAGCCATAAGGAAGAATAATTCAAATGTAAGAAGATCTAATAGAAGCTTCCGCTTCTAGAAGGATATTCCTCTACATTGTTCTTTTGATAGACATATTTAGTATAAATAGGAGTCAATGGTATGATCAGTTTTTTCTTGGATATTATTGTAATAGAGTTGTGCTCTGCTGGAGTTTTCCCCCTCTGGGAGGCAAGTGAACATTGCTCTTAGTAATAAAAGTGCTCTTTCTGGTGTTATTGTATTATTATTTTGGTATTATTGTGGTGTTGTTATGGTTATATCAATGTTTATCTTCCATTTCTAGCTAATTATTTATGTTCTGCATACTATTTTATATCTGGAATATTACAACTTACTAAAAATTAAAAAATGATTCCCCAAGTCTTTGACATAAGAGGGTCGTTTAGGCCTCAACATGTAGGTCCAACCATTATGGTCAATAGTATTCCTAGGGTAATTAGTGATATTACCTAAACAACAATCTTTCCAATCAACGCCCTCTGAAGAATGATATTGAAAGTAAAATATGGGGTTAGAAAATGTTGAAAAACCCTTGAATGCACCTTCATCATCAAAAGAAATTTAGCAAATAACAAATTAAGTAGCCTATTTATATCAAATTAATCAGCATTGTTTGACATAAACAACATATTAGAATTTTTTTCTCAAATCCATGCATTTGGTTAAGATTATTATTAGGTAATTAATAGTTATGCAACCACTGAATTTGGGGCCACTATTATGTTATCAACATTGTTGTTATTGTGTGAGTCCCTAGACAATCCCAAAGTCCCAGATCACCTCTTATGAATTTTCATCCTTATCTTTGATGAGGTGTCATCCTTATATATTAATGACTTTCCAGTGTGTTGTGACTCTTCAATTTAGGATGTGATTACATCCATGTACTATATATTGATATTATTGGATTAATATATTGTTGAGAACAACTTAATCCTTTCCTACCAATTCCTTGAGCCTTAAGGACCTAATAACTCCATTATTCCTCCATGGTAGCTATGCATGGGAGGTTTAATATGAGTATTCTAACTTGAATGAAATTCCATGGAATTAATCCATGAGATTGATTAGGAAGGAAGAAAATTCAAGTTAAGCATGAAATTTGATCATGGGAAAGTGATTTGTTGTGGTTGGAAGGTGGTTTAATTTGGTGAATAAATCTACAAGTCTTTGTTGATGTAAAATTGTTATCATGAAGGTTTGGTGAGTTTCTTATTTAATTTTATAAAGGAAAGCAATCATATGTCTATTGGTCCATAGTATTTGAACCTATTTAGTGTTTCATGGAATATTTGATTTAACAGTGAAGGTAAATTATGGTTTGTCCCACTCTATTTTGTTGACTATATGTTAGATATATATCCAAATTTCTTTATAAGAGGGTTTTCAAATAATTTTCTAGATATATTTGTTTTCTCTAGAATCCCAAATGCAAACTTATGTATATAATGAGGCCTATTCCATTATCTATCTTTAAAACATGTAAATGAAAAGGCATTTTCCATTATCTATCTTTAAATCTCTATGAAATCCCAACCTTGATGTCCTATACAACTACCTCCATAGTGTTGAATGGAATATTTTGAATTGATCTCTTTGAAGATTTTAATCAATACTATCTATACAATATAGGATTTTAATTTATCATGATTTTCTTTCTTTGAACTATCAAAATATTAAAAACATGAAGGTTCTATATACCTTGTCTCTGTAAGCTTAAGTGGATTTTTTTTTCTTATTGTGAGGTCAACAATATATATCATCTATATTTGAAACTCTTACATGACTGTTATCACTTCAATTTCACTCACAAAAGATGGTCTAGGTGGACATCGATGGTCGCCCACCTATTCTACTAGCTCAACATATAGTTTCCATTTTGCTAGTTTTCTTACATTTTTTGAGTCCCAAACTTCTGGGGTCGTTTTGAGGCCCCTATACGACATTTTTTTGACATAGAAGAGTTCCATAAATGTTGATGGATTGTATTGGGATGTTTAGAATGTGTACTCCTTAGCTAGACATTTTAAACAGGGTATAGGGCCCCAAATGAATATCGTATGAAAAAGTTATGCCCTAGGGAAGTTGACGTATCAACTACCCCCATTGGGGCCCACAAACCTTTTGGCATTTCAACTTTCAGGGTTAGGGTTTTGGATGTTTATGGTTTTCTGATTTATGATTTATGTTAAAAAGTCATTTGGAGCCTCATTGTAACCATATTCTTGTGAATGCATGTAGTTGTCACATCTATTCTCATAGATAAACTACCACCATTCTAGTGAGTTCATTTCACTATGTATTTTCTTTTATAGTCTCTACATATTTCAATCTTTAATAACAGTTGAGTATTATTGTAAATCTATCTTTTTGTCTTATTTTTTGCTTCATTTCATTCCCTCATAAATATGGATCAGTGGTATCAAATCAGTCTCCTCTTTTTCATTTCTTAGTGCATGTCCCCGACAAGGTCAGGGCATAGAGAGTTGGGTCTCGAGCTAGTTTCTCTTAACTAAAAATTCTCTTGTCATCTTGAGTGACCTCCCATGGTGGAAGAACTAAGAGATGAGGGAGAAAAATATCATATTAAGGTGTTTCTCATGGAAGTCCTTGCGAAACAAAAGAACAATATGATGGATCATTTTTCCCAAATCCTTCGGTGTTTGTCGACAACAACATATGCATATTCATCAAGAGGCCACTTTTGAGGCACTGCACCCTTCAAGGTATAAGTTAATTTTGATATTCCAATATTTGAAGGTCATATAGGTGCAGATTCTTTGGAAAAGTGGTTAAATATACTAGAAGGTATTTCTTTGTCCACAATTTTTCCAATAGGGAAAAGATCACCTTTACACTCGTTAATGAGGTCCCCCATTTCAATCATTGGTGGGAGACTTACTATCATCAAAACTCCACAGAGAAATCTAGAATATTTGGGGTCGATCCCACTTGGGGCTCTTTTATAGATTTCATCAAGGAAAAATATTATCGTAATGGAAGCTATGACAACCAATACATGAGATGGACCAAATTGTGTCAGGAGAGGGACCAAACTGTGTTAGAGTTCACAAATACCATCCATACCTTGCACACCAAGTTAGGTATCAGAGACTCCGAGAAGAATCTATTTCTAAAATACCATGGGGCCCTACATAGGTACATCCAAATAGAAAAGGAATTTCTAGATATCTCATCACTGGGAGATGCTTATCAATATGTTGTTAAAATTCAAAGAAATTCTAAGCAGAGGAATAAGCGGGATTTTGAATTTGTGAATGCATCACAATAAAATCCTAGAAAAGGAATCCTCAGCACATAGAACAAAGGTAAAAGAAGGGATGGAAAAACACACGACAACCAATATAAGACGCAAACAAAAAGGGTAATGGGAAGATGAAGAAAGACACTGGAAAGTGGTGAAAATTCCATAAAATCCCCTAGCACAACACTGATGAATGTCTCCTGAGATAGTCATTGGTGGCCAATATGAAATCCTTAGAGTTAGATCTAGGATTTGAATCTAATTCAGAGACAGAAAAGGGAAAGTATATCAATAATGTAGAACCCAATGCTAGATTCACCACCACCAAGATCCATCCAAATGAACCAGAAGAGCCAGAGTAAGTTGATAAGCTTTTTCACTTGTAGATGTTGGTGAAGGGTGCTCTGCCACATTTCATTTTTTTATAGTGGAATCCTAAAGAACCTCACCTCAGTAGAGGTCATGAAATTGTTGGAGTTGTTGATGACACCACATTTGCAATTGTACAACATCAAGTGGCTCAACCTAGCATGAGATCCTAGCATCAGCCAACAGTATCACCTTCCCTATGGCATCAAGCACTGGAAGGATGACGTATTGCGTGAGGTTTCTCCACTTGAAATTTGTGATGTTCTTTTAGGCTATCCATATATGTATAATCATCATGTTGTATACGAGTCTAGACCTCACAGTGTCATTATTACTATGTGAAACCAATTATACAGGATCCTAGAGGGAGCTCCACCTACCATAATTTCTCTGGTCTTAGCTAAGAAGTGCATGAAGTTCATCTCCCAGACTAGGAAATTTTTCCTCTTCATTATTCGCTCTAAGAATCAATGGAATATTGCAGCCACATCCATGGCATCTCCACAAGGCTCCTCTACGTGTGCTCTATGTAGTAGAAGCAAGTGGACAAAGTCATGGAAGAATATCAAGACATCTTCAAAATGATGCATGGAAGGCCATCATGGAAGAGCGTTTTCAAGTATAAAGAAGTTATTTTCAATTGGTTGGTCATTCCCTTTGGCTTGACGAATTCCACAACCACCTTCATGAGGTTGATGGATGATATGTTGCATCCCTTCAAAAAATCCTTTGTGGTTGTATATATGGATGAAATCCTCATATTCAACAAGAGTTGGGCAGATGACTTGTAGCACATTCAACAAGTCCTCCATTCTCTGCGACAACATGAGTTATATGCTAACTTAGAGAAATTATCCTTCATCATGAACAAGGTCCAATACCTCAGATACATTATATATGATCAAGGCATTCATGTTGATCCAACCAATATCCAAGTCATTTGTGACTAGTCAGTCCTGCTAACACTAACCGAACTTCAGAGCTTCTTAGGCATTCCCAAATTCTATCGCATATTTGTATTGGGGTTATCCCATATTGCATGGCCTCTCAACCAAGTGATCAAGGGTGGTTTCAAAGACCAATTTGTGTGGGGTAGATCATAGAAGAATTTGTTTTATGATATGAAACATCATTTATGATCAAACCAAATCCTTGTACTACCTGATATACAAAAGCCATTTGATATGGATACCAATGCTTATGATAATGTTGTTGGTTTTTTTCTCACTTGGAACAATCATTCAGTGGCCTATCATAGTGATACACTCTCATATGTTGTTTGTAAGTACCCCACCTATGAAAAATAAATTTATTGCCTCATACAATCTTGCCTCCAATGGAAGCATTAAATTCTATGGAAGGAGACAACCATCCATACATATCACAAGCCTTTGCAGTTCATGAAGATACCAGGTAAATTACAAAATTACCTTCATCAAAATTGGTCCACACACTTGCAGTGGTTTCACCTCAACATTAAGTATAATAAATGGAGCACAAATTGTGTCACTTACTACCTCAATCAACCTCTACTTGCATCATTAACCATGGTGCTCGAATCTTGCAAGCATGGAACCTTTGAGTGGTCCCAAGTCTATGATAAAAATCCTAACTTCACTACGACTAGAAGTTGGGAACATGCTTTTATATAAAAAAATTCCTCACACCATGCAACTTTCTTGAATGGCCTTTCCATTTCCCTATGCTGACTTGAAGTCCCCTTTTTTACCTTCCAGATCCAAAAAATCACATTTTTCCACATATACACCCCCTACCAGTTAGACAACAAGTGTATACGTAGGTTTCTCCACTACAACCCATGTACCTCAGGTTTGGTGCTCAAAATTAAAAATTATTTCGGGTTTCCAATGTCCATGTCACATCATAAATTATTTCGGGTTTCCATACTATAAATGCTCCAACTTGGACCTTTAGTTCCATTTGAAGGCTATACATTAAGCCATATCCAAGCCTTGAAGGAGATGATTCAACTTTTGAGAGAAAAGGTACCCTAGAGAAATTTCACTTCACATTGATTCTACATCCCTTTATCATTGAAAGTCTGAACTCATTGTTCAACCCCCAAGCTCTTCCTTATTTGTGATTGAGAACCTCATTGTCTCCTTTATATGAGATTTCCTTTGGTGGAGGATTGAATTGGTTGAGGCCCAACTGGAGGGAGTTAGTTTCTCGGTTTCGATATGTGCCATTACATAATTTTTTCACCTATATACTTATGTTTATTATTTTAATAGAAATACTCTTTTTTCATCCAATTGATATCTTACAAATATTTGAACTATTATTCCATGGACATATTTGTCATGTATGTTACTAGATTATGCTAATCTATATGCTAACATTATATATTATCACCATATTCGTGTGTATCTTGGTCTTTTAGGACAAGTTGTAGGTATAAAGCTTTGATTTGCATGCTCAAAAGTGGTCTTCATCGAACATTTAGACGAGGTAGGCTCTTGACCTTGTGTTGTTAGGATTTCATTTATATAGTATACTTGGGATTATATTTGATTTTTGTGTTTCATTCTGTTTGTTGTGCTTTATCCCATGCCATAGATATATTTTCCTCATAACAAAATTGGTGACCATACTGGGGATTAATCTTTTGTTTTTGGGTTTGGAGTGTTTTTCTCTTTGACTTACTCTCTGCTAGCCTAAGTTTCCTTGTTTCCTAATTGCTTGACATCCTATTTTTACTTTGCATATGAGTTTCTTTGCTTAATCCTTGACCTGGAAATGTTTTTCTATATATATGTGGTTTTTCCCTTGACAGATAGGTACATACACGGGTTGTCCTTCTGTAGGGCACATACATACACAATTTTTTCTCAAAGAGTCATGTACATCAACTCTTTAGGTTTACTGGTTGAGTTTTGTATTTGTTGGGTGAGTTTGGTTGGTTGTTGAGTCTTCTTGGGTCTCTAACCTTACTGTTAAGTGCTTACAGAGTGATAGGAAACTTTCTTATTGTTTAATTTTTAGGCGATATTCTTTCTTATCATATTTTTCATTAGTTGTCCTTGCACATTTGCCTGATTGTTTTATTCTTGGTATCCTGCTTGGCTTGTCTCTTTTTTCTTGTAGTGGGGTATTCATGTGAATTTGTTATTCAGTCCTTTCATTTTATTTTATTTATATCGAAAATACAAAAACAATTGCACATTTTGCATTATGGAATTTTCTTTTTTGATTATTTAGTATTGATCTTGACACGTGTGGAAATATTGCATTTTATTGAAATTGTACAAATTGCATTGAAAGTTTCATTTAAAAGCATACCATCTTTTGATAATTTAGGATTAGGACTTAGCAGTATTTTTATATTTGTTTCTTTGATATGATGAGTCACAATATCATCAATTTCATAACCACGCCTCTTGAATAAACAAAATCCATTAAATTAATGTTGATTAATTAAAATTGATTAGAAACAAATTTATTTTTCCGGTGTACACAAACAAGCATAGGACATAGGGCCTTGGAATAGGATTTTGTGAGTAAACTTATCCAAGGCTATTAAACTAAACATATGTGTCTGACCAAGGAGTGGTGAAACCCATTGTGTAATTAGTGATTTCATGAGGCTCCGCTCACACCAGAGTTAAGCACGAGGTCGCACCAAGTTGGTTGCAGAGATATCCCTCTAATACATTCTTAGAGTTAGAGATATTTCTAGGTTTCTATTCGTATTTGGGGGTCTCTCTAGTACCTTTACCTCCGTGAGAGGTGGTGCTTTAAATATTTCGGGATTTGTTACCCTGCCCATACGGTGGACCGAACTTACGATTGTTTGCATGCAAATTGGTTATATTATGGTGAATTTAGTTGCTTGACATAAGTAACCACATAGGTTACTTGTAG
>JZKD02S1950488.1:223252-234195 GCA_000966675.3 Picea glauca
ACATATGTGTCTGACCAAGGAGTGGTGAAACCCATTGTGTAATTAGTGATTTCATGAGGCTCCGCTCACACCGGAGTTAAGCACGAGGTTGCACCAAGTTGGTTGCAGAGATATCCCTCTAATACATTCTTAGAGTCAGAGATATTTCTAGGTTTCTATTCGTATTTGGGGGTCTCTCTAGTACCTTTACCTCCGTGAGAGGCGGTGCTTTAAATATTTCAGGATTTGTTACCCTGCCCATACGGTGGACCGAACTTACGATTGTTTGCATGCAAATTGGTTATATTATGGTGAATTTAGTTGCTTGACATAAGTAACCACATAGGTTACTTGTAGGGTTTATTCTATAGGTACCCTGAGTCAGATAAGGGTTAGGAAACACACAACCTTTATGGAGGATTACCTCTCCTGGGGGATCTGACCGATTGCGATGTTAATCCCATGAGGGCCATTATAGTTGATTCTGATATCTACAATATTTTGAAGAGAGTATCATGCCCCTCTTGGGTGAGACATACCTACTCTAGTGAGGGAGGCCCCTTTTCAGCCACTATATCATATTTGTGTGCATTGGCCTTTTTTCTTTACTTTGTTTTACTCTTTGATTATTTATTTTTTTAGTAAATAAGAAGTGTAAGTATATTAAGTGCCTTCAAAAACTGAAGAAGAGTAGCAAAATACAAAGATGACCAAGCTACAGTTACTGAACTGCCCCAGCCATGGAGAAACCAGTCCAACCAGCCCATCCAACCCACCAGTTAAACAAGTCATAAGTTAAACCAGTAAAAAGAGTATTCAGACCATTTATCAACTAAGACCTAGACCTGAATGGACTTGACAAACACTAAAAGCTTAGACATCTGGCAGGTAGCCGGACCATGTGGCTTGAAGGTCTCCTGGCCAAGGCTCTTCCTCAATCTATGTCACCTCATCGACTCATTGCTTGCCATCTTCCTCGTTTCACGCAGCTCCCTCAGTGTCGTCTTCTCGCGCTTCCTTCTTCCAACCTATTTCTGTTGGACTCTGCATGTTGTCCTAACCTTCACCTTTAGTGGCCACAGGGTCCTCCATTGGACTGGTTTCGACAGGGTCCAAGAGTAGAGCCTCATGCATGGATGAGAGAATTTGAAGGAAGCTTGCCACCTTTACGTCTGTAGCCTGTAGGAAAAAATGTAGATCCGCCACCTCCTGCCTGAGTTCAAAGACCAGGTCATGCAGTACAGACATGCTATCTTTGAATTGCACCCTGTCAAAGGAATCAGGGAAATGAGGGCCTGACCTCTTAGGCTCACCTTGAAGAGTAGGGCTGCCGCCCATGTTGCCCCGATGGTCATGGGATGGCACAGGGTTAGGAGGAATCGCTGGGGAGTCTTGAGAAAGCCGCATGAGTGAAATTGGAGTTCGTGGAATTATGGCCATGGAGTTGAACTGCGGAGCTTGCAAAGAGATAGGAGTAGACTCAAACTGATGGCGAGGGGAGGAATCAGTGGAGGTTGAGTCAGGAGGTGTAATCGAGGGCCTTCGAGGCTTCTAGGGTGAGCCCCGCCTCGGTTTTCCCCTTGGTCGAGTCATTGGATGCCCGGTGCAACTGGCGGAAGGAACTAGGGTCGCCTAGTGGAGGAGTATGAAAGGGACTACCTCACTCCAGAGGAGAAGAACAGCGATAAGCTTGTGCTGCGAAGGGATGAGCCCTGCATACAGCGAACATAAGTGAACCACAACCATAATGAAACAATCCATTCAAAATTGCAGCAAAGGGGAAAGGACTTCTGTGTAAATGCGCCCTTGTATCACCATAAAGGGCATTTAAACTTCGGGTAGGGTGGTGGGCTGTGGCACAAGCCCATCACGTGGCTCCATGCCACGGCACCCGGTACCTTCGCCCAACTCTTGCCATGATGACCACTCTGACACCCTATCCGAGGGATTACTCTTTGATTATTAGTTTGCCTTAGGATTTTGTATTGCGTCATGATTTTTAATTTCCATTGTTAGTGGATCCCCCATGAATACCTTAGTTAGAAATACCCAACCCATGGTATTTTCTCATTCCATGGGGATGAATCCTTTTTTATTTTTGAGTGGTACGTCGAATCATGATACTCAACCAATACCTTGGGCCCCTAATCCTTTTTCTTTTTGTATAGCAGACATGTCTTCACACTTTCCATCCTCTGTCTCATCATCTTATGTGAATCCTATATTTGGTTCTAGGGGCATGAAGCCTCCTTATTCTTCCTTTTCATTTGGTGGTGGTCATATCCCTCAACCAACTCCCATGGTGGAGGTTGGAATCCTCCTTCCTCTGGACCCAATCCTAGCTTCACTTTTCTAGGATCGAGTGATCAAATGGGCGGTCCTTCTACTTTCTACATATCGTCCATCTATCCTTGTTCTTATATGATGGTTCCTACAGATTCTTTTCTCATGGAGAACCTCCCTCTGACCTATGTTGTTTCATCTGGAGGGAATCATTTTTATAGTATGGGAAACCCCTTGCATGAAGTTCCTTTATCTAGGGGAAATGTATATGATCACATGAGTAACCCTTGGGAGGAGGATACTATCCTTTCGAATAGGGCCATGGTGTATACCAGAACCCTGCTTGGCCTACTATCTCTCAAAACCAGTTGTTCCTGAGATATTGGTATCTAATGTTAAAACCATCCACTCCATGTCATCCTGGAAGCATAACTCCAGTCCCCGCAAGTCATATTGGCATTATGTCACCAATCTCTACAATTCATGTTGGAGAGATGTCACCAACCTATGCAAGTCATGTTGGAAACCTATCATCAACCTATGCAAGTCATGGTGTGGAAACACAACCAACCACTGTGAGTCATTCTAGAAGAACAAGTCTAGTCACTGTGAGTCATACTGGCATTATATCACCAACCTGTGCTAGTCATGTTGGAGATAGTCAACAATCTCTACAAGTCATGTTGAAGACCAACAACCAACCACTACATGTCATGCTAGGGGAACAACTCTAGTCACTTATAGTCATAATGTGAAAACATCACCAACCTATGTTAGGCATGTTGGGGATTCATCACCAACCTTTGCTAGTCATGTTGGGGATTCATCAATAATCTCTACAAGTCATGCTGGGAGCGTGTCACCATTCACTACACCTCATGTTGGGGGAATTGATATGATTGAGAAGCCTAGTTGTATAGGAAATAATCCCAAGTTCCTTTGTATACTTTGTAAAGGAAGTCACCTAACTCACTTGTCCCCTACTACTTCTATGGTACAAGAATCACGATCCTTGCCTAGGGGTCCTTCAGATTCTAAGTCATCTTTGGTTTCCCAACATTCTAATCCTTCTTTGGTTGATACAACAATCATGTTGATGCATTCTTCGGCCAAAACCACTCTTGTTTTGGGGAGTGATGTGTCTCTTTACCTTGTTATCTCAGATATTCTTCAACCAACGATCATGTCGATGTAATCTTTGGTAGAAACCACCCCGATTTTTGGGAGTGATGTGTTTCTTGACCATGTTGTCTCATATCCTATTCAACCAATGGTTGAAGAAGTGGTCATGATGATGCAATCTTTGGTTGATCCCACTCTTCTCTTGGAGAGTGAAAAATCTAAGGAAGTGACATTGTCAATGCATTCTTCAGTCAATCCCATTGTTCTTTTGGGGGATGATGCATCTTTCGACCATTTCCTTAGAATTTATATTTTTTCACCTTCTACACAAGTGAGCATCCCACTCTCTCTGAGTATTCTCCCTCCAAGTACTAGGATGGTTTCCTTGGATTGGAATGATCTTGTAGAGCCTCAGCTTCCTTCTCTACAAGGATCCTCTGCAAGTAATTTATCCTCCTCTGTTTGGAAATCTTTTGGTTCTGCCAAGATTGTTTCAAATACCAGTGAGTTTCTATATTTTTTTAGAAGTTTTGCATGCGAGCCTTGGCCTCCTCCATTATATTTTGCTTGGAACAACATCCTCTAAGTCTCGGTTAAGCTCTATTCCGACTCTCTAAAAAAATTGAAAATATTGTTGAGTCAACTTGTCTCTTTCACACTCGTTAAATGGATTTGAAAGGACATATATTTGGTGTAAGTTTAACCCTTTTTCGGACCGAGTATACTACCTATGAAAAAGGAACAATCTCGTCAACATTGTCTAGAAGAGTTCTTCTAGGTATTATTTTATACTTTTTCGAGCCTAGGGGACTAAATATTGGAAAAGGACATTCTTTGGAGTTAATTTGTAATCACATTCCATCATCATGCTTGTAGTATTAATCTTATTTTTTGTTCCCTCTTTCTTGTTATAAGCCTCTTACCTTAACAATTTGCATCACTAGCTAAGCAGAGCCTTGTTTATATTTTTTGTAGTTTAACACCTTGTACCCTAAGAGGGAACATTCCCCCAAGTGTCCATACCCTACATGTAGTTCCTTGCATTGATCATAGTTATTTTCCACTATTTGGAGCTAGTTTCTTATTCGCGACACTTGTTTCCTCTCTTGTATCATAACATTTATTTTCCTATGAAAAAAAAAAGGCAGGAAAATAATATTATCTCATATCGGTGACAGTCATGTCACCTTTGAATAGAGAACAAACTTTTGAGTCCAATGCCATACAAATTTTTGGTTTAGCATGACCTTAGGAAGTTGAGCTCATTACTTAGATTTTACTCCTTTGACTTGTTATTCTTTGAGTCCCTATGGAGAGTTTGTTGATGCCTCCTACATCACAAAGTTTCATCATCAAGTATATGTTTCTTGAGTTATCCATATGTATCATTCTCTTGTTCAAAATAATTTTATAACCCCGTGTTGGTCATTTCTCATAACTCTTGAATTTGAATGTAGGCCATACCCTCATCAGTGTGTCTCAGAGTCACATGAAGTTGTAGTCCTACCATGCACCTTGGTCTTACATTCATTATGGGTAGGTAACCTTGAACCCAATAGTTGACATCTCCTCATTGGTTGTTGAATGGGGGGTTTCCCTTACGTTTGAAGGCAAGAGATCTATTCATGCATTGGGATTCATGCAGTTTCTTGGATTCCATTAGCCTTATTGGTGGTTTCCTCGCCTTTGTCGGCAGTCTTCCTTATTGGATTTTATTCAAAGGGTATTTTTCGTGCACTACTTGCATATGGTGCATGAAAAAGACACACAAGGTCATTGTTTCATGAATATCCTATTCATATCGACTCCTCCTAATCATCAAGATATTTCTTTGTACCTCATGAAAAATGATGAGATATTCCCTAATGCTCTCCTTTCATCAGGTCTCCTTCCATCGACTTCAACTCATCTATTCTGGAAATGAGACCTAGATTCCTATGAGTACCTAGAGGCTTGTAGTCATCAGTGGCAAGTTCTCCCTCCATCGACAGTTCGGAATACATATATGTCTCCTGATCAATGGATTCTTCAAGTGTTTGACCTCAACACCCTTATTCACACTTGTAAGAATGTACTCAATGCCTTGCTACCTACTTTCATTATCGGTAGGTTGTCTCATGTTTGTTAACGGTATACCTTAATGAACAGTAATCAAATGAAGTCTCATTATGTTCGACATCAACTCCTCTATTCACATGATGTATACTTGCACCTTCCATGGATAGTGTAGAAGACCTCCATCTTATAGTAGAAACATTCCTATTTTTTTTTTTCTTTCATTGGACCAATACTTCTATGACTTCAATGATCATAGAACATTAGATTGTACTCCATTGTATACAAATATCTTCATATTGATTTTGAGAGTCGATTCCACTAGGCCTTGTTCATGACTATGACAACCTATGGAATGTGTCTACTTTTTATTTCCTAATTCATTTCCATGAACAACAACTTGGTATATTTCCACATGGATCTACAATGTAATTCAGGGTGGAATCCATGTGTACAAAGTCATTATGGATTGTAATATTATCATGAGTAACTAGCACTTCCAACTCAATCTCCATTACTCCACTTCTGGGAATCATAATGTATTTCATCCATCGTAGATACTCCTCTGACCTCACACATTAGGGGACATATGTTATAGAAAAACTTTCCTCACCCCATGCAACTTGCTTGGATGGCCTTTCCATTTCCCTATGCAGACTTGAATTCCTAGTTTTTACCTTCCAGATCCAAAAAAACACATTTTCCACATATACGTGCCCTACCAATTAGACAACAAATGTATACATAGGTTTCTCCATGACAACCCATGTACATCGGGTTTGGTGCTCAAAATTAAAAATTATGTTGAGTTTCCATGTCACTTCATGAGATCCATGATCCTTGACCTTCCATATACTAGAAATTCTCTGACTCGACCCTTTAGCTCCATCTGAAGAATATAAATTGAGCCATATCCAAGCCTTGGAGGAGAGAATTCAACTTTTGAGAGCAAAGATACTCTAGAGAAATTTCACTTCACATTGAGTCTGCATCCCTTTATCCTTGAAAGTCTAAACTCATTGTTTAGCCCCCAAGATCTTCCTTCTTTGTGATGGAGAACCTCATTGTCTCCTTTGTATGAGATTTCCTTTGGTGGAGGATTGAAGTGGTGGAGGCCCAACTGGAGGGAATTAGTTTCTTGGTTATGATATGTGTCGTTACAGAAGTTTGTCCCCTATATACTTTTGTTGATTATTTTAATAGAAAGACTCTTTTATCATCCATTTGATATCTTGCAAATATTTGAATTATTATTCCATGGGTGTATTTGTCATGTATGTTAATGGATTATGCTAATATATATTATAACATTATATATTATCACCATGTTCTTACATATCTTGGTTGTTGAGGAAACGTTGGAGGTATAAAGCTTTGAGTTGCATGCTCAATGATGGTCTTCATCAAATGTCTAGACGGGGTAGGATCTTGACCTTGTCCTGTTAGCATTTCATTTATATAACATACTTGGGATTATAGTTGATTTATGTGTGTCATTCTATCTATTGTTCTTTACCCCATGCCATAGAGATATTTTCCTCATAACACATCCATGACTATTGTCAACTTCCATATTGAAGATGGAATGCTATGCCATCTTTTTCATCTCTGTGTTCCTTCAAGAGATCATGTGAAGTTGATTTGTAAAGCCCACTATAGTTGTGTGGAAGGACACTTTCTCATGGAGAAGATAGTGACAATACTACAAAAGTATTTCTATTTGTCAAATCTTTAATAGGATGTTAGTAAGTATATAATATCTGGTACTTCCTACTCCATTGCCAAGCCAACCATTAAATAAAAAGGACTATACACACCTCTGACTACTCCTAATGGGCCCTGGGAATCCATATCAATGGACTACATGTCAGGTCACCCATCCATTAAGCATGGCAATGTCTGTCTATTTTTGGTTATTGATCCATTATCTAATATGGCCATTCTGACCGCCTGCAAGAAGAGTATCATAGTTGAGGTCACTGCCAATATTTTCTTTGAGCATGTATGGGTACACTTAGGATTACCACAGACCATCATATCATATCAAGAAAACATATTCTTGAGCACATTATAGTCAAGCCTCTAGTTGTTGTTGGAAACCAAGCTCACCAAATCCACTTCCTTCCACCCTCAGAGTGATGGATAGACAAAGTTCATCAATAATATGACCGTGCACCTCTTCCACATGTACAACTCTAACCATCCATTCACATGGGATGAGATCCTTCCTTATGTCCAACAAAACTGCAATAGTTCACTCCATATATCAACCGACCATAACCCCTTTTAGGTGGGCTTGGGTTTTCAATCATTAGGCCCCATTTATGTAGCATTGCCCCTTGCATCCAAAAAGGAAAAATATTCCCATGCTCAATCCGAGGCTGACGAGGAAAATAAATTTATTGAACGGATTCAACACATTCACCAACAGGTCCATGATATTTTCGAAAGAGCCAATACTAAGTACAGGAAATGCCATGATCAACATTGGGTTCCCACAAGTTTCAGGTAGGTTTAAAGGTTTTGTTGCATTGGTAGAAAGAGATCCTTGCAGGACCCCATTGAAATTTGTGACCACTTCTCTATGGACCATACACCATCAACAAGGATGTGAGTGAAATGGAAAGTGGCTTATCAAGCATCAAGTTCAATAGAAGTTTCCCCATTTGATGGGGGAACTCAACACAATGGATACCATTACTCCCGAAGGGGGGAGGACTGATCTAGGTGGAAATCAGTGGCTTCCCACCTATTCCATTGGCTTAACATATAGTTTCCATTTTGTCAATTTTCCTACATTTTTTGGATCCCAACCTTCCGGGGCCGTTTTGATGCCCTAAATGACATTTTTTGGACATGGAACCACTTCATATATGCCAAAGGCTTCTATTGGGCCATTTGGAATGTATACTCCTTGGCTAACCCTTTTCGCGAGGTATTGAGTTCCCCAAATGGATATCGTATGCAAAATTTACGCCCTAGGGAAGATGACATATCAACTACCCCAATCGGGGCCCACAAACCATTTGGCATTTCATCTTCTGGGGTTATGGTTTTGGATTTTTATGGTTTTCTCATTTATGATTTATGTATTTTAGTCTTTAATAGAAGTTGAGTATTATTTTATCTCTTTGTTTCTATTTTAATTTTCTGCTGCATTTCATTCCATCATAAAAATGGATCAAAAGAAATTTAGGCAATTGTATAATGACATCATTAGTTGGAAACAATATATCATAATAAGGTTGTCTCATGGCTACTTTACATCACCTCAAAGATTAAAGGGAAATTATTACAAAATGGGTTTTCATACACTTCCAAATCCTTCCTTCACTAACACTCGTGTAGCTTGCATGAAATTTCCTTCAAAATCCATGCAAGTCTTCTCACATGAGTGAGTGTGACCTCTTTGGTGCATTTAAGGAGGAATGCCTAGCTCAAATAGCTCTAGGTTAATGTACAGAATAAATTCAAGGTCCCATCCCATTTATGAGGAGTACCTTATCCTTCCAAAGTCCCTTTCAAGCATTGAGATATCCATTTTAAATGAAGAGATTTCACATTGGAACTAGTTCTTCAAGTAGTTTAAGATTTCTATATAAATGAAAGGCATGAGAAAGAATTTTAAATAGAGAATAATTCCCTCTCAACTATATTGTTCATCACCCTCATATTTGTTTTTGTTCTTTCCTCAAAGAAAAAATACTTCTTCATTCACCATTGTTAGAGAGGGATTTCAAGAAACAAAAAGACCCATCCCAAGAAGAGTGTTGGAGCTCATTTGCATCAAACAATTCTCCTCGAGTGTTGTTCCTCATGTTCATTCCTTTCCATTACACTAGTATATGACTATTGTTGTTTCCCTTCAATTTTTTTGTGTTTGAATGGTATACTTGAAATTTAATTTGTAGTTTAGTTTTATGAATGCTTCTTTTATTTATTTTAGAGTAGAAATACTCTTGTGTTTGTCCCACAACTAACCGTTGTCTATTGTTTAGCTCACATCCTTGCTTAAAAACTGGAAATTTTCTCACCCATGAAACAAAATCCCCAACACATATTGGTGACTCTCACTTTGATTCAGATAATTCCATATCACTTCTTAGATTGTTTTCAGTATTTTTCTAACATCTAGTGACTTTCAAGTACTATAACGAATTAGTTAGTTTCCAGTCTTTTTCTAACCTCCATTAAACAACCACGTTAAATAGTTATTTTTTTTTCTTTAAATTTCATTCTCCATGAGCACGACAACTTGTGTGACTATTTTAGTGTCTTATGCACAAGATTGTATAGTATGAGGCTATTTACTATGAAATCCACATGTTTTGTAATATTGTACTACCACATAAATTATGCGACTGTTTTTTAAGAGACCTATGCGTGTCTACTTAAATCTAGTTTTTAGGCCATAGTTAGTTTCATCAATAGCCTTAGGTAGTAGACCTGAATTTTTCAGGAATTATATGCTTAAAATATTCTACTCTTTTCCATTTGCATTAGTAATTAGTTAACATAGTGGGAAGGAGGAGGACTCATTATTCTTTTCTCCTACCACATGGATGGCTTCTTTGATTTTCCTATCACATGGATGCATAGAGTAGAGTTTTAGTTATTTTTCTACCTTGTGTATCACTAATCACACACAAGGGACCGAAAATCCTCCTTTCCTTTAGTATGATCTTTTCCTTACACCCAAAAGTGATCTTTTTGAATAAAAAAAAAACAAGTACATGAAATACCCCCCTTTGTACAAATTTCCGTTTTGTGGCATCGTCATTCACTTGTAAAAATTTATCATCATCTAGAAATTAATTAGGTCAAGAAAAAACCCTTAAAAGGTCACATATTTTACCTTTGTAAAAAAATTTCAAGTTTTTTTGCAAACATCTTTTTGAGAGTATTGTTATTACTTGCAACAATTCACATAATTTATAAATTAACTAGGTGGAGTAATAACCACTCAAGTTCACATGCTTTGGAATTGATCACATTTCTTTAAGGTGCTACAAATTTATTTTCAATCACTCGTCTATCAAACATCATTGTTTGCTCACATGAATCACACACAAAGGATCTAGATATTCTTATTTGTTCTAAGTGTGTTCTTCACCCTACAACCAAAACTGATCTTGGAGAACTAGAAAGGGTGGGAAGTCAAAAATACCTCCTTTGTCATTGTTTTAAGAAAATTAATTGGTTCATGACACTAGTTTATCCCTTTGAAAAAAACTAAAGTGACCAACAAATTGAATTCCTCCTTTGAGAGGTTAGAAATCAATTAATAATATTGGTAAGGATTGCAGGGAAAAATATCCAAAAGACTCCTCATAATCATTTCTAATTTGAAACATATAATTTGTCTTAGGGATATTTCAAATCATTTACATCAAGTTTCCAAAATATAAGGCAAGGAGATACACGTGAAGGGTTATATATTGAGGCAAGATTATTTATGCTAGTCTCCTTGAGCCACCTAGCTCTTGTTTGAGTATGATCCTTGA
>JZKD02S1950488.1:238338-270860 GCA_000966675.3 Picea glauca
TAAACCCGGGTCAATAGCACCTATCTATGTCAATGCAACAAAACAACATGAAATCAACCCATAACGCCTCATAATCAAAATCAAATGTTTTAATAGCATAATAGTCCAGATCACTTGGGAGCAATTGTCCTCAAAGAATAGCTTCTCTCAGTGTGCAAGAGAGGGATGTTACACACATAAATTATACGAATGTTTTTTAAGAGACCTGTGCATGTCTACTTAAATCTAGTTTTTAGGCCATAATTAGTGTCATCAATAGCCTTAGGTAGTAGACCTGAATTTTTCAGGAATTATATGCTTAAAATATTCTACTCTTTTTCATTTGCATTAGTAATTAGTTAACATAGTGGGAAGGAGGAGGACTCATTATTCTTTTCTCCTACCACATGGATGACTTCTTTGATTTTCCTAGCACATGGACACATAGAGTAGAGTTTCTGTTATTTTTCTACCTTGTGTATCGCTAATCACACACAAGGGACCTAAAATCCTCCTTTCCTCTAGTATGATATTTTCCTTACACCCAAAAGTGATACTTTTTTAATAAAAAAAAACAAGTACATGAAATACCCCCCTTTGTACAAATTTTAGTTCTGTGGCATCATCATTCATTTGTAAAAAATTATCATCATCTAGAAATTAATTAGGTCGAGAAAAAACCCTTAAAAGTTCACATATTTTACATTTGTCAAAAATTTTCAAGTTTTTTGCAAACATCGTTTTGAGAGTATTGTTATTACTTGCAATAATTCACATAATTTATAAATTAATTAGGTGGAGTAAGAACCACTCAAGTTCACATGCTTTGGAATTGATCGCATTTCTTTAAGGTGCTACAAATTTATTTTCAATCACTCATCTATAAAACATCATTGTTTCCTCACATGAATCACGCACAAAGGATCTAGATATTCTTATTTGTTCTAAGTTTGTTCTTCACTCTACAACCAAAAGTGATCTTGGTGAACTACAAAGGGTGGGAAGTCAAAAATACCTCCTTTGTCATTGTTTTAAGCAAATTAATTGGTTCATGACACTAGTTTATCCCTTTGAAAAAAAATAAAGTAACCAACAAATTGAATTCTTCCTTTGAGAGGTTAGAAAACAATTAATAATCTTGGTAAGGATTGCAGGGAAAAACATCCAAAACACTCCTCATAATCATTTCTCATTTGAAACATATAATTTGTCTTAGGGATATTTCAAATCATTTACATCAAGTGTCCAAATTATAAGGTACGGAGATACACGTGAAGGGTTATATGTTGAGGAAAGATTATTTATGCTAGTCTCCTTCAGCCAACTAGCTCTTCTTTGAGTACGATTCTTGACTATTTGAGGCTAAGAGTCCCTTTCCCACACTTGCGAAATGTAGCTTAGTGAACAACATTAGGATTTGTACATAGGTGACGTTTCTGGGCTATGTTTTCACCTAAGAACGATAACATTAGTTGTTGGGAAATTTCATTAGCTCCATTGCGACATACCCCAAATTCTCCTCAGTATAACTAACTCTTTCATACCCTCATTAGCCATATTAAGTGGATTCATTCCCTATCCATTGGGATATTTTGGAAATGCTTGTTACATTTGAGTGTAAGGATGTTGTGAGTCACATAACACATTATTTTTCTTCATTTAAAACTATTACACAAAAAATACCCCTACATCAAAACATATGTCATTATTTAAAGTGAAATACATTACAATTGTTACACCATAAGCACATATTTTTAATTTTCTCACATATTTTCTTTGATTATATCACCATTTTATTACTATTGTTTTAGCATCCATCGATATTACACATCACCTACATTGCTAGGAACCATTGAGAATCCCCATTCACCTCGACATCCCCATCACTTACAGGGAACACCCCCAATGTTGGGCATAATTTCTAGTATTTTTGTTTCACCAACTAGACTGATCCCCTTGTACTCACCTTTGGGTGAAACATTACTAGGATAAGATTTTCTCATATCATCCTTGTTGATTTTAGCTCGTCCTAGGTCCCCTCTTGGAAGCTCATTCCCATCAGTAGTAGGATCTCATCAAATAGGATCAATGGAAGGTGTACCACCACCTCCTCCACTTCCCCCACAATTCCCCACCCCAACATATATAAACCAACCTATCATACATGGACAATATGCATTTCCTTAATTTGATAAGGCTCATAAATGACCCCATTCTACACAATCTGGTTTTCCACCTACTCCAATTAAACTCTCCTCAAATATCCCAAAACATGAGGATAGATCAGGTGAAGATGCCACCAACCACATCATAACCTTTAATTTACAGTGCTCATCAAATATCATTGCAATTGATTCTCTCCAACTTAGGTTGTTCCAATGAAATCTAATTCAAATGTCATCCAAGTGATACATTAATGAAGTAATAGAATCACATGAAAAAGTTGCATCAACAGAAAATGCATTCTTGATTCTTTTTAATTATCGATCCATCACAACATAGGCTTGGAAATTATTAATGACTTTTGATAAACCACCTCCACACATATCATGGGTCATATTCATAAGTGGAATCGATAGCCGAGCATTTGTAAAATCGAAATCAAATATAAATGACTCTTGGATTGGTTCTTTAAATCTCTCTTATCCTTAATTACCAAAGATGTGGTGACTACCATGCCTCAGATTGAAGATGACGCAATCCTCAAAACCCAACACTATGACCTAATATATTCCTAGTTAGGGTATTTATATATAGTCATCCTTGATGCCTCATGTCCTCTCCCATTTGAGCAAGAGACTCCAAGGAAATCCTATTCAACAAATGGTTAGATAGTGTGTATGATCTATGTCAACAAATTGTATGGGCACCCAACCCCTTTATATTATTTCTCATTATGGTAACCGTTATGGTAGATCCAACACACCTAGAAATCATGTTGTAAGAACTTTATATGTCCATAAAAACATGGCCCACAACTACCTTCCCCCACCCATTATGCAAGGTGGACTCGATCCATTGCATCTAGTTCCAAGTATTCCATCTATAAGAACACATGCTTTGCCACACATGCATGGACCTGTTGAGGGTCCTAGATTCCCAATTCTCAAGCGTAGGGATTTAACCTAAGGAAAAGTCTTATTAGACTCCTCCCTTTTTGGTATGGAATAATCCTTTGAGTTAATTATGTAACAATTTTTCAATGGGATTTAAAAGTTGTTTGATTTTTCTATTTTTATTATTTTTATTGTTTTATACTTTTATAGTTATCTACTATAGAAAATAAGCAACTAAGGAGTTTGAAGAAATATATGTTGAGGATAAATTATGGAAAAATTCGATAATGTACCCAGATCCCTCACTAAGGCCTACTACCATAAAAAAAAAAGTCTAATACTAACTGTATATACCCTCCTTCTAAAAACAAATTTAAATGCTCTATGCAATTAAAATTAACAACAAACATCATGCCAAAATACTCATGCATTTAACAACAATTATAAAAACGTGAATGCAACTCTTCAAGTTGCTGAACTTATGCTTATACTAAGATGGTGGGTGAGTCAACATAAGATACTTTTTACTTTATTTAACCATTCATCAATCATTCATTAGTTGAGAAATAAGAATCACATATAAATGGAAATCATAATGCATAGAGTTTAACATAGAAACCCAATTGGGAGAAAACCATAAACTTATATTTATAAATGATTGTGGGAACCAACCTACTATTACAAATATTGTAGGAAGAAACACTCAAGACACAAATATCCTTAGTTGAGCACCATACTATAGGAACCAACCTACTATTACAAATATTGTAGGAAACAACCTACTCGAGACACAAATATGCTTAGTTGAGCACCAACTCATCAAGATGTAGGCACCAACCTACTAGAGACACCAATCTCCTCAACCGAGCACCAAATTAGAAACACCTATAGGAACCAACCTATTGTTAGAATATTTGCAAGCACCAACCTATTGGAGACACCGATACCCTTACCTAAGCACCAACTCAATAATATATATGTAGACACCAAACCGAGATATTCATACACATAGTACTTTTGACTTCACTTGCATGTTTCATTCCACATACAATCCTTCAAACCCTAGTCACATGTATCCTTCATGCCATAATGAGCCTCAAATCATCATTCGCATAATATAATCCATGAAAGAAAAAACACAACCTCAAAACAACACAAAAGACAACATCACACATCTTTGGTCCTTCATAGTGCACCTTGAGAATAAGAAAGACCCCAAGAAAATCCCTTAGACTTATCTTGCACACCTTTAAATCTAAAAAAGACACCCTAGATCCTTTAGCACACCTCAAATCACTTTTGCACACCTAAGACTTGATATATTTCTTGGTTTCACTACAAATGAACACATCTATATTGTATTTATAGTAATTTTCTCCCCACTTTTAGGGATGACCTGTAAAGACTAACTTAGTCGAACTCAATTTTTTGGTTTGGTTTTCAGATGGTAAAATTTAGTTGTCCTCATTCCTAAGAAGCTAGAAAGAATTCCATATATTGTTGGAAAGGTCTCGGAATAATATTTCCAACCATATAACTTGTGATATCATTTCAGCTAGGTATGTAGGGTAAACATTCCTTCAAATATAGGGTATCCAAAATGATCATCAAAAATACAAAAATAATACTTTCAACAATATCCATCTTTCAATATTTATCTTAGACATATGTAGGACCCCCTGTATTTGACATCAATGAAAATAATATTTACAATAATATCATTTTTCATTAATGGAAAACCTTATTTAATTCTGTAATACTCCCTCTGTCTGCAACTCTCCTTATCACTACAATTATTCCTCTGTCTACAACATCTGCCCCTTTGACATCAATGGCAAAGGGATGCTCCCCATGATGTTGTGATTCCATTTACTAATGATATGAGAATGATATAACTCCCAATGTTTTCTTGATATATTCAAATGTGTCTCTAGGAAGGGATTTGGTAAAAATATATGCAACTTGTTATTTGGTGGTAATGTATTCTAACTTGACATTTTTCTCAATTAACTATTATCTTAGGAAGTGGTACTTAATTGGAATATGATTTCTATTTGATTGCATAACATTATTCCTTGAAATGTTTATTGCACTTGTGTTATGTCACATGATTGAAATTGGTTGATCATATTCTACCTTGATATCCTTCAACGTTTGCTTCATCCAGGGAACTGGTGTGCAACATGTCAATTGCTTCTGCCATATATTCAACTTCTATTGCGGAAAAATATATTGAAGTTTGATTCATGATCAACCATGATACTAGACAATTTCCTAGAAAGAATTCTCCACCACCCGTAATTTTCTTGTCATCGATACTTCTTGCACAATCTACATTTGTATATGCTAGAGTGAAGTCCTTACTTCTTGAATACCACAAGCCAAAGTCCAATGTGCCTTTTGAATATATGACTATTATTTTTACTTCTTACACATGTGTCTTGTTTGGTGTAGATTGAAATCTTGCAGCCAATCATGTTTCTTTCATGATGTCTAGACTTGATGTTGTCACATATAGTAGGATACCAATCATTGACCTATACAATGTTTTATTTTCTTCTGAAGATTCATCATCTTTGTTGAACTTGCATCATGTGATCATGGCTGTACTGATAGGTGCATGATACTCTATTATGAATATATTCATCATTTCCTTGATATGTTTGGTCTGAGAAATGAATATGCATTTGTTGGATCGAGAAATCTGATACCCTATAAAGAATGACAATTCTCCAAGCATGGACATCTAGAATTATTTTTGCATTTCTTCTACAAACGTTTGGCTCATTATATCAACATTACCTCCAAAAATGATATCATCCACATAAACCAAATTTTTTAACATATCTTCATTGTCTATTTTGATGTAAATATTTTTATCTGTAGCTCCTCTTTTGAAGCCTTTTTGTAGTAGGTATTTTTCAAGTCCTGAATACCAAGATTTGGGATCTTTCTTTAGTCCATATAGTGCTTTCTTTTGTCTCCATACATAATCTTCATTGTCTGACAATTGAAATCCTTTTGTTTTTTCAATATATAATTCTTCTTCTATATTTCCATTTATAAAGGTTGGCCTGGAAACTATTTGATAAACTTTGAATTTCTTGAAACATGAAAAAATCCCAAAAATATTCTGATTTATTTTAATCTTGCAACTGGATAAAAGGTTTATTAAAATTCAATAACCTAACCTTGATCATACCCTTTGTAGACTATTTTTTCTTCATTTCTTAATACCTTTCCATATTCATCCAATTTTTTTCTAAAGACCTATTTTGGTGCTAATAACATTCTTGTCTTTTGGTTTGGGCACAAGCTCCCATGTATCATTCTTATTAATATGATTTAGTTCATCTTCCATAGCATTAAACTAGAATATAATCCCTGACGACCACATAATAACCTCAAAACATCACACACAATAACATCACAAGACTTCAATCCTTCATAGCACACCTCGAGAACATGAAATACCCCAAGAAAATCCCTTAGACTTCTCTTGCACATGTTTTGATCCCAAAAAGACACCCCAACTCCTTTAGCTCACCTTAGATCACTTATGTTCACCTCATACTTTATCTATTTATTTGTTTCACTACAAATGTGCACATCTATTGTGTATATATAGTAATTATGTCTCCACTTTTTGGGCCGGCCTATAAAGACTGTCTGATTTGACCTCAAATTTTTGGCTAGGCTATCGAAGGAAAAAATTCATATATCCACATTCCTGGGGAGTTAGAGGGAATGCCATATACCATTGGAAAGGTATTGGGATAATATTTCCAACCATATAATGTTTTCTCCCATTTGAGCTAGGTATGTGGGGTAACAATTCCTTCAAATATAGGGTGTCCAAATTGATCATCAAAATTCCAAAAGAAATACTTTCAACAATCTCCATATTGCAATATTTATCTTAGACATCAATGAAAACAATATTTACAAAAAAATAAACACTAAACATTTAGATATTTATTTACATAGTGGAATTAAGATAATAAACATAACATAAAACTTATATGTTTATAAAATAACCAAATGGTTGTGTACGAAGGACATTCCTCCCAACCATAGGCTTGCTACTCATTTTCTCTCAATATCAATCCACCCATGAGTTGAGGATGTGAGTCCAAAAGGATGTTTGGCCCTCTTATTTTTCCACTCTCCATGATCAACAAACCAAAACCTAAAACTAAAAATGACTTTTACAAAATCCATGCAAAATTTTCAAGCAATTTGCATCTTTAGTGAACAAAAATGTTGTTAAATTGGACATGCAAAAATCCATGCATTCAGCCACATTTCTAGTTGAATGAAATATTCAATTCATGCATGCTCAACCTCATAATTATTTCCCTAATTAAACAATTTCCCGAGTTGTTTTGTCTTTATGAATCTCATGCATGTACACATTTTAATTTTATTTATCTATTTTAGGCACAATAAACTCTAGGTGATTTGTTGTTCTATCTTTAGTGATCAACCACTTCTAAAATTGGAATCACCATTTTCTTAGTTAGAAATTCCTCTATCTCTGCTCCAATGTTTTTTTCTATCAGCTGATAAAAATCTTTGTATTTGCACCATATGGCCTTGGAATTCCTCTTTACATGCTATATTATCTCCTTTGTGTGTACCTAAATTATAATAGATGTTAATTAGGACTACAAATATCTTCTCAAAACAAAATATATCAGACAAAATAGTTCATTGATGTAACTTCCAAATTTTAATCCCCATGAATTATATGTTGGAATTATTGTCATTGATGTCAAAAGATTAATGATATCATTAATTCCATATTACAACATTACAATATAGAAAAAATTTCCAAGATTCATTTATATATTCATGTCTACAAGTATATTAAAAAAGGATGTGTGTGAAAAAGTAAAAAGTGAAATGGTGGTTTCAAACCCATGGGTTTGGGGTATTTTCCCATGGTATTGGGAATCAATTATTTAAATAAGAAACATGTACCTTCATGAAGGGTTATGAAAGAGTGTGAAAATAGAAAGCTTTGCAAGAAAGTGTGTGTGTGAAAAATGGATTCGCAAAGATTGAATTGTGAAATTAGTTTCAAGTGATCTTAGCATTTTGGCAATAACATTTTTTCGGTGATGTTTCAAACCTTGAGAGTTTGTAGAGACATATAAAATATCTTGGTGTACATGTGGTAATAATATTATATTTTGGTTCACTATACTTTTGGAGATATACCTTCTGGAATTTAGGGTTCTTGAATGCTCCTGAAATCAATTTTAAATAGGTCAACTTAGAACTTTTGCTATAACTTATTTTATGTGATGTTTCAGACCCTGGTATTTTGTAGATATAGAAAAGATATTGTGAGGTACATGTTGTAAAATATCATATTTTGTTTCACTATATGTTTGAAGATATACCATGTGCAAGTTACGGTTCTTGAATTATCTTGAAATCGTTTTCAAATAGGTCGGCTTGACACATTGGCTATAACTTATTTTCTATGATGTTTCAGACCTTGAAATTTTTCCCAGACAAAGGTGCGTCCTTGGTGTACATGTGATAAAAATATTAGATGTTTGTTCACTATAATTTTGTAGATATGCCCTATGAAATTTAGGGTTCCTGAATGCTCCTGAAAACAATTTCAAATAGGTCATCTTGGCGCTTTTTCTATAGCTTATTTTTTGGGATGTTTTTGTAACATACCCAACCACCCCCCCACCGTGATACAACACCTCAAGCCCACTTTTGGACTTCCTTTTAATTCTAATCTAACATGTAATTAATAAATAAGAATGCAATATTGACATGCATATATCAAGATTCATGATACAACATAATTAAAATGAACCATATGTCGCACACAACAAAAACTAACATGCATGCATACTATGGATACAAAATTCATATATTAATAAATACATAGTGGAATAAGTACATAAGTAAATAAAACCATAACATAGAGAACTTATCTTTAATGAAATGAATCATTGACTGGTTGTAGATCAAGGATGTTCCACCCAACCATAAACACTGTTGTTTCAAGTCTCAACAAAAGTGTCACCCCCGAGCTAGGGATATGAATCCATAAGGATGGTTCTAGAGTGTCAATCGACCTACCAAAGTAGTCAACACTCAATCTCTCATAGTTTTTTCAGCACCCACAACAATCCAAGCACACCATCTCTCTTCTACCCATCTTGCACAACCCAAGAGAATGAACCCCCTTCTCTGCCACGCAGTCCCTCAGGATTTCCATCTCCTTCCAGGGATTTAGTGTAGCTGGTCCAGAATCTCCATGTTGGGACTTTCATGACTCACATCTATGATAAAAACAAAACATATGCCAACATATATCAAACATGGACTCCTTGATTCATGGTTGGAATACACCAACGTTCTCTATAGCCAATAAAACCATGGCTCCTCTCCAACAGTTTTATTTCCTTTCCCCAACCAAGATAAGAATAAGGAAAGACATGTNTAAACCCGGGTCAATAGCACCTATCTATGTCAATGCAACAAAACAACATGAAATCAACCCATAACGCCTCATAATCAAAATCAAATGTTTTAATAGCATAATAGTCCAGATCACTTGGGAGCAATTGTCCTCAAAGAATAGCTTCTCTCAGTGTGCAAGAGAGGGATGTTACACACATAAATTATACGAATGTTTTTTAAGAGACCTGTGCATGTCTACTTAAATCTAGTTTTTAGGCCATAATTAGTGTCATCAATAGCCTTAGGTAGTAGACCTGAATTTTTCAGGAATTATATGCTTAAAATATTCTACTCTTTTTCATTTGCATTAGTAATTAGTTAACATAGTGGGAAGGAGGAGGACTCATTATTCTTTTCTCCTACCACATGGATGACTTCTTTGATTTTCCTAGCACATGGACACATAGAGTAGAGTTTCTGTTATTTTTCTACCTTGTGTATCGCTAATCACACACAAGGGACCTAAAATCCTCCTTTCCTCTAGTATGATATTTTCCTTACACCCAAAAGTGATACTTTTTTAATAAAAAAAAACAAGTACATGAAATACCCCCCTTTGTACAAATTTTAGTTCTGTGGCATCATCATTCATTTGTAAAAAATTATCATCATCTAGAAATTAATTAGGTCGAGAAAAAACCCTTAAAAGTTCACATATTTTACATTTGTCAAAAATTTTCAAGTTTTTTGCAAACATCGTTTTGAGAGTATTGTTATTACTTGCAATAATTCACATAATTTATAAATTAATTAGGTGGAGTAAGAACCACTCAAGTTCACATGCTTTGGAATTGATCGCATTTCTTTAAGGTGCTACAAATTTATTTTCAATCACTCATCTATAAAACATCATTGTTTCCTCACATGAATCACGCACAAAGGATCTAGATATTCTTATTTGTTCTAAGTTTGTTCTTCACTCTACAACCAAAAGTGATCTTGGTGAACTACAAAGGGTGGGAAGTCAAAAATACCTCCTTTGTCATTGTTTTAAGCAAATTAATTGGTTCATGACACTAGTTTATCCCTTTGAAAAAAAATAAAGTAACCAACAAATTGAATTCTTCCTTTGAGAGGTTAGAAAACAATTAATAATCTTGGTAAGGATTGCAGGGAAAAACATCCAAAACACTCCTCATAATCATTTCTCATTTGAAACATATAATTTGTCTTAGGGATATTTCAAATCATTTACATCAAGTGTCCAAATTATAAGGTACGGAGATACACGTGAAGGGTTATATGTTGAGGAAAGATTATTTATGCTAGTCTCCTTCAGCCAACTAGCTCTTCTTTGAGTACGATTCTTGACTATTTGAGGCTAAGAGTCCCTTTCCCACACTTGCGAAATGTAGCTTAGTGAACAACATTAGGATTTGTACATAGGTGACGTTTCTGGGCTATGTTTTCACCTAAGAACGATAACATTAGTTGTTGGGAAATTTCATTAGCTCCATTGCGACATACCCCAAATTCTCCTCAGTATAACTAACTCTTTCATACCCTCATTAGCCATATTAAGTGGATTCATTCCCTATCCATTGGGATATTTTGGAAATGCTTGTTACATTTGAGTGTAAGGATGTTGTGAGTCACATAACACATTATTTTTCTTCATTTAAAACTATTACACAAAAAATACCCCTACATCAAAACATATGTCATTATTTAAAGTGAAATACATTACAATTGTTACACCATAAGCACATATTTTTAATTTTCTCACATATTTTCTTTGATTATATCACCATTTTATTACTATTGTTTTAGCATCCATCGATATTACACATCACCTACATTGCTAGGAACCATTGAGAATCCCCATTCACCTCGACATCCCCATCACTTACAGGGAACACCCCCAATGTTGGGCATAATTTCTAGTATTTTTGTTTCACCAACTAGACTGATCCCCTTGTACTCACCTTTGGGTGAAACATTACTAGGATAAGATTTTCTCATATCATCCTTGTTGATTTTAGCTCGTCCTAGGTCCCCTCTTGGAAGCTCATTCCCATCAGTAGTAGGATCTCATCAAATAGGATCAATGGAAGGTGTACCACCACCTCCTCCACTTCCCCCACAATTCCCCACCCCAACATATATAAACCAACCTATCATACATGGACAATATGCATTTCCTTAATTTGATAAGGCTCATAAATGACCCCATTCTACACAATCTGGTTTTCCACCTACTCCAATTAAACTCTCCTCAAATATCCCAAAACATGAGGATAGATCAGGTGAAGATGCCACCAACCACATCATAACCTTTAATTTACAGTGCTCATCAAATATCATTGCAATTGATTCTCTCCAACTTAGGTTGTTCCAATGAAATCTAATTCAAATGTCATCCAAGTGATACATTAATGAAGTAATAGAATCACATGAAAAAGTTGCATCAACAGAAAATGCATTCTTGATTCTTTTTAATTATCGATCCATCACAACATAGGCTTGGAAATTATTAATGACTTTTGATAAACCACCTCCACACATATCATGGGTCATATTCATAAGTGGAATCGATAGCCGAGCATTTGTAAAATCGAAATCAAATATAAATGACTCTTGGATTGGTTCTTTAAATCTCTCTTATCCTTAATTACCAAAGATGTGGTGACTACCATGCCTCAGATTGAAGATGACGCAATCCTCAAAACCCAACACTATGACCTAATATATTCCTAGTTAGGGTATTTATATATAGTCATCCTTGATGCCTCATGTCCTCTCCCATTTGAGCAAGAGACTCCAAGGAAATCCTATTCAACAAATGGTTAGATAGTGTGTATGATCTATGTCAACAAATTGTATGGGCACCCAACCCCTTTATATTATTTCTCATTATGGTAACCGTTATGGTAGATCCAACACACCTAGAAATCATGTTGTAAGAACTTTATATGTCCATAAAAACATGGCCCACAACTACCTTCCCCCACCCATTATGCAAGGTGGACTCGATCCATTGCATCTAGTTCCAAGTATTCCATCTATAAGAAAACATGCTTTTCCACACATGCATGGACCTGTTGAGGGTCCTAGATTCCCAATTCTCAAGCGTAGGTATTTAACCTAAGGACAAGTCTTATTAGACTCCTCCCTTTTTGGTATGGAATAATCCTTTGGGTTAATTACGTAACAATTTTTCAATGGGATTTAAAAGTTGTTTGATTTTTCTATTTTTATTATTTTTATTGTTTTATACTTTTATAGTTATCTACTATAGAAAATAAGTAACTAAGGAGTTTGAAGAAATATATGTTGAGGATAAATTATGGAAAAATTCGATAATGTACCCAGATCCCTTACTAAGGCCTACTACCATAAAAAAAAATGTCTAATACTAACTGTATATACCCTCCTTATAAAAACAAATTTAAATGCTCTATGCAATTAAAATTAACAACAAACATCATGCCAAAATACTCATGCATTTAACAATAATTATAAAAACGTGAATGCAACTCTTCAAGTTGTTGAACTTATGCTTATACTAAGATGGTGGGTGAGTCAACATAAGATACTTTTTACTTTATTTAACCATTCATCAATCATTCATTAGTTGAGAAATAAGAATCACATATAAATGGAAATCATAATGCATAGAGTTTAACATAGAAACCCAATTGGGAGAAAACCATAAACTTATATTTATAAATGATTGTGGGAACCAACCTACTATTACAAATATTGTAGGAAGAAACACTCAAGACACAAATATCCTTAGTTGAGCACCATACTATAGGAACCAACCTACTATTACAAATATTGTAGGAAACAACCTACTCGAGACACAAATATGCTTAGTTGAGCACCAACTCATCAAGATGTAGGCACCAACCTACTAGAGACACCAATCTCCTCAACCGAGCACCAAATTAGAAACACCTATAGGAACCAACCTATTGTTAGAATATTTGCAAGCACCAACCTATTGGAGACACCGATACCCTTACCTAAGCACCAACTCAATAATATATATGTAGACACCAAACCGAGATATTCATACACATAGTACTTTTGACTTCACTTGCATGTTTCATTCCACATACAATCCTTCAAACCCTAGTCACATGTATCCTTCTTGCCATAATGAGACTCAAATCATCATTCGCATAATATAATCCATGAAAGAAAAAACACAACCTCAAAACAACACACAAGACAACATCACACATCTTTGGTCCTTTATAGTGCACCTTGAGAATAAGAAAGACCCCAAGAAAATCCCTTAGACTTATCTTGCACACCTTTAAATCTCAAAAAGACACCCTAGATCCTTTAGCACACCTCAAATCACTTTTTCACACCTAAGACTTGATATCTTTCTTGGTTTCACTACAAATGAACACATCTATATTGTATTTATAGTAATTTTCTCCCCACTTTTAGGGCTGACCTGTAAACACTAACTTAGTCGAACTCAATTTTTTGGTTTGGTTTTCAGATGGTAAAATTTAGTTGTCCTCATTCCTAAAAAGCTAGAAAGAATTCCATATATTGTTGGAAAGGTCTCGGAATAATATTTCCAACCATATAACTTGTGATATAATTTCAGCTAGGTATGTAGGGTAAAGATTCCTTCAAATATAGGGTATCCAAAATGATCATCAAAAATACAAAAATAATACTTTCAACAATATCCATCTTGCAATATTTATCTTAGACATATGTAGGACCCCCTGTATTTGACATCAATGACAATAATATTTACAATAATATCATTTTTCATTAATGGAAAACCTTATTTAATTCTGTAATACTCCCTCTGTCTGCAACTCTCCTTATCACTACAATTATTCCTCTGTCTACAACATCTGCCCCTTTGACATCAATGGCAAAGGGATGCTCCCCATGATGTTGTGATTCCATTTACTAATGATATGAGAATGATATAACTCCCAATGTTTTCTTGATATATTCAAATGTGTCTCTAGGAAGGGATTTGGTAAAAATATATGCAACTTGTTATTTGGTGGTAATGTATTCTAACTTGACATTTTTCTCAATTAACTATTATCTTAGGAAGTGGTACTTAATTGGAATATGATTTCTATTTGATTGCATAACATTATTCCTTGAAATGTTTATTGCACTTGTGTTATGTCACATGATTGAAATTGGTTGATCATATTCTACCTTGATATCCTTCAACGTTTGCTTCATCCAGGGAACTGGTGTGCAACATGTCAATTGCTTCTGCCATATATTCAACTTCTATTGCGGAAAAATATATTGAAGTTTGATTCATGATCAACCATGATACTAGACAATTTCCTAGAAAGAATTCTCCACCACCCGTAATTTTCTTGTCATCGATACTTCTTGCACAATCTACATTTGTATATGCTAGAGTGAAGTCCTTACTTCTTGAATACCACAAGCCAAAGTCCAATGTGCCTTTTGAATATATGACTATTATTTTTACTTCTTACACATGTGTCTTGTTTGGTGTAGATTGAAATCTTGCAGCCAATCATGTTTCTTTCATGATGTCTAGACTTGATGTTGTCACATATAGTAGGATACCAATCATTGACCTATACAATGTTTTATTTTCTTCTGAAGATTCATCATCTTTGTTGAACTTGCATCATGTGATCATGGCTGTACTGATAGGTGCATGATACTCTATTATGAATATATTCATCATTTCCTTGATATGTTTGGTCTGAGAAATGAATATGCATTTGTTGGATCGAGAAATCTGATACCCTATAAAGAATGACAATTCTCCAAGCATGGACATCTAGAATTATTTTTGCATTTCTTCTACAAACGTTTGGCTCATTATATCAACATTACCTCCAAAAATGATATCATCCACATAAACCAAATTTTTTAACATATCTTCATTGTCTATTTTGATGTAAATATTTTTATCTGTAGCTCCTCTTTTGAAGCCTTTTTGTAGTAGGTATTTTTCAAGTCCTGAATACCAAGATTTGGGATCTTTCTTTAGTCCATATAGTGCTTTCTTTTGTCTCCATACATAATCTTCATTGTCTGACAATTGAAATCCTTTTGTTTTTTCAATATATAATTCTTCTTCTATATTTCCATTTATAAAGGTTGGCCTGGAAACTATTTGATAAACTTTGAATTTCTTGAAACATGAAAAAATCCCAAAAATATTCTGATTTATTTTAATCTTGCAACTGGATAAAAGGTTTATTAAAATTCAATAACCTAACCTTGATCATACCCTTTGTAGACTATTTTTTCTTCATTTCTTAATACCTTTCCATATTCATCCAATTTTTTTCTAAAGACCTATTTTGGTGCTAATAACATTCTTGTCTTTTGGTTTGGGCACAAGCTCCCATGTATCATTCTTATTAATATGATTTAGTTCATCTTCCATAGCATTAAACTAGAATATAATCCCTGACGACCACATAATAACCTCAAAACATCACACACAATAACATCACAAGACTTCAATCCTTCATAGCACACCTCGAGAACATGAAATACCCCAAGAAAATCCCTTAGACTTCTCTTGCACATGTTTTGATCCCAAAAAGACACCCCAACTCCTTTAGCTCACCTTAGATCACTTATGTTCACCTCATACTTTATCTATTTATTTGTTTCACTACAAATGTGCACATCTATTGTGTATATATAGTAATTATGTCTCCACTTTTTGGGCCGGCCTATAAAGACTGTCTGATTTGACCTCAAATTTTTGGCTAGGCTATCGAAGGAAAAAATTCATATATCCACATTCCTGGGGAGTTAGAGGGAATGCCATATACCATTGGAAAGGTATTGGGATAATATTTCCAACCATATAATGTTTTCTCCCATTTGAGCTAGGTATGTGGGGTAACAATTCCTTCAAATATAGGGTGTCCAAATTGATCATCAAAATTCCAAAAGAAATACTTTCAACAATCTCCATATTGCAATATTTATCTTAGACATCAATGAAAACAATATTTACAAAAAAATAAACACTAAACATTTAGATATTTATTTACATAGTGGAATTAAGATAATAAACATAACATAAAACTTATATGTTTATAAAATAACCAAATGGTTGTGTACGAAGGACATTCCTCCCAACCATAGGCTTGCTACTCATTTTCTCTCAATATCAATCCACCCATGAGTTGAGGATGTGAGTCCAAAAGGATGTTTGGCCCTCTTATTTTTCCACTCTCCATGATCAACAAACCAAAACCTAAAACTAAAAATGACTTTTACAAAATCCATGCAAAATTTTCAAGCAATTTGCATCTTTAGTGAACAAAAATGTTGTTAAATTGGACATGCAAAAATCCATGCATTCAGCCACATTTCTAGTTGAATGAAATATTCAATTCATGCATGCTCAACCTCATAATTATTTCCCTAATTAAACAATTTCCCGAGTTGTTTTGTCTTTATGAATCTCATGCATGTACACATTTTAATTTTATTTATCTATTTTAGGCACAATAAACTCTAGGTGATTTGTTGTTCTATCTTTAGTGATCAACCACTTCTAAAATTGGAATCACCATTTTCTTAGTTAGAAATTCCTCTATCTCTGCTCCAATGTTTTTTTCTATCAGCTGATAAAAATCTTTGTATTTGCACCATATGGCCTTGGAATTCCTCTTTACATGCTATATTATCTCCTTTGTGTGTACCTAAATTATAATAGATGTTAATTAGGACTACAAATATCTTCTCAAAACAAAATATATCAGACAAAATAGTTCATTGATGTAACTTCCAAATTTTAATCCCCATGAATTATATGTTGGAATTATTGTCATTGATGTCAAAAGATTAATGATATCATTAATTCCATATTACAACATTACAATATAGAAAAAATTTCCAAGATTCATTTATATATTCATGTCTACAAGTATATTAAAAAAGGATGTGTGTGAAAAAGTAAAAAGTGAAATGGTGGTTTCAAACCCATGGGTTTGGGGTATTTTCCCATGGTATTGGGAATCAATTATTTAAATAAGAAACATGTACCTTCATGAAGGGTTATGAAAGAGTGTGAAAATAGAAAGCTTTGCAAGAAAGTGTGTGTGTGAAAAATGGATTCGCAAAGATTGAATTGTGAAATTAGTTTCAAGTGATCTTAGCATTTTGGCAATAACATTTTTTCGGTGATGTTTCAAACCTTGAGAGTTTGTAGAGACATATAAAATATCTTGGTGTACATGTGGTAATAATATTATATTTTGGTTCACTATACTTTTGGAGATATACCTTCTGGAATTTAGGGTTCTTGAATGCTCCTGAAATCAATTTTAAATAGGTCAACTTAGAACTTTTGCTATAACTTATTTTATGTGATGTTTCAGACCCTGGTATTTTGTAGATATAGAAAAGATATTGTGAGGTACATGTTGTAAAATATCATATTTTGTTTCACTATATGTTTGAAGATATACCATGTGCAAGTTACGGTTCTTGAATTATCTTGAAATCGTTTTCAAATAGGTCGGCTTGACACATTGGCTATAACTTATTTTCTATGATGTTTCAGACCTTGAAATTTTTCCCAGACAAAGGTGCGTCCTTGGTGTACATGTGATAAAAATATTAGATGTTTGTTCACTATAATTTTGTAGATATGCCCTATGAAATTTAGGGTTCCTGAATGCTCCTGAAAACAATTTCAAATAGGTCATCTTGGCGCTTTTTCTATAGCTTATTTTTTGGGATGTTTTTGTAACATACCCAACCACCCCCCCACCGTGATACAACACCTCAAGCCCACTTTTGGACTTCCTTTTAATTCTAATCTAACATGTAATTAATAAATAAGAATGCAATATTGACATGCATATATCAAGATTCATGATACAACATAATTAAAATGAACCATATGTCGCACACAACAAAAACTAACATGCATGCATACTATGGATACAAAATTCATATATTAATAAATACATAGTGGAATAAGTACATAAGTAAATAAAACCATAACATAGAGAACTTATCTTTAATGAAATGAATCATTGACTGGTTGTAGATCAAGGATGTTCCACCCAACCATAAACACTGTTGTTTCAAGTCTCAACAAAAGTGTCACCCCCGAGCTAGGGATATGAATCCATAAGGATGGTTCTAGAGTGTCAATCGACCTACCAAAGTAGTCAACACTCAATCTCTCATAGTTTTTTCAGCACCCACAACAATCCAAGCACACCATCTCTCTTCTACCCATCTTGCACAACCCAAGAGAATGAACCCCCTTCTCTGCCACGCAGTCCCTCAGGATTTCCATCTCCTTCCAGGGATTTAGTGTAGCTGGTCCAGAATCTCCATGTTGGGACTTTCATGACTCACATCTATGATAAAAACAAAACATATGCCAACATATATCAAACATGGACTCCTTGATTCATGGTTGGAATACACCAACGTTCTCTATAGCCAATAAAACCATGGCTCCTCTCCAACAGTTTTATTTCCTTTCCCCAACCAAGATAAGAATAAGGAAAGACATGTGGGTGAAGGAATGAATGGGATGAAAACCGAATTAAAGGTGTGATCAATGAGTATTCGAGTGAGTGAGGGACTGAATGAATATGAAGAAAATAAAGAACCAGAGTGAGAATCCCCCAAATAGACCAAGGACGGGCTTATGTAATTCTTGGAATTGAGGAAACACTTGGCTTTCCCCACAAGAATCTCATGTAACTGCTATTCTCCATTGAAACAAAATGGGTAAATAAAGTCTAAGGTAAATATTAAGTCCCTCAATCCCCCCCTCTTGTGGAATCATATCCCTCTATAACTCTTTTCTTTGTCTGTCTAGCAACCAGTGATGTATTTATTAATAATAATGGTCAAAATATTAAATTCCCTAGGTACGTTGGCCTCTTTAAATTGTTTGGCCACTCTAGAATTTCATGGATTAACAAAATAAATTATTTAATACAGGGCTCAAAATCTAGGGTGTTACATCCCCTCCCCCTTATTTTGGCACTTTCCTTGGTGCATATCCAAAAGAGAGATCAAAATCTCAAAATTTATTCAAAATGTTGCGGGTATTCTTCCTGCATGGCATCTTCATTCCCCCAAGTAGCATCTTCAGGACCGTAGTAGGTCGATTGGACCTTTACCATCTCTATAACTCGGTTTCAGATCATTTTGACTTTTCTATCCAATATTTGCGTTGGCTAGACCTGAAATCCTCCTTCTGTCTCTAATCAGATGCCAATCAATAACATGGTTAAGATCATGCACATATTTATTTAGAAAAGTGTCATGAAATAAAATATGCACATCCATAGAAGAAGGCAATGCAATCATGTATGCAACTGGCCATATTCTGTCCAATATCTCAAATGGACGACATAATATAGATGCTAGCTTTTCACAACTACCTAGCTTCAAAGAGGTATTCTTGGGCTCCAATTTTAAAAGAACATGCTCCCCTGCTTTAAATTATCTAGTTATCTTGTTCTTATCTGCATAAATTTTCTGTCTATCTTGAGCTTCATTTAATGGTTGATTCTAACCATCTGTTCTTCTGTATCCTTGAGCAATTCTAGCCCAAGTACCACTTTGTTTGTTGGGTTGTCTCAGCTCACTGGAGTATTTCATTTCCTTCCATACAATTCTTCAAATGGGCTCATTTTCAATTTATCTTGATACCCATTATTATAGGGAAACTAACCCAAGTGCAAGTAATGTTCCCACTTAGATGGTTTATCCATCACATACATTCTCAACATGTATTCAATTACTTGGCTAACTCTCTCTATCGGCCAATCTAACTGTGGATGGTATGATGTGATAACGTTCATATTTGTACCAAATCCTTTAAATAATCCCCTCCAAAAATTTAAAGTAAAATTTGTATCTTTGTCTGAGACAACTGTCTTAGGTATCCCATGCAACCTTGAAATCTCCCTCATCTAGATTTTTGCAATATTAGTTGGGTATGAGTTGTTTTTACAGGAACAAAATAAGAAACCTCTATCAATTTATCAACCACTACCATGATCGAATGATGTTGTCCTTTTGTCTTGGGAAATTTTGTTATAAATTCAATGGATACCACTTCCCATTTCTTCTATGGAATTCGTAAGGGATATAGAAAACCTATTGGGTGCCTATGCTCAGCCTTCACTCTCTGACATTCCATACATCTGGCGATGTAATAAACAACATACTTTTTCATTCCCGGCCAAAAGAATTGTCTTCTTACTATTGAAATTGTTTTCTAGTAACCGGGATGTCCAACATATGGAAAAATATGCATTTCTTTTAATACCAAATTCCCAAGTTCTTCAGAAATAGGAACACAAATTCTATTTTTATGCATAAGTAATCAATCTTCCTTCATCTCATATTCTTTAATTTTATGTTGTACATTTTCTTGTTGTAATATTTCCTTTACCCGTAGGTTATGTTGATCTATGACAACAACATCTAAAATTATGCTCTTTAAATCTGACTGATGCATACTAACAGTGGTAGAATGCATGATATGTACTCTTATACTAAGTGCATTGACAACTTTGTTTTATTTTACTTTGATATGCTTGATGTCAAAATATTATTCACTTAGAAATTTCAGCCATCTCGTTTTCCTAGAATTCAAACTTGGTTGTTCAAAAAGATATTTCATAACACATTGGTTTGTTCTTAATTCAAATCTCTTCCCCATGAGGCAATGCCTCCACATATTGAAAGTGTGAACAATGGAAACAACTTCCAAGTCATGCATGACATATTTCCTCTCATGTTCTTTAACCTTTCTGGACTCATAACCAATGACATGTCAATTTTGAGTGGGGACTCCACCAAGTCCCTCCTTGCATGCATCTGTACATACCACACAATTTTTATTTGGGTCAAAAATCTTTAAAATTGGTGCACTAGTAAGTAATTATTTCAACAAATTAAAGTTCTATTCACACTCAGATGTCCATACAAATTTAATTCCCTTCTTTTGCAAAGAAGTGTTGGGATGAGAAATCTTAGATAACCCTGCTATAAATCTTCTGTAGTAACCAACTAACCCCATACAATATCTTAATTCTGAAACATTCATGGGTGTTGGACATCCTCTAATGGATTCAATCATCTCTAGATCTAATGATATACCTCGTTTGGAAATAATGTGTCCCAATTAATGGATTTGTTCTTGGTAAAAAGAAGACTTACTAAGATTGGAATATAATTGATGTTCCCTCAACACTTGCAATACCAATGTTAGGTGATGTTCATGCTATTCCTCTGAATTAGAATAGACAAGTATGTCGTCCAGGAATACTATGAAAAATGTATCCAAATGATTTCTGAATATGCCATTCATTAAGCACATGAAGATAGTTGGTGCATTTGACAATCCAAATGGCACCACTACAAATTCTTAATGCCTATACCTGGTTCTAAAGGTTGTCTTATTGTTGTCTTCTTCCTTGATTATTACCTAATGGTATCCTGATATCAACTCTATATTTGAAAATATCCTTTCCCCTCTTAGGTGATCAAATAGGTCATCAATTTTGGGTAGAGGTTACTTGTTCTTCATAGTGGATTTATTCAATTGTTGAAAATTAATACACAATCTCAAAGTTCAATCTTTCTTTTTGACAAAGAGTACTGGTGCTCCCCAAGGTGAAACACTTGGGACATATGTACCCTTTCCTCAACAATTCTTCCAACTGCATTTGTAATTATTTTAATTATGGTGTACTCATTATATAAGGTGTTTTTGACACCAGGGCAAACCCTGGCACTAAATAAATAGAGAAATCTATCTCCCTCTTTGGTGGAAACCCTGTTACTTCTTGGAATACATATTCAAATTATTGTAGTACCGAGAATTCTTCAAGGCTTGGCTCCTTTGTCTTTTATATCTCCTTGACGTAGACGTGCACCACCCTCGCGGGCACATCCGCTCTCACAATATCTTCTTCTTCTCGACCCCGAATAACACTAAGGTTCTTCTATTTCCCTATCGGGAAATCTTCCTACCCACAGATTCTCTTCGTCGCGCGATCCCCTTCCTTAGCTTCTTGAAGGATCAGAACTCAGGACTTCGCAAGTTCAAAGGTTGAACACTGGGTTCTCGGATCCCCGAGATCCGATGGTCAGTCAACTTCACTGACTTTTCCCTGAAGGATTTCGCTACTCGCGACCCCGCTACTCACGATACCAAACTTTTGGTTCTCCAACCTCCAATATCTGAGGTACCAGAACTCCGATGCGCACGTGTGACTTGACCCGTCCACACCCGTCACTTCTATCGGGCCTTCCGCACTATCGCGATTTCTCTCCCTCGCGACTTCGCTTCTCTCGGGGTCGAATAACTTCTCCACCAACTCCCGATGTCCAAGGTGCCGAAACTCATGACCTCGTTCCCTCACGACTTCGCTTCTCACGAGGTCAATTTCTCGAGCCTTTTCTCATGAGGCTCCGATGTACAATCCCTCGTGCAGATCCAACGGTCCTCCCGCAATCCAGATCCAACGGTTATTACCTTCTCGCTCCTCGCGTCCTCATGACTTTGACTACCCAATACTTGGGCGTTCACCCTACGATCTCCCGAGTTCGCGACATCTCCCGATATCTGACACCTATCCTCTTCAAATGGACACTTCTGATCCTCTCGCCACTTCGTCGCTTCACGTACTTGCGCCTCGTGACTTTTAACACCAATTTCTCAACCCTTCCACTTGCGAGCTCCCGAGATGTGAGGTGCCACCTGTCCACTTGCCAACCCCTGTGGATCCACACTATCCTCGGAGTAGTTGAGATATCGCTTCTCACAATCTCGCGACTCTCCTTACCAAACTTAGGACACTTTCCTCATGAGGTCCCGATAGGCGATCTCATGAACAATCCAACGGCCCTGACCGACTTGGATCAACGATGCTGCCCTCCTGAACTTTGAATCCTCTCCATGCCTGCGCTGTAACTACTTTTCACCTCTGGGCGATCCAACGGCTCTTGGAACTTCGTGAAATATCTTCCAAAGATTTCATCCATCCATTCTCCTCTTGAGGATTCTGCGAAATAAATAAGTGTCTCTCCACGAGATTCGTTTACTCACTCACCAACCTACGACGTTTTCCTCCGACTCCCAATGACAGCTTCCCTACACTTAACCTTCAGTGAGTTCAAAGTTCTATTCCTCCTGAGCTTTTCCACTCTGATTCTTTCAGAGGAAACTTGCACGCACACCTTGCGCTCAATATTCAACAACTTCCCAAGTGTTGAATCCTCTCGACTCTGCGCACTTTCTGCAGCAACAGTCTTTGATCTTCTTTGCTTAGATTTACGACTGAGACTTCCTCTTCAGCCTTCGCACTTATTGCACGGCTTCAACAACTCACTTCCACTTCTGGGTGAATGAAAACAAAATTTAAACTACTGATCCTTCATCAACGCACTCTTTGTGGATGAATTCGACTACACACCTTGCAAGAATCTCCTGGCTCAGATAGAGAAACAATTGAAACTCATTCTCTCTCCCTTTCAGACTTCAGGTTGAAACATGAAATCACATGCACAACATATACAAAGAAAATGCATAACTAGAAAACAAACATTCATGAGCACAACATCAACACACAGAGAAAACAACACAAACCATGTGCTTGAATCAAAGCTTCCTTCTATTAATTCAAATGCCTGTACATGGGTGTTCTTCATACAATATTCTTTGCTTGTTCTTCTCTTCTCCTGAATGCTTAATAATCCAGAATAATGTTACAATGTACAATGAGGGTGTCTATATCCGTTTTCCCTCTCAGAATCTAAGCTATCAAATCTAGACTTAAACATCCTATCTACCAGCATTAAATCTATTAAATGCCTCCTATCTACCAAAGGACGAGAGCTTAAAGCTCAAGGTCCAATACAATATACAAATGCGCCTTCATAAATGGTTCATTAAAGACTTGCGCTACAATCCCAAAGCACTTCAAAAATTTGGGTTTGTTTATCCAGCTGATCTCTGCTTGATGTGTTGGCTCGCTTGATGAGTTGGTGATGCTCCTGCATCATACTCCTCGGCTTGAAAACTTTCATGGGATCCTGTCCATGAGCTCCTGCATGGTCTATCCATGATTTTGAATCACTGCTTTAGTCTCCCAGCTGGCATCTTCCACTGGATGGTTTTTCCATTTGACCAGATACTCGAAGTATTGCTTCTGCCTGGTCTTTTTGCTTACCCTCTTGTCAAGTATATGCTCCATCTGTGGCTTCTCTACAATTGGCATCTACTTCTACCACTGGATTTCTGGCTGTTCATCATTCCCAGCTCCTAATTCCTCAGCCTTATATGGATATAAGTCTGAGACATTGAAAGTCAGAGATATTCCGATCTCATCCGGCAACTCAATCTCATAAGCGTTTTCTCCCAATTTCTTCAGGACTCTGCATGGCCCAATTTTCTTCATTTTGAGATTATTGTATGTTCCCCTTGGGAACCTTTCCTTCCTCAGGTGTGCCAGAACTAGATCACCAAATTTGAACTGAAGTTGTCTCCAATGTTGATCTGCTCTGTGCTTATATTCCTGGTTTGATTGCAACAATCGCTCCTTCACCCTGCTGTGAAGTTCTTTCATCGCCTCTGCAAATTCTCCGGTGCTTGCACTTTTAGTTATTATCTGCTCTGAATCCATCAGTTCAAATACTCCTTTTGGCTGCCTGCCATATACAATCTCAAATGGACTTTTTCCTATGCTCCTGTTCATTGAATCATTGTATGAAAACTCTGCCTGTGGAAACAGATTGTCCCAACTGCTGTGGTGCTCTGTCACCAAGCTTCTTAATAAATCTCCCAGACTTCTATTTACCACCTCTATTTTCCCATCCGTCTGAGGATGATAGGTTGAACTAAACATCAAGTTTGTCCCCATCTTCTTCCAGAGTGTCCTCTAGAAATGTCCAATGAATTTCGTATCCCGATCCGATACTATACTCTTCGGCAATCCATGGAGTCGAATGACCTCCTTGAAAAATAAATTCGTGATGTGACTCGCATCACTGGTTTTCTGGCATGGAATGAAATGCACCATCTTTGAAAACCTATCTACCACCAAAAAGATGGAATCAACACCTCTTTGTGTCCTCGACAAGCCCAATACAAAATCCATGCTTATTGCCTCCCATGGCCTCTCTGGTATGGGCAATGGCTGATATAACCCTGCATTCTACTTCCTCCCTTTTGAGTGTTGGAAAATCCTTCATCTATCAACAAATATTTTAACATCTTCTCACATGCCCATCCAAAAATACGATTCGCTCAACTTCACAAATGTTTTGTCATGGCCAAAATGCCCTGCTAAGCCACCAATGTGCTTCTCCTTTAACAAGTTCTCCCTCATGGAGCATTTCGGAATACAAAATCGATTTCCTCCGAACAACAATCCTTCCTGGATCATATAATCTATACAAGGGCTTATGTCTCTGAGAACTGGATTCTCAGCTACCTCATATGCCTCTGCAAAATCTGCATCACTTGCATACATGTCCCTAAGATTTTCAAAACCCAATGTTTTGACTCGGAACTCCTGCAGCAACAAACACTTCCCACTCAAAGAATCAGCCACTTTGTTAGCAGTACCTGAAATGTGTTTAATTACAAATGTAAAATTATGCATATACTCTACCCATTTAGCATGTTTTTTATTCAACTTCTTCTGTTGAGTCACAAACTGTAATGCATGATTATCACTATATAAAACAAATTCCTTCGGAATCAAGTAATGCCTCCACTTCTTTAGCGCCTGTATGATAGCATAAAATTATTTTTCCTACGTGGAGTACTTCACCTTTGCCTCATCCAGTTTCTCGCTGAAATACACAATTGGTCTGTCCTCTTGGCTCAAGACCGCTCCTATGGAAAAGCCACTTGCATCACATTTTACCTGGAACACCTTCGTAAAATCTGGCAACACCAAAACCAGTTGTTCTGTGATCTTCCACTTCAAAATGTTGAAGCTCTTCTCTGCCTCTTCAGTCCAATGAAAATATTTATGTCTTTTCTTGACAGTATCCATCTTTTCTGCACTAATTCCACTGAAATTCCTAATGAATTTTTGGTAGAAACTATCCAGTCCATGAAAACTTCTCACCTCAAAAACATTTCTCGGTGATGGCCAATTTTTAATTACCTCCACTTTACTTGGATCCATCTTCAATTCATTTGCCGATATGACAAACCCCAAGTAAATGAGTTCTGTCTTCATAAATGAAGATTTCCTCATGTTGATCAACAACTTATCTTGTTGTAGCTTCTTCATTACTGCAGCTAAATGATTCAAATGTTCTTCTTTTGTTTTGCTGAAAATCAATATGTCATCCAGATAAACAATGACAAACTTACCAATGAATTCCTTCAACACTTCATTCATYAACCTCATRAAGGTACTYGGTGMATTYGTCAAGCCAARCGGCATGACTAGCCAYTCATACAACCCTTCGTTGGTTTTGAAGGTTGTCTTCCATTCATCGCCTTCCCTCATGCGAATCTGATGGTATCCACTTTTCAAATCAACCTTTGAAAAAAATTTGGCTCCACTTAAACAGTCCATCAAGTCATCCATCTGTTTCAATGGAAACCTGTACTTGATGGTTATCTTGTTAATGGCTCTAGAATCTGTACACATTCTCCAACCTCCATCTTTCTTTGGACTCAGTACCATTGAAATGACACATGGACTTAAACTTTCCATGATCAGTCCTTTATCCAATAGTTCCTGCACCTGCCTTTTAACTTCTTCGTTCTCCTGCGACATCAACCTGTACGCAGCTTTGTTCGGAAAACTGGCTCCTGGTATGAGGTCTATATGATGACTCACACTCCTCATCGGTGGTAACGAATGAGGTAATTCATCTACTACAATGTCAACGAACTCTTCTAGTAGTTCCTAAATTTCCTTCGGAAAATCATCCACTCCCATGCTGGTCAAAACAACTTTTGGTTTCCTGACCACAAAGAATTGTGGATCTTCCTTCTTCTTTACTTCGACCAGAAGTTCCTTCCCACTCATGAGAAGTACAGTATTTCTCGGTTCTGGTTTTACTTCTTTATCTTTAATTGGAAGTAATATATGTGTTCTCCCATTCTTCTCCAAAGTATACGTATTCATCTTCCCATCATGAATTACGTTCCTGTCATATTGCCATGGTCTGCCTAGCAATAAATGACATACATCCATAGGAATAACATCAAAGAGTATTTTATCATTATATCCTCCTATCTTGATGTCAACTAAGCATTGTTTAGTGACACTCACCTGATGTCCCTTCTGTAGCCATGAAACTTTGTATGGACTCGGGTGAACAATCATCTCCAGCTCTAGTTTCTCCACCATCTTGGTTGAAACGAGATTGTCTGTACTTCAACTGTCCACAATAACCTTGCACTTCCTGTCTTTGGTTTTGGATGTGGTTCTGAAAAGTATGTTTCTCTGAGTCGTGTCCTCCACCTCCTTCTCGAGTGTTAAGAGAACCTTACGCATCATCAATGACCTTCTGTCTTCTGCGTCTTCCACTTCAGCAGCTCGCCTCTGTGCCTCAGCGACGTGAGCTTCTCCTCCATCCTTCTTCCTATCTGGACAGTCAACTACCTTCTGTCCATTCTTTCCACACATGAAGCATGTGATGACTCAACCTTTGCCTCTTCCTCTACCTCTGGTACGAGGAAATATGTTATTATCAACATATCCTCTGCTTTGTTCTATTTACTGCCTTCGTTGTTCAACGTGTTGGCCTCGTTGTGAACTTCCACCTCTTTCTCTTCTAGTCTGAGGCTTTTTCCAGTCATCCTTGGATTTCTGGAACCTATCTTGAGCAAAGGATTTACCTTTTGGCTGGCTCCTACCTCGGCCTCGCTGTCCTGGCTTACGACTCATCTTCTCTTCTGCTTTCAACGCCATATGATACACATCCTCCACCATTCTCATGGTTGTCATACTCATCTCGTCTTGGATATCGTATCTCAAGCCATTCATGTACCTGGCAACCTTTTCATCATCGCTCTCCCGATGACCTGCTCTGATATTGAGCTTGTAGAATTCCTCAGTATACTCCTTCACTGTCATCAACTTCTGTCTCAAGTCCTGCATCCTCCTGAATAGTGTGATTTGACAATCCCTTGGGATGAATTTTGCCTTCATCTTTGCAATCATTCGATCCCAGCTTTTAATATTTTTCTTTCCTTTGCAGTGTCTATCTGCTTGAAGCTCGTCCCACCATAATGTCGTGTGTCCCTTCAGTTTTGTGACATCATGCCTAACCTTCTTATCTTCTTCGACATCTTCATAATCAAAGTAAGTGTCAAGAGCTCTAATCCAATCTAGAATCTCTTCTGCATCCAGACTTCCTTCATAAGTTGAAATGTCCATCTTTGTTTTCGAACTCATCCGGGTGATAGCTTTAATTAATCGCTCATTGGCTGCATCTTCGTCTGCAACTTCTCCTTGTTGTTCAACTTCAACTTCGCCTTCGGAGTCGCTCAGATCTCCATCACTGGCTATGCATCTCTGTGTTGCTTCCATATCTTCTAATCTCTCTCAGAGATCACGTATCTGCCTCTCCATTTCTAGATTTTGTGCTTGTCTCCCTCTTCCTCTCTAGTTTCCCCTATCCTCTGGATTGGTTGATTGTCTTTCTCAAATCGGTGACATGGTGAAATTTTCCTTTCCTCCCTGATACAGAAAACAGAGAAATTTTCTCGCTCTGATACCACTCTGACACAGACGCGCACCACCCTCGCGGGCACGTCCGCTCTCACAGGATCTTCTTCTTCTAGGCCCCGAAGAACATTAAGGTTCTTCTATTTCCCTATCAGGAAATCTTCCTACCCACAGATTCTCTTCGTCGCAGGATCCCCTTCCTTAGCTTCTCAGAGGATCGGAACTCGCGACTACCCGTGTTCAAAGGTTGAACACTGGGTTCTCAAATCCCCGAGATCTGATGGTCAATCAACTTTGCTGACTTTTCCCTGAAGGATTTCGCTATTCACGACCCCGCTACTCGTGATACCAAAATTTTGGTTCTCCAACCTCCGATACCCGAGGTACTGAAACTCCGATGTGCACATGTGACTTGACCCGTCCACACCTGTCACTTCTATTGGGACTTCCGTGCTATCGTGATTTCGTTCCCTCGCGACTTCGCTTCTCTCGGGGTTAAATAACTTCTCCACCAACTCTTGATGTCCGAGGTGCCGAAACTCATGACCTCGTTCCCTTGTGACTTCGCTTCTCACGAGGTCAATTTCTCAAGCCTTTTCTCGCGAGTCTCTGATGTACGATCCCTCATGCGGATCCAATGGTCCTCCCGCGATCCAGATCCAATGGTTATTACCTTCTCACTCCTCGCGTCCTCCTGACTTTGACTACCCAATACTTGGGCGTTCACCCTGCGAGCTCCCAAGTTCGCATGATCTCCCGATCTCTGACACCTGTCCTCTTCAAATGGATGCTTTTGATTCTCTCGCCACTTCGCTGCTTTGCGTACTCGTGCCTCGCGACTTTTAACACCAATTTCTCAACCCATCCACTTGCGAGCTCCCGAGATGCGAGGTGCCACCTGTCCACTTGCCAACCCCTGTGGATCCACACTATCCTCAGATTAGTCGAGATATCGCTTCTCGCAATCTCGCGACTCTCCTTACCAAACTTAGGACACTTTCCTCACGAGGTCCCGATAGGTTATCTCATGAACAATCCAATGGCCCTAACCGACTTGGATCAACGGTGCTACCCTCCTGAACTTTGAATCCTCTTGACGCCTGCGCTGTAACTACTTTGCACCTCTAGATCCAACGAATCTCAGAACTTCATGAAATCTCTTCCAAAGATTTCATCCATCCGTTCTCCTCTTGAGGATTCTACGAAATAAATAAGTGTCTCTCCATGAGATTCATTTACTCGCTCACCAACCTATGACGCTTTCCTTTGACTCCCAACGAAAGCTTCCCTACACTTAACCTTGAGTGAGTTCAAAGGTCTATTCCTCATGAGCTTTTCCACTCTGATTCTTTCAGAGGAAACTTGTGCACACGCCTTGCACTCAGTATTCAACAACCTCCCAACTGTTGAATCCTTCTGACTCTGTGCACTTTCTGCAGCAGGAATCTTTGATCTCCTTTGCTCAGATTTACTACTGAGATTTCCTCTTCGGCCTGTGCACTTCTTGCACGGCTTCAACAACTCACTTCCACTTCTGGGTGAATGAAAACAAAAGTTAAACTAGTGAGCCTTCATCAACGCACTATTTACGAATGAATTCGACTGCACACCTTGCAGGAATCTCCTGTCTTAGATAGAGGAAGATATGAAACTCATTCTCTCTCCCTTTCAGAATTCAGGTTGAAACATGAAATCACATGCACAACATATACAAAGCAAATGCATAACCAGAAAACAAACATTCATGAGCACTGTTGTGGGGTATTCTACCCTACGGACTAATAAGCTAGGGCTCTAAACTTATACGCAGATCATGACCCTTAAGATTTAACTTTTAACTTCCTACCCAAAATCTCAACCCCTTTTCTCAGGCAAACACGGGAAGAATGAACTAACCTTTTTATCGGCGGTTGAAGTAGATCCTCCATTGAGTTGTTATCTCCTTGCTGCTGCTGCTCCTTCCACAAAGCTTCCTGCAATCAAGACAACACTATGCATGCATGCTACTGATTTACTAGGGGGTTAGAGATAAAACATAAATCAAATAACATAGATGAGACTCATGTATTCGGGACAGGAAAAGCATCTTTTTCATTAATCTCAATATGAACCAACTTACAATGATTTCTGAGATCGGCCACCATTCCTCGATCCTGATCCTGGGATCCTCCTCTTCTTTTTGTCCTCCAACTGCTGCTGCATGTATTTCTCCTAAAGCTTGAGGCAAGGCTAAAGGGTTGGGACAAAACGGACTTGGCAATTTGGCAGAGTTCCTTTGCTATGATTTTTCCTCTTTGAATAGTACCCCTACCCCTCCTTTTATAGGCTAGAAGGAGCTAGGGTTTTGGGCGAACTCTCGGCCATGCATGACGAAGAGTTCCAGTTAACTGACAAAAAGCCTCGTGTCCCGGCGGAAACTTTCCTGATTTCTTGCTTGGTTAGGTACCCGCGAGCTGTAGTGGGTTAGCCCGCGGATACCCACGTGCAGTATAAGGTCAGCAAGCGGTCACCCGCGCCTAGTGGAAGGTTAGGGTGCGGGTCCCTTGATTTAAGTGGTTTTTTGAGGATTTGTTCAGCATGGCTTTGGCGAGGAAGAGGCATGAGTTGGCCTGATGCCAGGTAAACCTGTGTGGTGCATTTTAGGGTTATAACAAATTCCCCCTAATGTGTGAGGTCAGAAGAGAATCTGATGGCCGAAATACATTACCAATTCTTTACCAATCTGTACTGATATGCTGAATAAGTTAGCCCAGGAATCAGGATCGAGAAGTGTCGTCTGCAAAAATATCAAATGTCTCACCGAGACGGGCATACCCATGCTCGGGATGAATCGAAACCATGGCTAGCAATCAAATACACTGTAGATCCATGTCACATAACTATAAAGAGTAGCCGCGAACAATACACAATGGAGATACATCTCGAAATCAGAAAGATATACAAAGAAAGTATCCATCTCTCAGAAGCTGATTTGGCCTGAAGGCTGTACTTCAAAACTCGAGCAACAACTTCAAAATCTTCGCGAATCGGGTAGGAGTGTAATATGAGCGTACGACTGCACTACCCAGGGGTCTTCGAAGGCTCATCGGTTACGGACTTGATAATCTTGATGATCGGACTGAGGGCTTCATTGATTTTCGAACAAAGACTTGATTGGATGTTCAGGATGGCCGGATATGCGGACAAGAGACATATTGCAGAGTGGCCGACTCAAGATAAGTAACAAACTTCCCTTGGACAATAACACGACAAGTAATAAGACTCAGGCAGCATATCTGTTAATCATAAGTCTACGAAGCAGGAGGCAACGCAAACTCTCCATATGTTTGGAAGAGTAACCAAA
>JZKD02S1950488.1:280681-321914 GCA_000966675.3 Picea glauca
GTCATTGGAAAGATAACAAAATTATTTACAAGTTTTGTTTTTACTGTAAAGTGAAATTCTAAATAAAAAAAATACTTTTGTATGCCACAAGTTGAAGAACTTGTGAAAATACAGTATTTTTTGTCATAAAACAAGCAAAAGTGTTACCCAGCTTCATGATTTTACCCAACAATATATTAAAGAAAAACAAATGAACAAATCACCTTAAATATTATTTTTTCCTTTATTCAATGTAAAATCATTTACTTTTTCTTTTAACTTTATTATTTTTCTTTAATAATATTTATATAACAACTTCATTACTTAACTTTATTTATTTTCCTTTTGATTAGTTAGTTAAATATTAACACTTTCTTTTTCTTTTACTCATTCATTAATTTTGTTATGCAACAATTAATACACACATGTTAGTTTTTTAATATAATTTTTTTCTATAACTCTTTTTTAACTTTATTTACAAAAACAATAAATATTATACGAGTTAAAAGTTACAAAAATTATAAAAATTATAAAACACATAAAGTTAAATATTGAAAAGTACAAATCAAAGGAATTCATCCTTGGGATTTAGGTTATAGGATACTTAACCTAGAATCTAATGTGTTTTCTTGTTAGGGCTCTAAACTTAAGGTGATAATATTGTCTTTTCCAGCCTAACCCCACGATATTTTGAGTTGTTGGTTTTGAAACTTCCTAGTTTCGGCGTCAACATAATTTTGGCGACCATACTGGGAAAGATCGTTCAATGGTCCTTTCCTAGTTTTGTTTTAATTATTTCAAAACATATATTTATCTTCTCTAGACCTCAATGTCTCAACTGATTCGAAGTATGTTTATTGGTTGTAAACCTGTGGTTGCAAATACTAATCTTGGGAACATCATGTTGGCACAGGGGCAGACCCAGAGCTCAACGTTCAACAACGCACCAAAAAAAGTGTAACTACTGGCCCTTTTGGCAACACCTGTGAAGTAGGCGACGTCTCACCCAAGGTAGAAGCAGTGGGGGTTATAGGACGCAGGTGTTTGTAACTGAGCTGGGACACAGATCTATGATAACAACACTTCACAAAGTATTCTAGTAACACTTAGAAGGAGATATGCATTAGTTTCCTAACCTTAGTAACATCGCATAACGCATCCTAAATATATATCAGTGCAGTGACAATAAATATTAAGCACTTCAACCACTTAGCAAATAACACTGAGTTAGATCCAACATTAATTTATCTTTAATAAAATTAAATCATTAAGCATCCACGGATCTATCTAGCACACATAATAATCAAAGTACTGAGAAAATTCATAACATAAACAACACAACACAGAGAAAACCAAAGACACAAGATATACGTGGTTCACCCTGGTGTGTGGCTACATCCACCAACTGATTTTTCTTCTTTATTATTCACCAATCGCTTACATTCAACAACTCCTATGCATTAAGCCACAAAGTCGAGATTTGCATAGGACAAGAGATCTATGCACTGAGAACCAGATCCTCCTTCCATACTAGGTTAGGGCACAAAGACAACAAAGCCTTAACACACAAGCATTCCCTTGCACAAAGCTACTCAAGTCACTTATACTTTTCTCTGAAGGCTTTTGACTCCCCTTCTACAATACATTATTACTTATTTATACTTTTAAAATCCCTTACAATAAGGCCTAATCATGGGTAAACCCCCTGAGGTCAACATCCCATAAACCCATTACAAAAACCATAGAGAACCCCTTACTGGGTCCACATAGCCCACAAAATAAGTGAGATCCACGATCTCAGCTCTGCCTGGGCACTCCTTCCTCAACCAATGTGTCAAAGTCCAAAAAGTGGTCTAAACCTGATCAAGGTTTCCTCAAAACTTGGTCAAGGGCCAACAGGCCCCCAACACTCACCTGTGACTCATCCCGAGTCACTCAGTTCTGGTCAATAATGCTTCAAAGGCCTCGAGCTTAACTAGAGTTTCCTCGACTTGCTTCTTTGCCTGAGCCTCCCAATCAACAAGCTCCTAGATTATTTTCTTTGTAACAAGCCCTTCTAGGTGTTGTTCTACTGTTACAACCACTAGGTCCAATTGCGAGCCTTGTCCATCAATCTCTTTGAATATCTGGTAGGCTTCCTCCTGCACATGTTGTAGCTTATGTGCGACCTCCATTACCCTGCCTTGGAGAGATGTGATATGTTGTTTCACTACGCACTGCTCCTGGGATCTATTCATTCTTTCGACTACCGTGAGCAGCTTCATCTGCACCTGTAATGACAATGCTTATTGATGCACCTCCTATAATTGTGCTTCCAACTTCCTTAGCTATGGATCCTCTACGAGGCATTCATATGTCTATGTGATTCTATCACTCAGTTGTTTTCACTCTAAGGAAGGGCTCTTATCCTTCCTACTATGTTCTTAGTGATTTTGTCTCTCTAGCCACGCACCTCCTGTGGGGTGATCGACACTCCTTGAGCCTCCAACTCTGTTATTCTGTCTTGAAGCTACTAGATGATTTCGGAGAGATTCACTACTTGAACCTCGAATGAATCATGTTCCTCCTGTGCCAAGCCTAGAATCGAATGACATGCTTTACTCACTACCTCTTTGACTATGGCCTACTCTGCGAGCAACTGCTCCTTTTTTCTTTGTAGCTAGGATTTTCCCTCCTGGAGCATCACCTGAAATGCTTCTTTCTCTCTATTTCATAGGTGGCTACACTGTACCACGCTACTTGTAATTTCTCTAAGGCTTCATCTTTCTCTTGTTTCAAGTATTTTGTATCCTTCTCATTCTCTTCCTAGACTTTCTGAAGTCGAGCTTCTATAATATCTGCAAGTCTACGCAATTGGGCTGGGTCATCCCCCAATTCTGCAATCTGCGATGCGAAAGGCGCAATAGCTACTACAAAAATCAAACACATAGCTTGTTGTACTTCCTTCAGTTCCTTCTCAACCCTTCCATATAGCTCTTCCTTCTTTGCTCCATATCTCTACAAGATATCCTCAGAAGCATCCTCCATAGCTCCAAAGACTAAACTAATATCATCCTTCGTGAGCATTGCTTCTAACTAGGGCTTACTGGCATGCGTCTTCTTTCTTGCTAAAAGTTTCTATGGAGAAACGTTCCTCTTCTGCAGTGTGATTGTTCAAATAAGGGGGTCTTCTGGTGGTGTAGCTTCACCTCCTCCTTGCTCATCCCCTCCTCCTTGTCCATCTTCTTCGTCTCCTCCTCCTCCTGGTGAGTGAGATCCATTTTCTTCAGTTTCATTGTCCTCCTCATCGGTCTCTATATCATGGACTTGTTCCTTCTTTTTCTTCTTCGTTGTCTCACTCGATTGTCTGACATGCTCAACTCGGGTGACCATGGGGCTTCTTATGGTGTCAATGTCGGAGATTCTGCATCAGTGACAAGTACAAGGAATTCCTCTAGCCATTCCTTTGTAATATGTTCCATGTTCTCATCTATTAGCTTATAGTACGACTATAACTCTTCCTTGTTCTCATCTCTGTGCACAGTGATATAGATGAAGCGGATCTACACAAAACTTTTCTATTGATATGTACTGTTGCAAGGTGTGTGGTGTCATGCACAGAAATGACTCGATGGAAACCTTCAATTGTTGATAATATGCATGTCATTGGTGTACCAAAAGGTCGAAAACCTAGTGACCAACGAATCTAATGGTTTGATCTCCGAAAAGGTGGCTCCTTCAGGAATTTTCCAAGTGGAAAATGTGATCAACACGATCAGCCAGCTGAAGTGGAATTCATATCCCAAATCTTGGGCTTCGTGACAGTCTTTCTCTAGTTCATTGACGAGATAGCTCGCCCAGTTCATCTGTATTCCCTCCACACATTTTCCTGTGAGGTCCACCACGAACACGATGACCTATGTGGGGCAATTCCTTCTTACGAGTTTTTCATCTATGATTTGGCATCCGAGGCACATTGTTCCATCCTGTATAGAGGCTACCTTGTAACCTTTATTTCGTTATTCGACTTCACTATAAGCTTCCTTGATGCATTGTGCCAAGGAGTGGTTCGAGGCCTTCCCTGGATAAAAATTTTGAGGGTCAGGTCCCTTCATTCTTAAGCCTATAATCTAGTGGATAAACACCAGTTCCATAGTAATCCTCCGGTCGAGCCACAGGTATGCACCATGATAACATAACAAGAGGAGTTTAACGCAAGCATTAACCTCCTGTGGAGGGACAAAATGGGGAATCTTCATCACATTCAACACAATGGATTGTGCCAATCCCTTAATCCATGGCTGGGAGAAAAGGCAAGGCTACTTCCCAGTTCACTTCGTCAAGTAGTGGTGGGGTGATCGCATAACATAGTTCTTCTTGTCCCCTAGATTGAAGTCATTTTTCTTCAGCAGTGGGATCTGTCCTAACTGACTCCCTACTATGCATATTCCTTTTAGAATAGATGTGGTGAACAAGGTGTACTCAAAATCTCATGGGATTTTGTCGCAGTTAATGGCTCTACCAAAGGTGGAATCTAGTTGGGTAGGATTGATGGGATATACTTCACATTAGCTAGATCATCGTGATTCTTACTTCGTTGCTCAATCACAGGGTTAACATGGCTAGAATGATGTCCATTCGAAGGGGAATCCTATAGTCCCCTAGTCGACAATGCTTGGACACCTTTAGATAATGGTATGTCATCCATTAGCTTCTTGAGGACCTACTTGAAATACTTCTCTAATTCCCTAGGTTCGCCCAACATTCTCACTTTTAAATAGATAGGTCGGGGTAGAGGAATGGACAGGCGGGGTAGACAAACATATGGAGAGGTCTAGTTTCTAATAACACATCTTGACACACAATAAATTCTCTTCTTGGCTCAGTTAATCATGGGTAGCAAAAAGTGGTCCTAGCGCAACGACTAACAAGTTAAATAAGAAGGGCCTTGTAACAGATTCTTCCAATGGCCAGGACTGCTTCCATCAATGTGAATCTGTCCGTTATGGCATGGCCTCAACATCCAAAAGTAGTTGATCCACCCATAAATGCATTTTCTATCCATTTTGGAGCATTTGTCTAACGGTTGGGGCAATTCCAATGGTCATATAACTTTGACAGGGCAAAGTCCCATTCTGCACAGTCCTGCTATTGTAGCAAGGTTCAAATCCTGCGAACCTGCCTCCTGCGAGGTTCCATTCTGTGAAGTATTCCATCTATTTTATATAGGTTCTTGTAGCTTTTCCAACTTATCTTTCTTCTTATTGATCTTCCTTGCCTTCTTTCCTGTGATCTGAGTCTCTCTAACTGTTTTTGGAATCCTCTTTCCATTTTTATTCTTATCTTCTCTTAGCGTGGTGGCTTCACACTGTTGATGTGCCATCAAAGGGTCTGAATTCAATATCCCTTTTCTTAACATTTCCTGGGTGGATATACTTCTTCCTTGCATAGATAGGTCCTTCAAAACTTCTTGCACTATTTCAACCTTGAGAGATAATTCTCTTGCCCTTTGTCCCTCTTGCATTGCTACTTTGTTCTGTTGCTTCGACTTATCCTCTCGTTCTTCTATTAGTCGATCTATTTGTCTAACTATGAAATCCCTTAGTTCTTTCTTTTTCTTTTCTGTAGCTTCTTTCTCTTCTTTCCTTCTGATCTGATCCTTCTCAATCCAAGTCTTACCTAGAAAAAGAGGAAAAGGGTTGCTTTTCTCAACAAACTTAATGCCATCAAATTCCTCTTCAGTCGATGTTCCATGAATAATAATAGGTACATTAGTAACTCTTCCACATAAGGTTATCATCTTTCCCTTAAACAAGCCTATCCTTCCCAACAGAGGTATCACAATAGGCTTTCCAAAAATTTCCCAAGTGTCTTCTATCATAATATTCACTTGTGTTTCCTCACCTAGGACACAACCTATTTCGAAGTCTTATATTCTTGTACTGATGCACTTTTTTACTTTCAGGATCTCTAGTAGACTGACATCTTTGTGAACATCCATCATTTCTTTCAACCGTAATAACATATTCTGAGATTTCTTTGATTCTTTCTCTTTATGATTCTCTAACATGCCCTTAGTCTCTTGACATCCTTCATAGTTTTCTTGTCTAATGCTCATTTGTTCAACTTTAACAATCATCCTTGGACAATCCTCAACCTCGTGACCAACAATCTTACAATAAAGACAAATAGGACCTATGCTAGGGAATTCCTTAGCAAGATGCCCCCGTCTTTTGCAATTATAGCACCAACTTAATCCTCTTTTTCTTTTAAATGTTCCCCAAACTCTTATGTACTGCGCACTAGGATCGTAGTGCTGGATATGCAATCTGCAAAAATTCTTTCTAGGTTCCTGCATCCACTTATTAGTCCAAAAATTCACTCTGTGCATAGGAATAACATATCTTTCTTCATTTCTATTAAATTTACTCAAATCTACTCTTTCTTTCAATTGTTCCCTAGCCTTCAGACAAGGAAAAATCCTATTAAATGTACTCAAATTCATGCTTTCAAAAAAAATAATTCCACTTATCTTTCTCTTGTCAAAGAACAAAGCTTTAACTCTTTTCTTTAGATCAGATTTCTTTCTTAGCACAGAGCTTCGCAAGTCAAGTAGAGTACTACGCACTTCACTAGTAGATCTATGCATAGAGCTTCTCTTTTATTTACTTTAGTTCCCAACAATCATAGTTCCAGGTCCCGACAATGGAACCATTTGATGGCATAGGGGCAGACCCATGGTTCAATGCTCAACAATGCACCAATAAAACCCTAACTAATGACCCTTTCGGCAACACCTGCAAAGCATGTGAAGTTTCACCTGAGGTAGAATAAGTGGGGGTTATAAGACACAGGCATCTATAACCGATATGGGACATAGATCTATGATAACAACACTTCGCAGAGTATTATAGTAACACTTAGAAGGAGATATGCATTAGTTTCCTAACCTTAGTAACATCGCAGAACATACCCTAAAGATAGATCGATGCAGTAACAATAAATATTAAGCTATTCAACCACTTAGGACATAGCATTGAGTCATATCTAACATTCATTTATCTTTAATACAATTATAGAACTAAGCATTCACATATCTATCTATCACACATAATAATCAAAGAAATGAGTATATTCATAACATAAACAACACAACACAAAGAAAACCAAAGACAAAAGATATATGTGGTTCACCCGTGTGTGGGGCTACGTCCACCAATTGCTTAGTCTTCTTTATTATTTGTCTATCGCTTACATTCAGTGAATCCTGTGCACTAAGCCATAGAGTTGAGCTTCGCATAGGAAAGGAGATATGTGCACTAAGCATGAGATCCTCCTTCCAAACTAGGTCAAGGCACAGAGCCAATAAATCCTTAACACACAGACACTCCCTTGCATAAAGCTATTCAAGTCACTTGCACTTAGCTCCGAAGGATTCTAACTCCCCTTCTACAATACATTCTTACTTATTTATACTTTTACAATCCCTTACAATAAGGTCCAATCATGGGTAAACCCCATGGGCCGACTTCCCATAAAACCATTACAAAAACCCTAGAGAACCCTTTACTGGGTCGACATAGCCCACAAAATAAGTGAGATTCATGATCTCAACCTTTACTGGGCACTCCTTCCTCGACCAATGTGTCAAAGTCCAAAAAGTGGTCCAAACCTGACCAAGGTTTCCTCAAAACTTGGTCGAGGGCCAACACATCATTCGCAAGTATGGTATTTTGGAATTTGAGGAAGACCTAAATAATTCCCCATGGTTTGTGCCTACCCCCTTGAAGTTTGCTCACTCGGTTATTCTCTTACCTAACAAATGCAAGAAATATTTGACTTTATTTCATGGTGATGAGACTGTTATAGTGATTGAACATCTTCATGCATTTTCCAATGCTTGTATCATCCTTATAGTTAATGATAATGATAGTTTCATGCTTTTGTTCATGAACTCCCTTCAAGGTAATGCAACTTTTCTATTTTCCATCCTACCTAATGGATGCATATCTACATGGTCTCAAATTTCTTATTGGTTTACATCTACTTTTGGGTATTTTGATAACCCTTATGAGCATCTTAAGATATTTAATCATTTGCACATGAAGGATAATGAAAGTATTCATGCTTTTAATCCTAGGTTTATCAAGTTATATAATTGAATTCCTACGAACATTATCCCTACCAACTTGTTTTTCCTTTCATATTATTATGATCTTTTACCACCTCTTTACCTATGGCGGTTCGAAGAAAAGAATGTTCAAAATTTGGAACTAGCTTTAATCATATGCCTTGATTTCGAGGAGCAATCGCAAATAATAGGTTTCTTCTTTGGTGTTTTGGATTCCCACAACGATTTGTCTTCCTTAAACCCCATCATTAAATATTTACAAGATCACATACTTTTACTAGAATATCAATCTTCAAATCATGCCTACCTGGATAAATCCTTAGAGCCCTCTTTTCTAAGGCCTAATTATAATACTTTTATCACCTGTGATCAAGATCTTGGATGTGAAGAGGATCATGATCATATCATGATGCTTAATGATCAACCAACCTCCTATATTTCAAATACCATTCTTGAACCTAATAAACAAACCCAACCTTGAGATCTCAACTCATCTGAAATCTTCCATTCACGTGCATACAATGATGAAGTTGATTGTGCAAAGGAAGGCATTGATTTCAAACTTTTGTATGCTCTTTATGAAAATTTTCTATTTAATGAGGTCACTTATGAAAGTTCAAGTCAAGAAAATGAGGGTTCTAATGATTTTATTGATACAGGTGATAAGTCCTCTTCTAAAGATCCCCATAAGGATAGTAAATATTTTACATTGCATAATTATTTCACAAACTCATTGTTTTAATTCAAAGAGGTTGAGGAATTTAATAATGATATACATATCTATCATGCAGGAATGATTTATTTTGATGATGATATATTCAAAGGCATTGTTATGCATTTGAATCCTTTATTTCCGTTTTCAAAGCATGATAATTATTTTCCTGATTAGGAGATTGTAGATGATGACTTTATGATGCTTGAAGACTTCATTAACCCCATCCTTGACATTCTAACCATCATTTTAATATTATTGATGCTCATGTTTCCAATGTAAAGCCTAAATCCCATCTTGTTGGTTGGCATGTCGTGCAAGATGGTGATCACCTTTTCTGGATCTTGACAGACCCATTACCCTTACCACATGCATTTGTTGGTTGGCAGCATGATCAACACTCTTCATGCATTGTCTTTCGATTCATTAATCATTCATTTAAAATAGATGATGCATTTCTATATGAAAATTTTTATCCTCCCTGAATCCAATAATTTTTTCCCCTTCCTTTTGTACATAAAAAAAAAGTGGGGGGAATGATAAACTAGGTTTTAATTTGTTTAGTTTAATTTAAGTTTTGTGTCTGGCTTTTCTTTTGTTTTATATTGCATATTTATTTTCTCTTCTCTTTTGGAAGTTAGACTTGCTTGAACAATGATCATTGATTAAGAAATGTTTCTTCATATTTTGATAAACTGATTACAAATTTTCTTTTGCAGACAACAATCTTGCAAATGAATATGAATGCTTGATTGTTTGCCAGAAACCCATGCTTCTCTTATCACATGCTTACAGAGTAAGATACCCATGCTTGAAGAAAACATTCCTTCCTTCCCAGTATTCCTTATTTCCCTTTCTCCGTCACCAGCATTTTAGAGAGCTATTGCATACACATGTCACGGATGTTTAGTGCTACCCTTGGGTTTACCCTCCAGCACACGTATATGACAGTTTTTCAGTTCTTGAATCTTTCCGCATTTTCAATTTATCAATTTTCTTATGTCCCTTATGATTATACAATAGGACCAAACCCCTTCATACTTACCACTTTCCATGAGTTATTCCACGAAGTCCCGATCCATGAATCACTTGGCCTCCATCATGTTTCCTCCTATTGTATAATCTGGCCCACCTAACCTTATCGACCTCTTCTTGTCCCACATTGAGTTCCCCTCAATCTTATCATTACCTGACCCTTCCTCTTTCCTTCAAAGAATCAAATGATCATAATCTCAGTGTTTCAAGATTGCATGCCACTATAAGCGATGCACATCTGTTGGCTAATATTTTTTGACTTCGACAAATCATTGACATGCTTCCCTTCATTATATATTGCTTGTGAAATATGTTGACTACTCTTTTTAAAGTTGGCGCAATGATCTTAGTGAAATTATCAAAACAATTAACTGATTGCTAAGCATGACCCTTTTCTCATTCCTCCCATTATCCACACCATCCTTTTTTTTTTCTTTTTTTCACATTGACACAACTTGTTTTATACCCTCACATATCACTTTTGTTGTCATTTACATAACCTCTTATGAAAAAATGATCAACTAAGATTGGTTATGTTCATGTCATCATTCCATATCTACTCATCATGAGATTTTCTCCTACTATACCTTTGGTCTATTACCTTAACTCATGCTACCCCATGTCTTAAAAATGTATATTATTATATATTACTTCTCATTAAGGCCATCTCACTTTCAAAGATGTTTTTTATGTCTTTCTTCAAATTGTGACTTAAAGATTACACAACATATCTTTTCTTGAGATTATAACTTTCGCATTATTCCCATGCCATCTCGTAAATAAAAAATATGATAGGACTATTATATTATTTCTATATGAATCTTGAAAAGAGTGAAAGGAAGATAAAGGTATTTTGAGATATTAACCTCCCCATTATATTTGTGTAGCATATATTAAGAAGGGAAATCATGGACCACTTACATGATTATGATTTTTTTAAAGATTTGTTATTGGTCACAATGCAAGTCTTTGGGATTATACTAGATCATGATATGGACGTCGAGGATGATCAACATGAAAGATTTAAATATTAGTTGGTCGATGGCTATAATAAGGATATGACCACTAGCTGCAGTGCACTTATAGTAGAAGTGACTCCATGATATAATATTCTTTTTAGCTAGTGACAATTATTATGTCTAAAGGATATTTATTGGATATGGGCACAATTAATCAYCTTTTAATCTAAAATTCTAATCTGATGGCTAACAATTAAAAATGTTGGAATATTCTTAGTCGTCCTCCCAAATCAATGAATGTGATTTACTCTTCATAACTTTCTTGTATTTTTTAATGCATCAGTTAACCTGTTTACTTTTTAACATTTATCTAATTATATTAAGAAATTACTGTACCACTATATTTCACCAAGAGTGTTGTCCCAACACCATAACTTTCGGCGTTCACCAGCAGCAACACCAACCACTTTGCGGCTATGCTAGTTTACTACATTAAATAACTTAAAATATGATTTGGCAAATTGTGTGAATAGAAATGAGTAGAGCATGCAGCTTCAGATTTTTAAAAGTCATCCACATTCGGTTCAGGCCTCCATGGTGTCCAAAGAAAAGGCGATATGGCACACATAGGAAAAATTGTGGTGCATCATCGATTTTGCTTCTTTTACCTGTCAAGTGAAGCTATGATAGATTTTTGGCTTGGAATCCTTGTGTGCAAGATATTTGGGAGTTTGATTACTTCACTCTTCAGGCACACTATAAACCTTACATCTACGCCCGAGAGTGTCGATGATTGCTCACTATTGGCATAAGGGTGCATCATATATTGCATCGTTTATCGATATTATTTTCTTTATCCGATTATATGATGACTGGCATCACCATACAACCACAAGAACAGTCTGTACACCACCCATGAAATAGGAGAATTTGTAAAAGAAATGGAAAGATGTAAATGTAATACACTCACAAAATATGTCAAGACGTTCAGAAGTACATCAAGTGCACTTTAGTTCATTCAACAAGGGAAGGGAGTGGGCTAATTTTCGAGCAATTTTTTTTTCAGAGGTATTTTTTGAACAGGTTTTTTGGTTGTGCAATTTTAAATTTCTGGTCAATCCAGAACTTTGATAGTTTTTTTTGAGTATCTGGATTGTTTTAAAATAAGACAAAACCTCTGAGATAAAATTCTAAAATGCATGTAACTTTGATTAAAATTAATGTTTAAAGACAGTTTGGATCCTTTAAATAGTTCCTTCCATCTAAGCTACAACATGTTGTTATTAAATCACATACATTGTGAGGATGGTGATCCTAAGACTTTGTCCAGACAATCTTCCTACCAGTGCTAGTCTGATCGTGCGCTTCCCAATCTTCAGAAACACATGAAGGATCTACAGGAACAAAAAAATTCGATTGTGATCGAGGAAGAAGATTACTACTGCCTATTTAAATAGTAATGAAGCTTCAAAATGTAAATTCAGAAGATGGATAGTATATTTTGATGTTATAAAAAAAATGTCGTGAAAGTAAAGACAATAGTCGGAAAACGTTATATGGACTGAAGCATGGAGGTGTATTGGTGGATACCTAATACGTATATGCGAGATTAATAACGAAATTATCCAAACTAAGTTTGTTTCATGTTATTAATTTGAAACAGTTCAAGAAAATTCGCGTCAGCCAGTTCATTTCAGAACTACCCTAGCTACTCATCCAGTGATTAAAAGAAGCATCAGATAGCTTGATAAGAGGAAGAAATCATTAAGAGGTATGCTAGGAACATGAGAGAGTAGTTTATTCATCTTTTGATTATTCATACCTTACAGATTTTCTCCTTGGATTTGACCAGCTGTCCATAGCAGGGGTGGTTCACAGAGTATCAATAAGAACTTAGCAATGGAAGTTGATGGTTTTTTTTGAAGTATCTTCTGCATTTGTTTGAGTTTGCTGCAATTTGTTTATGTTTTTATGGTTGACTAGTTTTTTTCATATGCATATGAATACCTTGAAGTCTTATTAATCATTTTTCAAACATGTTTATCTTTATTGTTAATCTTTTTGTACTTAGTAATTCTCTTATGAATGAAGAAATCATCTTAAGTAACTAGAATTTCACTTAGATCCAAACCTTCCCAAAGTAACTAGAATTTTACTTAGGTCCAAACCTTCCCAAAGCTCCAACAATGTGAGAAATATGTGAGAATTTCATTAATAAAAATCATTTTTTTTCTATAAATATTGTTTATATTCTATTTCTTGTTATACTTACAATATTTCTATGCTTATTCTGTTATTTCTTTAACAACAATATACTAAAGACAAACAAATGAACAAATCACATTTAGTAAATATTGTTTTTTATTTTATTCATTTTACAATTATTTACTTATCTTTTAAGTTTATTATTTATCTTTAATAACATTTGTATATTATTCATTTACAAACCTAACTTTCTTAATATAACAACTCGATTTCATTGCTTAAATTTATTTCTTTTCCTTTTGATTATTTAGTTAAATATTAACACTTTATTTTTATTTTACTCATTCATTAATTTTTAATTTTGTTATGCAACAATTAATATACACATGTTAACTTTAACTTTTGTTTATTTTTTTATACATTTATTTTTCCATAACTTTTTTTCAACTTTATTTTCAAAAGCAATAAATATCATAAGAGTCAAAAATAGAGAAATATAAAAATCATAAAACAAAAAATTAAATATTGAAAAGTATAAAGCAAAGGAATTCATACTTAGGATTTAGGTTATAGGTGACTTAGCCTAGAGTCTAATATGTTTTCTTGTTGGGGTTCTAAACCTAAGGTGATAATACCCCTATCCCCACAAGAACTTGAGTTGTTGGTTCTGAAACTTCGTAGTTTCGACATCAAACATCAACACATGTGAGGTAAAGTTGTTTTGTCCCGTAATCTCCGCTTAAGTAATGGTGTTTGATTTTTAAAGATTTGATGATTGTTGTCCAAGATGTATCTTAATGATGCTCCATTAAAGTAATTATCCTATTTGATTATGTGGTTCTCCTTGGTTTTTTTGTATAATTTTTCAAAATACATTAATACATTGTCAAATCACATATAAAAGTTGATAAACAATAAATAAATTTTTCATATCATACATGGATATAAGGGGTTGAAAAAGTTCATAACAATTTTTTATATATGCAATTTATGAATATCAATGATCCACTATGGTTATAGATCAATGACGTTCATTTATGTAATGAGAATTGTATGAAGGAATTTTGTTAGGATTACAAACAATATGTTATGAATTGAATATTTACGAATATTTGATAATTTAGCGATATTTAAATAAGCAATAAGATTATTCTTATCGAGAGAGCATGGCTATCATTATATTTACTTTAATATTACTCAAAAGATTGAATTGTGAAATCTGTTTTAGGTCATCTTCGAATTTTCATGATAACTTGTTCTATAAGATGTTTTAGACCTTAGAGTTCTAAAAGAAACAAGAGAGATCTCGGTGTACATGTGGTGAAATTGTATTTGTTGGTTCGCTAAACTTTCAAAAATATGCCCTATGGAAGTTAGGGTTCCTGAATGCTCCTGAAATCGGTTTCAAACAAATTAGTTTGTCACTTTCTCTATAATTATTTTCTATAATGTTTGAGACCCTAATATTTTGCAAATAAATAGGATAGATCTTTTTGTATATGTGGTAAAAATATCAGATGTTGTTTCTCTATACTTTCGACGATATTCCTTATGGAATTGAGGGTTCCTGAATGATCCTGAAATCAATTTCAAATATGTGAGATTGGAAATTTCACTATAACGTATTTTTTGTGATGTTTCAGACATTGTGACTTTGTAGAGATAGAGGACAGACATGTTTGTACATGTGGTAAAAATATCATATGTTGGTTCAATATACTTTTGAAGATATGCCATGTGGATGTTAGGGTTCATGAATGCTCTTGAAATCAGTTTCAAATAGGTCATCGTGGCAATTTTTCTAAAACTTATTTTTTGGGATGTTTTTGACCCTAATATTTTGCAGAGATAGAGGAGATATCTTGGTGTAAATGTTGTAAAAATTTCATATGATGGTTTTTTACACTTTCAGATATATTCTTTCAGTTTTCTCCTAAAATCAGTTTCAAACAAGTTAACTTGACACCTTTTATATAACTTATTTTCTAAGACGTTTCAAGCCTTTATATTTTTTAGAGATAGAGGAGACATATAGAAGTAACTTAGATAAAATTTTCTAAATAATATTTGAACAAATGGACATGTGGCATGTTGTACAAGGTGATTCTTTGGAAGAGGCCCAAAACAACAAGCTTTGGAAAAGTTTCCATTTGGAAATTCATATTTAGGTCAAATCTTGTAAAGGCATAAGTAGTGAGAAGACCTAGCAAATGAAGAAGCAATGTGTAGAACTAATAAAGGCAGAAGCAACGAGTGGACCTGGTGAAGGAAAAACTAGCAAGGAAACTCAGTGAAGGTTGGTGCAGCTTAGATATTGGTGTCTCTTGCTAAGTTGGTGCTTAGTAGTGGGGATTGGTGTCTATGAAAATCTCCAAGATACTAGTGTCTCTTTCTAAGTTGGTGCTTAGTGTTGGGTATTGGTGTCTCTAGTAGATTGGTGTCTACAAAGATCTCCAAGATATTTGTGTCCCTTGATGAGTTGGTGCTTATTGGTGGGGATTGGTGTCTACTAAGATATGAAATAGATTGATATCTCTTCCTAAGTTGGTGCTTAGCGGTGGGTATTGGTGTCTCTAGTATATTGTTGTCTACAAATATATGTAATAGTAATTTTGTGCCTACCAGGATTTGTATAAGTTGGGATTGGTGTCTACAGTAATTAGATACCTACAACGAATTATAAACAAATGTTTTATTGTTTTTTCTGAAAAGGGTTTCCATGTAAATTGTGAGTTCCATGTTCTGCAGGTAATATGTGATTGTTTTATTATGGTTGAAGAATGCTTTTAAAAGTAAAAAAAAAATCTTATATTTATTCACCCCTCGTAGTATAAGTGATTGCTCAACATTATAATGTAAATGTACATAAATTAAATATGTTGGTGAGCCTTTATGTTTTGGGTGATACGAGAAGGACATTAGCATTGTGGGGCTATGATTGCATAAGAGAGGGGGATAAAGGGCATCCAATGGGTTCCACGTGCCTAATAAACCCAAGTCATTATCTTAATGCTTACCTCCTTTGAATTATCAAACCATATATTTAATGCATGTAAGAGTGGTAGGTGGACAAGTTCATATCACTAATTTATGAAAGCATGGGATGAGTGCAACCACTTTTTGGTAAATGTGAGAGTCAAATCTTGTATGAGAAAAAAATAAATTTGAGTAGAAAAAGGGGATAGTTTTTATAGCCATCTTTTATGCCAGCAAGGGAGAGATTGGTTCCAGGAAAGAGCATCACCCATGCAATGGATGAGAGCATCCATGAGAGGGCCTATTTTTCTAGTGCCCCTAACGCCCTATGTTATGTCCCTAACACTCATTTATTATTAGTTATTATTTATGATTAGGTTGGCTTAGTCGTAGGTTACATCATGCTCACTTTATATCCTATTTATAATAAAGGAGAATCTTTTGTATAATGATCTCATCTGGTATTCTAAATCAGATATATTGTAAAAACAGGTTTCTCCCTCGAATTGGGATATATTCATTGAATTTTTATCACTTTTAAGGCATTGGATCATAACATTTGCTATCAAAGCATCGATCCTAGGATTTTGTCGCTTCAAGCACGTCAATTTTTCATTTTCGCTATAATTTGTTTTGGGAAGTTTCAAATAAAAAAAATTGTAGGTTACTCAGGAGACATATCATAGTATGTCTAGTAAAAATTTAAAAAAAAGAATTATTATAATTTCAAAGATATATCCTATGAAAGATAGGGTTTTTTACTTATCGTGAATTCAATTTTAAACGAGTCATCTTGGAATTTTCACTAAAAAAAAATTTTGGAAGTTTTAGATAGTGAAATTTTGTGGAGACTGGGGAGAAATTTCATAGTATAGTCCATAAAAATTTTTATGTTTTTTTCACCTATACTTTCGAATATTTAGTCCATGGAAGACAAGGTTTGTGACTAATCCTAAAATCTGTTCTCTTGGAATTTCTGCTATTATTTTTTTCAATGAAGTTCAAGACTCTGAAATTTTTAGAATCTTGATATTACACAGTGAAGTATATGTGGAAATGTTTTCATATTCTGACTCATTACATTTTATGAATATTTCTTGTGGAAGTTAGGGTTTTTTCACAAGTTATTTTCTAGTGGTTTTAAGATCTTTTTCTATGGTTATCAATTTCATTTTTTTATATTTGTTTCTAGAGATGTGTTGTAGCATATTTAAATAAAACATAATCTATCATTAAGTGGATAAAACTATGGTTGAAGAAGAATACACGCAGGAAACACACATGGTTTCACGTGGTTGGAAACACATTATTTCACCTGGTTGGAAACACATGTAACCCCTGTTGGTACCCCTTCGAGAAGTACCACATAAGACAATACCTATAGATGGAATATCACTTCCATGTACCTTTGGTCATATAGGAATTCCCCTAGGTATACTTGAAACCAACATTAGATAAGATATTCGACCATGTTTTTCCTATAGTACACCAAAAATAGTACTCGAGGAGACCACTCTCTAGTACCTGGGTAGTTGGGTAGTACATGTTAAGTTCCAAATATCTAAAAATATAATCAACAAAAAAGATAATCAAAACAATATGTAAAATCTCCTTTATAATTACCAAAACTTTTAAGGTAGGGAAACGCCATACAATAAATCCTATTAAGGCAGGGCTCCACTCATCTTCACTTGCCTCTTCGAGGGGGAAATATATTAATGAGCTACTGCACCAAATACAATACCTTTTTAATTCCCCTTACATGTCTTTAATCTCTTTATATAGTTCTACCAATCACCTAATAACATTCTAGAGGAAGAACCTTCTAGAAGAGGAACCTTCTAGTAAGTCCTCTTACATTTATTGCATTCACATTAGGAATTATTTATTAAAAGTTTCCTTTATACATAAAAATAATTATCCCCTATTATTTCCCTTGGTTACATCCCTAGATACCCCATATTGTTCCCCTAGATATACTACATTCCATCCCCCTTATGAAAGTGTTTTCCTCAATGCTTGTTATGAGGGTGTACAACCATATACCAGGGTCCCATGGATAAGTGTGGACCATGATGTTGTAGTATGCTAGAGAATCGGGGTCCCATATAGAAGTTATAGCCACCCTGTTCAAGTAGTCTAACCTCCACTGTAAACTTGGGTCCCATGTCGAAGTTCTCATGTGAACTGCACTCTAAAGATATCATGACACAATAGGCAGTTGAAAATGGTGCTCCAAATGTCCACATTGGTCATGTGGATCCAAATACATATATATGGCCAAAACATCACCCACTATTACTGGAGAAGAATAAAATTGAATAAGAATATGAATTGAAGGCTCTTGTCTACTCTCCAATATGTGCTCTACATAAGGTGGAGTAGAGTCATCAAGTGGAAGATGAAAGTGCTTGTCATCCCAGTAATGAAAATTGTCCATATACCGGTCATAACATTTTGTCTCCCTATAAGACCAAACATATGCTTATTGAATATATTTTTCCATAATATGATGGCCTCCATGTTATGTCTCTCAGTGATGATCTCCATGTTATGGCTCACCCTGTGACATGTTGTTTTGAGGACTTCAAACTCTCGTCAAAATTACAAGAGAATTCGAGAGATAATATCTATTTGAAACACCACATATAATATCCCAAAATAAAATCTTAGAATCCCCTATAAAATGGTATTGATATGGTAGCAATCTAAGTATATTGTCAAAAGTTATGAGCTCTACAGTCTTGTCATTTTCATGAAAACCCTAGAAAATGGTTGATTTTAAATCAACGATATCTTCACCTCCAGAGCTCTAATTCAGATGATTTGTTTTTTTGAAATAGAATCTTTTGGAAATAGGAAATCAGATATGTAATTTTTTTGGAAACAATTTGGCACCGATAGCTACATAAATCATCAAATGCTTGTGGCCATCTATGGAAAAACCCTAAATATTAGCAAATTTTGAAATGTAATAGCTTCTCTTCCTGAACTCCATTTTGAAGGATTGTTTCTTTCAAAATCATTTTTTTTTCTGAGAAGAAATAATATATACAACTATTTTCTAAACATTTGACACAAAAAACTACAATAATTGTCTGCATTGTTGCCACCCTCTTTTTCTTCTTCAAAAAATATACAAAATATAAAAAAACAATTCCCTTTTCTGGTGGATAAAGAAAGTTCTCTAATACCACTTGTAAAGTTCAAACAACATGTAAATACAATCAACACACAAGATACACAAGAAAACATTGAAAATATCCTTTATTATTTCCAAAACCCTTGAGGTAGGGAAACACCCTTGGGCCCAATACTATTGTTGGATGCGACACATTGTTATACTTGTATTTTCCACCATACTTTTTTGCAAGCATATTATTATATATTATGAGGCTAGAATTATATAATTGAGTAAAATTCTCATAATTATTTCACAAGGAAATAATTATTTTGTCACAATTTCATAATTATGAAATAAAACTGATTTCATAATTGAAAATAAAGTTCATAGTGAGATGGAAAACGTTCATAATTAAGCATGAAACTTTTCCATGACCTGTAATTTCTTTGTTTGGTTTCCATCAAGCCTATCTATGATTTGTAATTTCTTATTTCATATGTCATCAAGTTATCCATTAATTGTAACCACCTAATTCACATGTTATGAATCATATCTCCAATCTCTTCTAAATTCCTATAAGAAGAGTCCAAATCAAGGAGATCACGAGCTAAAGTTTGAGAGTGGTTACACTAGAAAATAGAGATACAAGATCAAGTGGCTAACAAGGATCATTGGGAACCTAGAACTAGGAGGAATGCATATTTCATCTAAGGTAGAATTTGATGTACTTCTCCATTTCATATATATATATATATATATGGATGGTTTTACACTTTCATGTTGTTCATGTTTAACGGTAAATGTTAGATACGATATCACCTCGAATAGATCATAATAGATCAAAACTATATTTGAGTTTTCTAATCCTTGTAGGAGTTGTATAATTGGTATTTGTTTGTTTATTGTGTGCAAGAAACAAATCACAGGATATGGAGATAGGATCTTGAGAGTTGCATCAACCAAATACATGAGGAAAATGTTTGATAAAGAGGTATGAAATTATTTACATTAGTATAAAAGGAAACTAATTTAGTTAGATATAAGGAAAAATATATAGGAATATAGCCCCTTTGTATGTCTTGGATCAAGGGAAGATATAACGGAGATATGGATTATCTCTAGGTTGGATTTATCCATAACACATTTATATCAAAGAGCTATATCACTTGACACTCCTTTGTCCTTAGGACCTAGTAACATTTTGCCATGGCTCCAAAGAAATATCCTCTAGAAATATCCTCAAAGGCTCATGAGGAAAATGAGGAGATACAAAACCAACTATAAAAATTAAATAGTCAAATCAATGAATTGAATGATAGGTCAATGAAAAAGGTTTATTTGATGATTCACTCAAACATAAATGGAAATAAAAATGGATGTAAATAAGGAGTTCATGGAAAGGAATATTGATAGATATGGGGAATAGATGAAATAATTGGAATAGAAAATGGATGGAAAGTTGGAACAATTGGAAAATTAATGGAAAGTTGGAACATATGGAATAGATGATTATAGAAGCCTTAAATGGTAGGTTCCATACAATTGATAATGTGTCTTAAGGGACTCATGAAATTACATGTAGTATTTAGGTTGAACAACTTTCCAATAATAAGAATTATCCAAGGGGATTTAACTCTAATAATGGAGTTACTTATGGATGGTCTCCAAAAGGAGTGAACCTTCCAAAGGTTGAGTTAAGGAAATTTGATGAAATAGAGGTATTTACATAGAATAATCAAATAGAGAAATATTTTGAGCTTCATAATATTATTGATGATAAGAAAATTATTCACATAGAAAATTTTAACTTCGCGATAAAACCATATCATCGATATCAATGGGTAGTTAAAAGGAATCACCCTTATTAGCATTATACTTGGGGTTTATTTACAGAATACTTAGAGAACAATATGGGAAATATTGGGAACAATACTACTTCATTCAATTGACAATAATCAAGCACTTAGGTGATATTGAAGATTATAATTCAAAATTTTAGGTATTGGCCACAAGGGTGGATAACATAAGTGATAAAATTTTGTTGGAATCTTACATGGGTGGATTAAATGAAGACATTAAACATGAGATTTTCCTAAAACATCTTGAAAATATTATGGAATCTATGAAATTTGTTCATTATATTCAAGACAAGAATAATGTTACACACAAGAATACCTCTGGAGCATACACATGAATCAAAGATCAGTTTGGGATTCATAAGAAATATCACAAAAGGAAATGGAGGAAAGAAGAGGAAAAATAATATTCTTTGGTTGTAAGAACAAATGGTCAAAAGGGCGTAAATGTCAAGAAACAAAAATTTTCACCTTGGAAAATTATGTTGAAGAGGAAAAGGACCCATTTACACAAAGAAACGAGGAAAAACTTGTCAACTTAAAAGATCATGAAATAGAGGTAGAAATTCTGCACAACATTGATTCAGACAAGTGTGAAACATTTGTCCATGCATTGTCAAGTTTGTTAGCAACTCAAACCATGAATATTGTAGGTTACACTAAGTATAAAAAGTTTATAGTGGTCATGAATCAGGTAGTACCCATAACTTCATTGATAAAATATTAGTAGAGCACCCCAATCGTTTTGTATATCTAGTGACACATTTTCTAGTTTTGGTTGTTAATGGAGGGAGAATTAATTGCGTGGGAAAATTCCACAACATTAAACTAAGTATGGGAGAATATAATTTGGAAACCCAATGTATTCTATTCACATTAGAGGTGTATAAGTTTTTCTATGGATTCAATGGTTGAGAAGATTCGGTAAAATTTCTACAAACTATAACAAATTATTCATGAGATTTGAAATGGAAGGAATTCAATATGAACTAAGAGGGTTCAAATATGGACCTTCCTAGGTCATCATCTCTCAGAGAATGTAAAATCTCATAAAAAAGGGTAGAAAGGGATTTGTGGTTAAAGTTTATTCTGTGGAATTTAATAAGGAAGATGAAAATATTCAAGAGAAATTAAGATGCACCTTGGAAAAGGACTGTAGGGTATTCCAAGAAATTCCTAAAGGTCTACATCCATATAGATACCATGAACATCAAATTGAAGTAACATCAGGAATTAATCCTCCTAATAAAATTGCTTATCGATATCCTCATTAGAAAAATATGGACATTGAGAAAATAGTATAGGACATGCTCAATTTAGGTATTGTTCAACCAAGCACAAGTTCATTTTCAACTCCAGTAGTGATGGTGAGAGGAAAATATAATTATTGGAGGATGTGTCCTTATTATATATATATATATATATAAACAAAATCACCATAATGGATAAATTCCCTATTCCAAATATTGATGAGATATTAGACGAGCTTCATGGTGTGGCTTATTTTACAAAGCTATACCTTAAATCAAGATACCACCAGATTAGATTAAGAAAATATGATATTCCCAAAGCAATGTTTATAAATTATGATGGGAAATATGAGTTCTTGGTCATACCTTTTGGGTTTACTAATTCTCCCTCAACTATCCAAATCCTTATGAAAAAAAAAATCGACCGCATCTTAGAAAGTTTGTGTTGTTTTTATTTGATGATATAATTATGTATAGAAAATCATGGGAAGACCACATTAAACATGTGGATCAAGTCCTGCAAATTATTGATAATAATCAATTGTATGTAAAAATATCCAATTGTTCTTTTGGGAAACAATAAGTAGAGTATTTGGCCATATTGTTTCAAGGGAAGGGATTAAGGTGAACCCTCAAAACATCTGATCTATTACAAAGCGGCCTATTCCTAAGAACATCAAGAGTCTTAGAGTATTTTCAGGTTTTACAGGATATTATCGAAAATTTGTTAAGAATTATGCACGCATTATAGGCCCACTCACATATCTCTTGAAGAAAAAATCATTTGTATTGAATGAAGAGGCTACCTTGGAATTCTCACTTTTAAAAGATGCCATGTATTCTACACTAGTACTGTGAACGCCTTATTTTTGTAAAACATTCATAGTCGAATGTGATGCATATGGACAATGAATTGGAGTAGTATTAACACAAGAAGGGAGATGATTTCCTTTTGAATGTAAAAAATTAAAGGGAAATGTCTTGATCAAATATACATATGAAAGAGAAATGGAAACAATATATGATTGGGAGGCATTTTAAATTCAAGATAGACCATGATATCCTAAAGTACTTTTTGGAGAAAAGATTGTCATTAGAAGAGAAACAAAAATGGGTAGAAAAAAATGCAATGGTTGATTTTGAAATAATCTACAAAAAGGGGAAGGTCGTATATTCCCTTTCCAGAATAGAAGAAGCCTAAAGTTTATAATCCATTACATATTCCATTCCAATGTGGTTGGAATAATATCACCATGAAGGGAAAAATTACAATAGTATGAGATAAAAAATACAATGTATAAAGGAAGGGATGAACTCTGTGGAACATTGGGAGTGGAAAAGAGATATTCTGTGGTACAAGGGGGGAATATTTTTATTCCCTCAACTAAATTTTAAGAAAAAATTATTAATGGGGTCTCATGATTCTCTGATAGAAGGACATTTAAGGTTCCTTAAAATGTATCAAAGGATCAAAAAATATTTCTTTTGGGAAGGAGTGAAGAAAGGAATTCAAACATTTATAAGAGAATGTTAGATTTTCCAAAGAAGTAAAGTAGAAATGGTAAAAATTCCAATGCTACTTCATCCTTTACACATATCTAATCAAATATGGTAATATATATCAACAGATTTCATCACAGGTTTACAAAAACCAGAATCTAAGGATGCCATTTTTGTGGTTGTGGACAAACTCACAAATTATGCACCTTTTGTGGAATTCAAAATAAATATATGGAAATTAAAGTATCATAAGTGTTAATGAGGGAAATTTGTAGACTTCATGTATTTCCTAAAGTAATAATAAGGGACAAAGATTCAAAATTAACAAGAGACTTTTGGAAATAATTATGGAAGATGAGTGGAAAAGCACTAGCTATGGCTCAGTATATCATCCACAAACATATAGTCAAACAAAATTAGATAACAAATGTTTAGAGGGTTATCTAAATTGCTTCAGAGAATCAATATCAATGGCTGAAGTGGATTCATTTAGTAGAATGGTGGTATAATACCACCTATCATACATCTACTAATATGTCCTCGATTGAATCCCTTTATGGATATCCAACTCCTACTATCTCATACTTTTTGCAAGACTATTCAAAAGTGGAGGAAGAACACTCACATACAGAAAATACTAAATAAGATTTGACAATTCTTAAGGAAAAACTTCAAATGGAACAAAATAGGATGAAGCAAAAAGAATATAAACATCGAAGTGAAAGACAATTTGAGTGGGGTGATTGGGTATTTTTGAGACTGCAACCTCATAAGAAATCAACTCTCAAACAAAAGAATCATTATAAATCAGCTCCAAAATTTTATGGAATCTACAAGAATATTTGCAAGAATGGATAACTGGTGTATAATTTAGATTATCCTTATTCTCTCATTCATAAGGTTTTTCATGTATCTTTTCTGAAAAATGTTTTGGGACAAACTATGCCAATGCATATAGAACTTCCTGAATTAGATGAAGAAGGGAAGTTGATTCTTGAACTAGAAAAAGTTATAGATAATAATTTTATATCTCTGCAAAATAGAACCATTATGTAGTACCTAATCAAGTGGAATAATATGTTTCTAGAAAAAGCTACATGGGAAAATGAGTAGTCCATGAAGAAACACCCTCAATTACAAACATTGCGGGTAATTTTTTTTTTTTTAAAGAGAGGGGCTATGTTAAGGCCCTAACACTCATTTATTATTATTTTATTATTTATGATTAGGTCAACTTAGTGGTAGGTTACATCATTCTCACTTTTTCTCCTATCTATAATAAAGGATAATCATTTGTATAAGCATCTCATCTTGTCTTTTGAATTGAATATATTGTAAAAGGAGGCTTCCCCCTCGAAATGGATTATATTCATCATTTTTTATCACTTTTAAGGAACTGGATCATAACAACGTTTTATGCCAAGAATGAACTAGTATGCATGTAAGTGATATTTCTTGATGAGGAAATTACTCAAGAGCGTTGAGAAGGATGTTGTGAGAATTCCTATGATAGTTGAGAATTTTTGGAGTTTGCAAGTGAGATATTTCATAGTCGACCTTGTACTATATCCTTAAAGGGAAGTAGGATAGTCCAAGGGACTATGCAAAAAAGAAGGGAATCCCATTCCTTGGGTTGTGAAGGTTGAGGGGAAAGAGAGATGGTGGTTTGGAATTACCGTTGGAGTTAGAATTATAGGTATTGGGTTATTTTGTATGGACAATGGAAAACCAATTGAGCCAGACCTCCCTATGGATGCATAACCGCATATCAGGGTGTCTTGTTCTTGAGAGAAATAGAGCAACAACACTACAGTTGGGAGGAATGTCCCTCATATGCAATTGGTTCGTGATTTACAAAGAGGTGAGTGTTTTGTAATATTTCTTATGTTTAATTCCATTGTGTATATACTTTTATTTATATGTTGAATGTTGGGTGTGGATTAATGATCTATTGTTGGTGTGCAATGGGAACGCCTAGGTTTAAACATGAATTCACCAACAAAACCCTCAGATACTGACCCTTTTAGCATTACCCACAAGCAGGTGAAGTCTCACCCGAGGTATCTATGGGGAATACATGAACCAGTTTTCAGCAGTCATGAAGGGATGCAAGGTAGTCCTCATAACCATTACACCTAACATTACTTCATTATACCTTATACCATGTGTGAAAAAACATAAGAAAAAGTAACATATTCAATATAACAGACATACATCATATGTGCTCAATAAACAAAAAAAAAAAACACATCATGACACTAAGACACCATATTTAACGTGGTTCACCCAAGTTGGGATACATCCACAATGAACAAATTCTTATTATATTATTCATAATCATTAATTACAAAATATGTGCAATACACTCATGCATTATTCCCTTGGTGTTCTCTTATCTCTCTATCTATCTACGTCACATACATCCACTACTTCTCTCTTACATATCTCGCATACATTACATACATCCACTCATCTCACTCTACGACTACAAATATTTTGTTGTGACTACTTGACTCTTACTCTTCCTACACTCTATCCCAAAACCATTACATATTTATAGATTTACAATAGGGATTAGCCCTTGTTAATGGACCGAAAATGCCTAACGACTTCAACAATCTTCCTTCCTTTGTGCACGTTGGTCTCGAAAGTCTGCCAATTGTATTTCCTTATTTTTTGCATGCTATGTAGTTCCCAAAACTGGTCCCAAAATCCTATCCCAATAGGACCCCAACACTCACCTATGGCTCATCCCAAACCACTTATGCCTTTTGTTGTGCTCCCTTCCATGTCACAAAAAAATTCTCAAAAGGTTTTTTTGTAGTTGCAACCTTCTCCATTTCTTTTGTTTCTTGCATCAAAATCCCCTCTATTGTCTCTGCATTAATGGAGGTCTTCAATTTCTTTGCACTATGTTGCACTACTTTCTTCACTATGCCTTATGCAGCTAGAAGTTTGTTTGTCATTGAAAAGGCTTCCTCATGTAGTGGCTCAAGATTCTACTTGATATTCTGATGTTTACCTCTTATTTGGTTGATATCAAGGTACAACTTCTTATTCTCAATTATGAGTTTCATTTGTTTTTTTTTGTTTTAGAGTGCTCATTGTTTCTTTTAATTTATGTTCCTTCTCTTGAACAATTTGTAACCTTTGTTCTAGTGCTTGTAGTTTTTCATTCTCCACTAATTGAGTCGACACTTTTGTACTCTCCTCATACAACTTTGTGCATTCCTCATCCAATATCCTAACAATTTCCATGATCGTCATTGTTGTCTTCTCTTATTGTTTCCTTTCCTCTAGTGGGGTACTTTACGTTGTGTGATCTTCCAGATCTACTATCTTTGAATGAAATCCTTGAATGTATTCACTTTTCATTGTTACTTTATCTTCCAAGGAAGTATATACTTCCATGGGTACCTCTAGAAAGATGTTGTATTCCTTCTTCACTTCTTGTTGCAACCTTTTTGTCTTCTGCATGACCTTGTCCTATTCCAACATGAGTTTACTATACTCTTCCTATAGTGAATCATTGTCTATATTTTATTTGTCCAACTCCATGGATGTCGACTCTGGGTGAAAATGGATCTCACGTGTAACACTTGTATTCAAACTGTGTAACATTTTCATCGGTTGTAGTGATAACACTAAGTCAATATGGATTAATGCTTGTGTGTGCTCCTGCATTTCTATAGTGGGGAACTATATGGCCCCTACAGATACCCTCATGATTCAGTGATATACTAATGTTGATGGTGGCTATGATGTTGTTGATTGTGAATCTGTTGTTTTTATTGTGCTCTTTGTCTATTCTTATTCTATTTTTCAGACTAGCGCTATACTAGTTTCTTCCAAAATATGGCATAGTGTAGTTGTTTTTGGTTACACATTTGTATACATTTCGTCATATTTATGCGTAGCTCACGGAAATGATTCTTGATCTAGATTTATGCGCAGAATGAAATGAAAACATAGATTTATAATGTTAACATAGAGACACAGTGAATAATAATAGAGATAGAATAAAACTTGAGTTCTATTAAATAAGAAATATGTTGAAATTGTAAAATACAGACTGGAAACAAGCTTGCTAGAATGGTGGCAACGTATCTCTAAGAAGAGATGTGACGACTACTCCCATTCGCAAAAATATAAGTACAATGAGGATCTGAAGGAATTTTTACAATAAATATGAATGCCCAAAACCCTAGACACAAAAAAAACCTAACCCTAGGAAATGAAGCACCAAAATTCATGTGGGCTTCGTTGGGGTAAGTTAGTACATCAACTTCCTAGGGTTGTGACTTTTTCATACGATCTTCATTTAGGGTGCATGATAGCTCGTTAGAAAGGTATAGAAAAGATGATTCATTTTTGGGTCTCGATTAGAGCCTTTTACTTTTTTGGAGGTTCCCAATCGTGAAACAATGATGTTTAGGACCTCAAAATGGCCCAAAAAGTTCGGGACCCAAAAAGCTATTAAAAATAGCAAATTTCCAAAAGACCGTTTTGAGCCAGTTGGACTAGGTGGGTGGCCACCAATATCCTCCCGAAGAAATCCTCCCCCATTAGGAAGAAATGGTCTCCATTGTGTTGATTTCCCCCATCAGATGAGGAAATTTTTGTTGAATTTGGCCCAAGGTGAGCCACTTGCCTTGGTGTAGGATATGCCCTTCTTTGACAACCTGATAAAGTTGGATCCTCTGTTGTTGAGTTCACTTGACCTATGTATCCATGATACAATTAGTGGATTCTTGTTCCATGTAGTTAGGTTTGAGTTGTACTGGTTTCAATTGTTCTTCTATCTCTGAGGTGTCCAATAATGTTGGAAAATAGGGTCGAAGGAGGTCCACATTGAACATTGGGTGTAAGCCAAGGAAGGGGGGAATGTTGAGCTCAAAATTAGTATCACCCACATCCTTGCTGATGTTGTAAGGTCCATATTAGAGTGGAAATATCTTTTGATGAGTCCCTATAAGGAGTTATTTATGCAAGAGCAACCAAATGTTGTCACCCACCTGAAACTGGTGTGGCACCCAGTGTTGATCACGGTGCTTCTTGAAATTGGCATTCGACTTCTGTAAAATATCATGAACTTATTGACAGATGTGTTGGATCTGATCAATGAACAAGGTGGATTTGTCAACTTCAGTTGGAGCATGCGATGAGTCTACTTGGATGGCTACAAGGGGTAGTACAACATCCATGGGACCCAATGGTTGAAATCCCAACCCCAACTTAAAGGGTTTGTGGTTGGTTGAGCTATGCATGGATCTATTGTAGTTGTGTTGAACATAGGGAAGACTCTCATCCCATGTGTTGAGGTGCCTGGAATTGTACATGCATAGGATGTGCACGATAATCCAGTTGATGAACTCGGTTTGGCCATCCCTCTTGGGGTGTAGGGTAGTGCATTTGGTGAGCTTGGTGTCCAGTAGTGACCAGAGGCTCGACCAGAATGTGTTGAGGAACCAACTGTCCCAATATGAGATAATGATTTGTGGGATCCCAAAGTGTACCCACACTCATTCAAAGAAGATCTTGGTAGTGGCCCTCACTGTGATGCTCTTCTTGCAGGCGACCAAAATCTCCATCTTGCAAAAGCAATCCACAACCATAAAAACACAGTCATTTCCTCGCTTCGTGGATGGAAGTCCAGACATGTAGTTGATTGAAATAGATTCCCAGGGACTGTTAGGAGTAGGAAGAGGAGTGTACAAGCCTTGTTTCTTAGTGACCGGTTTGGAAATAACACAGGTAGTGCAGGACTGAATATACCTAATGACATATTGTCGAAGTTTCAACCAATATAAATGTTGCTAAATCACTGCCACTATATTTTCCATGTTGAAGTGTTCCACCACATGACTGTAATGGAATTCAAAAAATCATCTTCGCTCGCTCACTTGATGGAACACAAAGATGGCCCAAATGGCACAACATTTTTTTCTGAAGATGTAAATTCATGACAGTTGTGTTTGAACCCAACATCTGGTAGGTGTTGATGAAGTTAGTATCTATTGCATAGAGGTGGGGCCATCCAGAGGTCTCGTGGATGCAAGAGTCTAACACCATGGTGAGTGTCACAACTATGGGTTGAATGAGGAAATCAGTGACTGAGTTGGTACTCCTTGTTTTATACTTGATGTTGAGGTTGAGCTCCTACAAATATGTGGACCACTTTTGATGGTGGTCATTTTGCAATATTCCTTATGTTTTCATGAACTAAATTGAATTATGATCCATTTGGATGACTATCTCCTTCGAGAGAATGTAATTCCTCCACTAGTGGTAGGCTTGCACAATGGAGTTCAATTATTTTTCATAAGTGGGGTACTTACAGAAGAAATATGACAATGTCTCACTATGATAGGCGATGGGGTGGCCATGCTAAGTGAGGACTATTCCCATAGCATAGTTTTAAGAATATGTATCGATCTCAAAGGGCTATTGCAGGTGAGGTAATGAAATAATTGGGGCTGAGCACAAGAATTTCCTCATATCATTGAATTATTTTTGATAGTCCCCACACAAATTTTTCCTTACCACCACCCTTGGTTACCTGGATGAGGGCCCATGCAATATGGTAGAATACTAGCACGAAACTACAATATAAATTGGAAAGGCCTAAGAAGATCCAGAGCTTAGTGAGTGTGGTTGGGGCTGGCCAGTCATGAATCAATTGGATCTTGGTTGGATCCACATGCACACCATGCACATAAACATTGTAGCCAAGATACTGCACCCTGTCCATGATGATTGAGAATTTTTCCAAGTTGACATATAGCTTGTGTTGTCACAGAGTGTGCAAAACATGTTGAATATGCAGCAAGTGTTTTGTCCAAGTCTTGTTGCAGATGAGGATTTAATCCAGATACACCACTAAAACATAATTAGGGAAAGCCCATAGGATATAATCCATCATCCTCATGAAAGTTGTTGGGGAATTTGTCAACCAAATGGAATGACGTCCATTCAAAAATACCTTCTTTTTACTTGAAGGCAACCTTCCATACATCTGTCTTCTCTATTGGGACCTGATGGTAGACAGACTTCAGATCGATCTTACATAAGTATTTTTCCCCCTTGATTTGATCATGGAGATCATCGATTCAGGGAATCAGGTACCAATTCCTGACTTGATTTTATTTATGGCCCGATAATCAATGCATAGTTTTTAAGACCCGTCTTTATTCTACACCAGCACGATTGGGATTTCACAAGGTATTGAGCTAGGTCAAATGTTCCCCTTGTGGAGAAGTTATTGTATTTGACGCTTGATCTCCTCATTTTATAACATAAAACATCGATAAACTGTCCCATTTGGGAGTGATGTGCTAGGGGTCAGATCGATGGGGTTCTTGACCTGACAGTGCAGAGGTACCCCAATCAGTGATGAGAAGATGTCTTTGTATTATTCCATGACCTTATCCACTTACTTTTGCTATGTGGAGAGGTTTTTTGTAGAGGGCATGGATGTGGATGTAACCTTTCACTCACTCTGAGAGAGAATCATGAAGAAGACAAACTTCCTAGTCTGAGAAATGCACTTCCTGCATTAGTTGGTAGAGATCAAAGAAATAACTCTAGGTGGGACTACCTCAGGTATACTATACAATTTCATGTTTAAAGTAATAATAACACTACAAGGCCTAGACTCATATACAACATGACATTTCCATAAATAAGGTTGGCCTAAAAGAACATCACAAAGTTCAAGGGAAGAAACATCACACAATACATCATCTTTGAATGGCTTTATTCGTATGACAGGTGACAATGTTGGTTGACGTGAATATCACTTCCTTGGCAGATCCATTCAATGGTGTAGGGATGTGGGTGTGGAATTATCTGTAGGGATAGAAACTTCACGACCTATACTGATATGAGTTTCTTCTGGATACCTCTATAAATGATGAAGTGTAGTGGAGTTCCTTTCACCCACATCTATGAATGAAAGAGGAGCTTGCCTTCCTCTGGCTCATTAGGTTCACCAGGATGGATCTTGGTGGTAGCAACGATGGCCCTAGGTTCCATGTCAATGATCAATCTCCCCTATTTTTGTTCTGACTCGGAGTTGGAACCCGCATATGATTCAGAGGCTTTCACCTTATCTACCAATGACTTCTTTGAGAAACAATCAACAATGTTATTCCAAGGGATCTTATTGAAGTTGCACCACTTCTTGGTAACTTTCTTCATCTTTCCATTGTCCTTATTTTCTTGTGACTTGGACTAGTTGTCCTGAGGTTTCCAATATTTTCTATGTCCTTTTTTCTATGGTTTTGCTATTTCCTTGCCCTGCTTCTATTGTGATGGTTTCACAAACCCAAGCTGTCACGTCTTTTTTTTAAGCTTATGCTCGATTTTGACGACATGTCGATAGGCCACACCCAAGGATGAGATGTATAAAAAATACATTTATCTTTGGATTTATATATGAAAAATGTCACAATACTTGAGCAGCATCTGTCACTCAGAATATTTTATTTCCATCTTGGTGCGTAAGGTATGGAAGACATTGGTGAACTATGGAATTGTTTGGTCTCTTTCTTGTTGCAGTGTGGTCCATCTTGTATACAATTCGTCATAACTTCTAACAGGGTAGTATTGTTATTTAATATCATCCCTGAAGAAACCCCAAGTGGGTGCAACTACAAATAATGTGGATCCCTATATTTCCTTTTGCTCACAGAAATCCTCCCACTGATATTTGACATGTGGGACAGCCTTAAGGAGCACAAATGTAATATTTTCTCTATCGGAAAAGTTGTGGACATAAAAATACCCTTCTACAAGGTTTAACCATTTATCTATGACATCTGAATCTACTTGACCTTCAAATATAGGAATATCAAAATTTATTTGTACCTTGAAGGGGGTGGCACCTCCACTTGAAGTGTATGCATCACTTGTCGGCATTCATTGAAGGATTTGTGCAAATTTTTCCATCATCTCATTCCTATGTTGCTCGAGGCCCTCCTCGAGAAACATTTTGAAAATATATCTTATCCCGTCATATTTCTTTTTACCTGATGTGGAAAGTTTCTTGGGCATGCGAGATATTTTTTCCTCAAGAGAAACAAGATCGAGACCCAACTCTCTATACCCTGACCGCATCGGGGACATGCACTAAAAACAACGACAAGGAGCAGATCGCTTTGATTCCACTGATCCAAATTTATGCACAGAATGAAACGAAAACATAGATTTATAATGTTAACACAAAGAAAAAGTGAATAATAAGAGATATACAATAACACTTTAATTCGATTAAATAAGAAATATGATGAAACTGTAAAATGTAGACTAGAAACAATCTTGATAAATGACAACTTCTCTCTAAGAAGAGATGTGATGACTATGCTCATTCACAAGAAGATGAGTACAATGAGGATATGAAGGAATGTTTACAATAAACATGAATTCTAAAAACCATTGACATCCAAAAATACTAACCCTAGGAGATGAAGCACCAAAAGTCATGTGGGCCCCATTGGGGTAAGTTAATACATCAACTTCTCGGGGTTGTAATGTTTTCATATTATCTCTGTTTAGGGTGCCCGATAGCTCATTGGAAATGTATCAATGAGGATATTCACTTTGGGGACTCAAATGAATACTTTAGATATCATTGAGGTCCACGATCCTGAAAAACTGACATTTAGGTCCTCAAAATTGCCCCAAAAGTTCATGACCCCAAAAAATGCTAGAAATAGTAAATTTACAAAACATTGTTTTGAGTCAGTTGGACAAGGTGGGTGACCACCAATATTATCCTGGATCACTTATTATATTACTTCTTTTAAATGATCCCCAATATTCTCCAAGTCATCCTTATTCAAAGACTGCATAACTACTTTCTTTGATGCTTTCCTCTTTTTATGCTTATGCAATGATTTCTCCTTAGAGTGATCCTTTCTCTTCTATATAGTGTACAATGTCATTTCTTGAGTATCATCTGCACCATTTCCTTGTTCTTCATGTTCCTATTCTTCTTCTTGATCCATCTCTGGGTTTTTTTTCTCCTTCTGAGCTATTTCTATCACTAGGATTTTCCATTCTTCTTACAAATCATTGACAATCTGGTTGACATCATGTTTTTTCAGTATGTATCTAGTTGGAAACCATTGTTGATTCATATCCCTCTTTTCTTGATTATACATATGATGCGGCCCTGCCTTGAATCATATGATTTATTTATATGTTTCAACTATTGGTGGTAGAATGTGTGGTGTGTCTTAAATGCATTTTAGAATTGTTTCTTGATAGATGTAAAAGGTTATGTTGTTATCCATCTACATGTTCTTGTGTGTGGTATGCCACATTGAAACATATCTTACTGCTAGAAATGATTCTTGCATACCCTCCAGGAATTGGGTTTCTTTCGGGTCCCTCCACGCAACCAATGTAATCAAAATCAACAACCAAGCATAATCAAACTCCATTCCTTTCTCCTGTGCTTCCTTGTATTCGGTTAAGAACTGGTTCACCAAAAATATTTCCCAGTTCATATGCCCTCCTGCTTCACACTTCTCCATTGCTACTATTACTCTTGTTGGAACCTAATCTCTATGAAACTTCCTTAGTGACTTTCAATCCATCACCTACATTGAAAACCTAACAAAATCATCATTAATACTTTTTATATCTAGTCTGCGCACTCCTCTACATGTGCCATATTTTTCCTTCATCCTCTCTACTAGTGGTTTCTCATGAGTCTTATCTGTGAATAGAGGTAGTGGGTCTTCCCCTACTAATGACAATCTTGTAATCTATGCAATGCGTTGGGTTTCAATCGACACTTCCCTTTCCAACCATAGGCACCCTCCATAGACACAATTCAACAATAATTTGATGCATATGTTGATTTCTACACTTCTGCCAAAATGTGGTATCTCCAACAGGTTCAGTATTTTTGTTTTTTATAGTCATGTTTCCCACTCCTTCAGATTGACTGTGAGTATGGGAAATTTCAGTCTTATTGATGTGCATAGATAATTCAATGACGCTAACTATGGAAACTTCTTTAGATTTGCCAGGTGTTATAACAGATTTTCCACACTCTGTGCATTATACTTTGGTGGCCTTCCCTTTCCCTCTATAGAATCGATTTCCCCATTTTTCTTAGTCAAACGTCAAAAATTAAAAAATGTGTACATACATGTGGGCTATAGTTATACACCATGCATATATGTAGGTTTCTCCATTACAACCTACATACATCAGGTTTTGTTCTCAAAATTAAAAATATTTTGGATTTTCCATGCCAAGTCATGAGATCCATGAGCCTTGGCCTTTCATATCCTAGAAATGTTCCGATTCTACCCTTCAATTCCCTTTGGAGGCTATAAATTGATCCATATACAAGCCTTGAGGAGAGGAAAAAAAAATGAGAGCAAGTACACTTTGGAGAAAATTCTCTCCATGTTACATCCTTGAGTCTACATCCCTTAGTCTTTTAATTTGAACCCTCCTTATGTTCATCCTCCAAGATCTCCCTATCCTATGAAGGAGGAACCCAATTACTCCTAGAACTTGTGAGATTTCCTTATGGAGGATTGAAGTGGTGAAGGCCCAAGTGGAGGGACTTGGTTTCTCAGTTTCGATGAGTTTTTGATATAGAAGGTTGTCACCTACATACTTCTGTTGATTATATTAATAGAAATATTATTTTCTAGTCCAATTAAATGTTGCAAATATTTATATTATTTTCCATGGGTAAATTTTCTATACATGTTGATGTATTATGCTAGTTTCTATGTTGACATTTAATACATTTTCCATATTCTTGTGTATCTTGGATGTTGAGGATAAGTTGTAGGTATCAAGCATTGGATTTTGAGCTCAATGGTGGTCTCCTACGAACGTCCGAAAGAGGTAGGATTCTAGCATTCCTTTTGTTGGCATTTCCATTTATCTAGCATATTTGATATTTGAATTGATTTCTTGGTCTCGTTCTGTCTATTTTGGTCCTACCCCAAGCCATAGAGATTTATTCCTCATAATAGAATTGGTGAATCCACTAGGGATTTCTCCTTTTCGAGGTTAATTGGTGATTTTTATCTTGTATTGCTCTCTTTTTTTTCGAGTTTCTATGTCATGTGTAGATTAATAGCCTGTACATCTTTGTATATATGATTTGTTTGGATTAATTATTACCCATTCGGTGTTGTTCTTGGCATACGAGGATTTTCCTTGAATAGTCGTGTATATATGTAGGTTGTCTGTGTTTAGGGCATGTTCATACACTTTTGTTCCCAGAACAGTCACATACATATTTTTCTAATCCTTTTAGGCTCAGTTTGGTTTTTTCTAGGTGGTTTTTTAGTGTTGTTGAGTCTTCTTAGGTCTCTGATTGAGTGCTTGTAGAGTGATAGGAAATTGTATTATTTTTGAATTTTTGGCAAACTTACTTCTTGTTATTTTTCTCATGTTTGGTCCTTGCATTTAGGTCTGAGTAGTAAATTTCTGGTGTCCTGCTTGTCTTGTATTCATGTGCTTGCAGTAAGGTATTTTTGAGAGGTTATTATTTCAGTTTTTCATTATCATTCCTTTATATTGAAAATACAAAAAAAGTGATTTTTTCATTTTCATTTTCTTATATTGAAAATAAATACAAAATTGCATTTCATTTGAAGCATTTTCACTTTTGTGAAGATTGCATTGTCATTGAAATTGAAAGAGACTGCATCTTGTGCACAACATTTAGAAGCATACCATTTCTTTTTAAAAACAAGACTAACACTTAGTAGTGGTTTTTCATGTGCTTCTTTCATATGATGAGTCATATCAACATTAGTTTCACAACCATACATCTTGAGTAAACAAGAAGCCACTAAAATTAATGCTTCGTAATTAAAATTGATTAGAAAGATTTAATCTTTTAGGGTACAAAAACAAGTTTAGGATTTAGGGCCTTGGAATAGGATTTTGTGAGTAAACTTCTCGAAGGATGCAAAACTCAACACAGGTATGTGTCCAGGGAGTGGTGAAATCCATTGTATAATTGGTGCTCTCAAGAGAATCCACTAAAGTTGGAGTTAAGCACGAGGTTGCATGAAGTTGGTTACATATATAGCCCTATAATACCTTCCTAGTGTTGGAGATATTTCTGGGGTTCTATTCATATTTGAGGGTTTTTGGGGTAACTTGTTGCTTCTTGACTTTCAGGCTTAGCTACCCTACCCATACAATGGACCTAACATGCGACTGTTAGCTCGTGAATTGGTTATACCATGGTGACTTTAGTTTCCTATCCTAGGTATCCACATAGGTTACTTGCAGGTGTTATTCTATAGGTACCTTGAGTCAGATAGGGATCGGAAAACAAACAGACTTTATGAAGGATATTCTCTTTGGGGGGGTCTGACCAATTGTGTTGTGAATCCCACAAGGATATTTATAACTAATTTTTTTACCTTCGCTCTATTGTTCGGGAGTCTCAATCCCCTCTTGGGGGAGGCATACCTTCTTTAGTTCAAGAGGCCCCCTTTTTAGTCACCCTCTCTTGTTTTCATGCATTGGACTCTAGTTTTATCTAGGAGTGTGCTCTTTGTATATTAATTGCCCTTAGGATTTTGTAATGTGTCACAATTTTTTAGTCATAGTGGAGCAAGACTGGCCTCCTCGCTGATATTTTCATCTTTTGAAGAATGTGATACAATCCTTATGTCATGAACAATCCTTCAAACCTGCTGCTATCCTATGCCTGTCATGCTAGGGGAAAGACACCAACCTTTGCAAGTCATGCTAGGAGAAAAATTCAAGTAATTGTGAGTCATACTGGCATTAAATCTCCAACCTTTGCTAGTCACATTGGAGATGTGTCTCCAACCTCTTCTAGTAATGTTGGGGGTAAGAAACTAGCCTTTGCAAGTCATTCTAGGAGACAAAGTCCAATCACTGCGATTCATTCTGGAACTAAGTCTCCAAACTATTTTAGTAACCTTGGAGATGTGTTGCTAGTCTATGATAGTAATTTTGGGGGAAACCAACTAGCCTTTGTGAGTCATGCTTAGAGAAAAATTCATGTCACTGTGATTCATACTGGTACTAAGTCACCAACCTATGCTAGTCATGTTGGGGGTAAGCAACCAGCCTCTGCGAGTCATACTAGGAGAAACATTCTAGTCATTTCTAGTCATATTGGCATCATGTCACCAACCTTTGTGAGTCATGTTGGATACCTTTCAACAACCACTATAATTCACATTAAAGAAAACCCACCAACTACTGTAATCCATGCTGGAGGAATCATTACTTTTTATTCCATGTCCATTCATTCTAACAGGTAATGATCTCAACACTAGCATATATGTTAGATTTCCCACTTTAGGAATTTTTGCATTATTTGTTCCTTGATTCTTTTGGCCTTAGGATATACCCCACTAATTTGCAACATGAAACCTCCTTTGTTGTTTACAAGTGTTGTAATTCATGTGGTAGAGCCTACCATTCATGGGTTCACTAGTTAAAATTGTGTTCATAATTTGGCACCCATGATAAATTACTTTCATAGGCTTGGGAGCCCTACTTAGTCTCATCATGACATTGTGTCCAAGCCTCATGTATTTTATTCAGTATTTTTTTGGCTACTACCTACGGAACTCCCTCCATTACATCTTGGAGTCTCAGTTAATCTCTTTTCAAACTCCTTAAAAATGAAAATATTTCCCAGTGAGCTTGTTGTCTTTCACAATCGTTAAACAAATTTGAAAGGATGTATATTCGATATAATTTACCCCTTTTTTCAGATCGAATGGAATAAATATGAAAAATAAATACTCTATCAACATTGACTACAAGAGTTCTCCTTGGTATTATTTTACACTTTTTTGGGCTCGAGAGACTAAATTTATGAAAAATAACAATATTGGAACTCTACTTATTGAATTTGAGTTGTAAGTGCATTGCATAACGACTACTCATTCTTATAGGCCTAATGTCAGCTTCAACATGCTATTGTTGAACCAATTGCTTATGCATTCCTGTCAAGTTCCTAGCCTTGCAATCATTTCCTTTGTGACTTGACACCTTATTACTAGAGGAAACATCCCCCTGAGTTTCCATATCCTACACGTGTTCTTGTACATTGAACATAGGTGTGTTCCATTGCATGGAACTAGTTTTATTTTTTGCAACACTCATTTCCTCTCTTGTATCATAGTATTATTTTACCTCTTTTTTAATAATTAATAATATGAAAAAGATAAAAAATATATATATATATATATGAAAAACAAAAAGAAGGGCAGGAAAAGATTATTATCTTCTATCAACATTAGTCATGTCACATTTGAACAAAGCTCAAATGTTTGAGTCCATTCATCAAAGGTTTGTGTTTAGTATGGCCTTAGGAAGCTAAAGTCATTACTGAGAGCTTACTCCTCTAACTAGTTATTCTTCCAGCCCCTATGGAGAGTTTGTTGATGCCTCATGCATACCAAACCTTTTTCATTGTGTAGTATTGAGTCTATGATTCCTAATTTGTCCATATATCTCATGCTATTGTTCAAAGGAAGTCAAAACATGTGTCATCCATTCCTCACAATTCTTGACTTTGTATGTCATCCAACCCTTTATAACTACATCTCATAATCATGGGAATTTGGTGTCCTACCTTGCACCCTAAGCCTACTTTCATCACTGGTAGGTTACCTTGAACCCAACATATGTCATCTCTTCATTGGTCACTAACTGGGATGTTCCCCTTGTGCTCAATGACAAGAAATCGATTCAGACATTGGGATTCGTTTAGTGTCTTGGATTCCATTAGAGCCTATTGGTGGTTTGCTTGCCTCTATTGGAAGTTTTCATTAATGAATTCTATTTGGAAGGTATTTTTCATGTACTACTTGCATATGCTGCATGTGACAGGTGCACATGGTCATTGGTTCATGCATATCATGTTCATCCGATTTCTTCCTAATCTAATCATCAAGTGTTTCCTTTTACCTTGTGATGGATGATGAGGTATACCTTAATTCCCTGCTTTCAACAAATCTCATTCCATCGAATTCAACTCATCTATTCTGCAATAGATATCTAGAGTCATAAGAGTACCTAGAGGCTTCCAGTCATTAGTGGCAGGTTCTCTCATCATCGAGATTTGGGAATACATTAATGTCTCATGCTTGATGGATTCTTCAAGTGTTTGACCTCAATGCCTTTATTCACACTTGTTGAATGTACTCGGTTCCTTGACACCTACTTGTTGACGGGCGAAATTGATCGTCCGTCAACTGGGAGAGTGGAACCGGTCCGGGGTTATCTAAATAACCCAAGCCGTTTGGAATGGACCACCCTGACGAGTTTAACGGCTCCGTTGGCCGCTCTAAGGTCTTCTATGAAAACCAAAGAGAAATGATCTGAGCTAAGAAATCAAAAGGGAAACTAGAAACTAATAAAACAAAGAAAAAGAACTACACTAATAATGGAAACTAGAAACTAATAAAACAAAGAAAAAGAACTACACTAATAACGGAAACTAGAAACTAATAAAAAAAACTAAACTAACTACACTATTCTAACTATAAACTACTAACTGTTATATATACAAGATACTAATTATGATTATAATAACACAAATCAACTACTTAATTATCAGTCAATTACAGTTTATTCACAAATATACATTGTATACAATCTACAGATTTGAATAAAACCTGTGAAACTAATTGCTTGATGTCCCAAGACAGCGAAGATAACTCTTTTTTGATTTTATGATCTATGAATAAGAAAGTAAAGCTAACTGAAATTAAACAATCTAATATATATTACTGAAATAAAACAATGTATTATAAATCTAACTAAACTATCATTTATATTGAACTACTTAACATAAACAGTAAACATCTAACTAATTGACCTGGAAACGCTCCAAGTCTGCCCTGTGTAAGATGACCTTTTAAGCTGGTCGGAGGAAGAAATTCACACCATTTAGTCCTTAAGCCTCTCGAAAACGATCAGCTATGTTGCTTCTTGAAGTATGTTACAGGACAACCAAGACATAAAAGAAATCATAACAGTTTTATGATGATAAATCTCCTGCAAAAGGGAAACCTATTGTGCAGAAAACTTATATAACAATTCAACCTACGAAGAAGACAAGGCTATCATTCATAAAATGAATCAACAACTGTTATGTTCTTTATCTCTTTGGAAGCAACAAGATATGTATAACAGTAAGAGATTATATCAAATGCATGTGATTTAGATAGAAAAGTAATACTAAACCATAAACAAAATGAAATACAAAACTTGGTACAAAGTATCGATATATTGAAAAGAAAAAGCTATGACAACACATCAAATCTGCTCCAATTTGAATCAGAATTACATATCCTTGTTCTCCCACAACTGATGATTTTTTATTACTACAAAACCATAGGTTTATATAGGTTTTCTCACAATGTAAAACATCCTTGTGAATAATAGTAAACAGTTTTACACAATCTGGGAATAATCCCAAAAATCCCTTAAACTAAGTAACTAAAAATGCAAGTGAAATCCTTAAGATATCTTCCAA
>JZKD02S1950488.1:331044-341923 GCA_000966675.3 Picea glauca
ATATATATATTTACATATTTTATATGTCTTATGGATCACATTTTTACAAATGTATGTACATGTGTATGTGTGTGCAATATGTCAATCTAATACTTGATTAGCTAGAGTATTTTTCATTTGATTTAATCTCTTAGGAACATCGATATACATAATGTAATCAAAGAAATGTTCTAAGAGATGTACCCTAAGGAATCGTTGGTGTAGAGTAGGATCATAAATGCGGTAAGCCCCATTTAATTGGGACACGACCAACTAAGCATCTAAGTAGATCTGGAGGTAAGAGATACCATGTGACAAAGCATCACGAAGAAACTCTATCACTGCATTGTACTCGCCAACATTATTTGTGGTGTCACCTAGACAGATACCTACAACATATAGAAACTAGCCTTGAGGCATGAAAATCACCCAAGCTGCAGAAGCAAGCCTCCGAGTGTGTCATCTAGCATCATTCATGAACCCAAGGAACACCTACGATTCACCTGATATCTGCCATAGTGAAAAGTATGAAATAAATAATGACACGTCCATAAAACAGAAATAAAAAATACTAACTTTATAAGAACTATACAGATGTACAAGAAGTCACCCAAGTGACCAACCTACGAGTAATACTTCTAGAGGTAGAGCCCATTTCTAGGCTCCACCAAAGCATTTTCCTCAAAGTCAACCAGACGATAAGCACTCTTCTTTAAGACCTCCTTCACTATGAAAGGTCTGAACTACATGGGTTTGAAATTTCCTGCATCCAGGGGATCCTTATCTTGGTCATAGACTAGGACAAGGTCGCCTTCGGAGAAAATCCAAGGATGAACAGAATGATCATATTGACACTTGAATCGTTGATTATGAGCCTCGTTGGCCAAGGCTGTATCACAACGTTGCTCATTGAGTTTCTCAAGATGTAATAGGTGTTCCTGAAGCGATGAAGTGTCTGGAAATAACTCTACTGCCAAATTTAGATATGGGATCTGGCACTCTATGGGCAAGACTGCTTCCAGCCCGTAAATGAGTTGAAAAGGTGAGAAATTGATGACATTATTTACAGACATTTGGCAGGCCCATAATGTTGAGTACAACATCAAATGCCAATTTGACTTGGCAGAATTGATCACTCACTGTAGAATAGTCTTGAGGGTATTGTTCACAGATTCCACCTGACCATTCACTTATGGGTAGTAGGGTGATGAATTCTCTTGCCTCAACCCAAGCTTTGTTGTTAAATCAAACATCATTTTGTTCTGAAATTGACTTCCATGGTCAGTGATAATCTCCTTCAGGATGTCGAACCTTTCTACTATCTGGTTAAAAATGAAAGGAGATGTTGTTTCACCATCACTAGAGATATCTATTGGAATCATTTTAGCGATACTCACCATATTACCCTCGGTGTAAACTACGTGCGTAGCTAGAGGACTAACAGGAAAAGATATATTTCTAGTCATAGTCAACATGAATTCACCCACCTCTATTCTTCTTAACTCTAGAAGGAAATAAGATCTATGATGGAGATCATCCCAAGGTCTATCCGGACCATTCAATGCCTCTATAATCTTCTCGTCAGAGGGAAATACCAATTCTAAAGAGTCTATAGTGGCGAGGGAACCTCGAGCCCAGATAAGCTTGAGAACTGGATCTAACTCTTGTGCGGGAGTCGGATCGGGGTTGGCGGAAGTTTGCTGGAAAATAGAGTACACAAATTCTCTCGCGGACAAGGGCATGGCCATGCCAAAATTCTCTTTCCCCTCCATCATGGCTGATGGAGAAGGAAGAGTCCATGGATCATGAAATTAATTCATGCAAAATGACAACACCTTAAAAATATCATCCCTAGGTTGATCGGTGACAGCCGATATGAGCTTGAAATTGTTAGAAGGAGGCGAGTAATCAAAGTTACCCATAAAAGGTGGACACAAACCAAACCCTACATTGATGACGTCGAGTTAAGGGTTATCAATCATCGAGACTGTGGATGCCCCTGATGAAGGGTCAGGACGAGAGAAGGATAATTGATCAATGGATACGATCTGACCCCCGTGAGATAACAACAAGACCTGAAAAAATGTGGCAACCACTGCATGCATAGCATAGGTCCAACTCCTTCCTACAAAAAGGTTGTAGTCGAGAGGTGCATCGACCACTTCAACTTCGATGCACATGATCTTCCATCCTAACTGCATGGGGAAAGAAGGGATGATTCCATGTGGTCTGAAAGAATGATTTTTGAAAGAAATAAGAAGAGTAGCTGAAGGAGACAAAATGGGTTGGCCAACAACCTTCCAACACGCCAATGGCATCACGCATGTCTATGCTCCCTCATCAACCATTGTATGGAAAATGTTTTGGGTAAAATATTTTTTGGAGTAAGCCACTACTATCTAAAAGGTGACATGGTAAGGGAGATAAGGTTTTGAGTCGGTCGTATCGAGAATGATCGTTCTCGAATTACAAGTATCTATAGAACCCAAGGTGGATAACATAGCCTTTCTCTCTGAAGGGAAGCTTGGGAAGACCTCCAAAGAGGACATCGTGCAAAGGATCGTTTGAGCTCCTTGCCCCCAAACCCATGGTTTGTAGGGTGGAGTAGGTGAGGATAGAGTTTGTATCAAAGTCGGGCATCCCGTATGAAAACATAAGGCCCGTCGCACTCTATGTGAACGGAGTAGTGATCTCCACCATAGATGGAATCAGACCGCTGCTTGAAGTAGAGGTGGTCGAGACCATTGTGGTCCAGACCGTCGAAGGTTGGTTATGAGGTGGAATGCCCCCATTTGTGGAAGCCACTGAGGAAGTGTGAGGACTCCCTGATGAAGTAGGAACATTTTCTTCCATAGCTTATTTCAAGACTATATGACACTCTTGATGTGTTACCCTTAGAGGGAAAACTTGTATCAAAAGTGACACCAACAAGTCAATGATCGGAGGGTTAAATAGCCCGAGAGCTTCTGGACCAAGTTCAGAAATGGTCGATTCCTCTGGATTCAAGTGCTCTACTCTTGAAGTTGGCTCGGGCATAGTTTCCTGCGGCTTGGTCGACTCAAATGACCCTTGCTGGTCAATTCTTCACCGTAACGGTGGTAGTGGTCGCTCCAATGTAACCGCAGGCAGGCCCTAAATCCTTCGCGACCAATGGATCTCCTAATCTTCCACTTTGTGAAAATATCAATGACACAGTAAGGCTTTTACTAAATTTTGAAAAAAAACACACACTAGAAAAGTTCCTATGAGATAAACCAAGAAAACCACTATCTAGTTGGAAGAACAGTTACATCAGCCAACACTAGAGAAACTTACCAGTGCAAGTGAAACTAGAACATGGAAGCACCCTATGTGTATACTTTGCAAAGCGTGGCCCGACATCTTTCCTAGGTACCACAGTATACCCTTGCAGTCACCTATGTAAGTATCTAGAATAAAGGCAACTAAGTTGGTAGCTCACGAACAGTCACCAAGAGGGTACAGTCGACAGTCGGGTGGACCGTAATGAGCAGGGTAACAAGCCCAAAACCTATCGAGGGTATCAAAATAAAGTGGTCTGTAAGACAAATGAAGACCTCGAACAGATTCGAGATCCACAAATCTCCGTAGGCAAATGCAACTAAAAATATCCAATGACATGTCCTCAATATGTGTTCCCCACTACGCTTGGTCTGACTTTGGAGGGGTTATCTCCTCTACCTTTCTGCACACGGCCTTTTGTTTAGCCCCTGTGTTAGAGGGGGGTCACGGATAAATTTCACGTTTACTAGAATTTTTCCACTCCCTAGCTCTAACTCCAATGTTTGTTTATAAGCCTTGAAGAGTTTCCTCTCCAACCTAATTCAAGGCTCTAGCCTAGCCTAGTTGATTGAACCTACAAACATAAATTCTAGTTGATTTTAAATTAGTGTTAATTTTAAATGGCTCATTTTAAGTCAAGGAAATTGCAGTGAATCTAGTGATGTGTATGGGAGACGAAGAAGGAGAAATAAATGAAACTGAAAGCAAAATTACTTCTAGTTAACAATAAAGATTTGCAACTAACTCTTTAACCATATTTTCATAACTACCTTTTTTCTAAGATCTTTTAAAGGAAAACCTAAAACAAAATTTCTCTTGACTATGAGCTACTTAATGTTCTAAACAATCAATAAATAACTTAAGAAAATAACTCTTTTTCTTAACAAGCAAAATAACTAACCCAACTACTTAACCAAACTAAGAAAAACAAATATATATTTTTTTGTAGTTTGAAATGATTCAAACAAGAAAACTTGAAATAAATCTTTTTTTCTTTTCTTTAAATAAAATGAAATGGGAAGAAGTGAAAAAAAACACAAGACTGGAACTAACCTCTAGCCCACTATGGATCACAGGGAGTCACAAAATACACCAAACAGGATGATCAAAAAAGATCAAGGCTCACCTAAAACCCTTTCGAAGTAAACACAAGAAATCTTTAAAAAGATAATAAAACTGATGTCTAACCCATGCTACTACTATAAAAACAGAGACACTAGACTCTGTCAAGAAAACCTGAGAAGTGAAACTTCAACCAGGGAAGAGGTTGACTGCCTCTTCTTAAAAAAAAAATTCTTGACACAAGTATTCTACTGATACTTAAGAAAACTGTGTATGTACGCAGACTGTCTATAAAGCATGGCACATATGTACACGTGCAGACCCACAATAGGGCGCACACACCTCTGTAACTTCTCAAAAAAAAAGAAAATAAACATGCATACTGATAGCGTAAGGAGAACTGGTATGGCACCAACATGTGACCAGAATCCCTTAAAGACTCAACAGACTCACAGAAACTCAAAAGGTAATAAAACCAATCAAACACCCAAAAAAACCCTAAAATCCTAGAGGCTTCCCCAGTATGGCGCCATTTCTTCTAGCGGGGAAAACCCCCCTATGGGTACACCAGGCTTTACAATGTAGGTAGATCACAACCATCTAAAATTATCCTACTTTTCTAACTACCCCAAACATATCCCAGACTTATGCATGAAAGACAATGTAAGAAGGATCAGGTAATTGTACCTTTTACTTTGCATCCAGTGTCTATCCTCTCATGCTTGATAGCTCCATTAACTGCAAGCCTCCTCCCAAGGTTTTCCTGCATTAACAAACAAATAAACAAGAAACTACAAACATGCATCTCATATATAAATCATGGTTTAGATTTTAGAATAAACATAAATCAAAATGCAAACATTTCACACATCATTTTTTGGGACAAGAAAAGTATTTCTTCTATTGATAAAACAATGTTCACTTACAACAAGGTCAGATACTGCTCCACGAACCTAGTCTGGGATCCTCTTCACCAAGATCCAAGTGCACCTGGGCATATATTTATCCTCTCAAAATTATCCTAGGGAAATGGAATGGGTTTCTAATGGAGAAAAAAGGGCAAAATGGGAGATTCTAATGCAATTCTCACAAGATGGTTGCAATCTCTTGGGGCAAGGAGGGGATGTGAAACAGGCAAAGTTTCACTGTTATTATTCTTAGATGTGGAATGAGACCTCAACACCTCCTTTTGTATGACAAAAGGATGGTTATTCAGTTGGGTGACGAGCTATAGGAGATGGATCAGTTGGGTAACTACCCAATAGCCCGTAATCTCAACGAATTCCTTGCAACCTTTTAATTTTTGCAACTTTTGTGAGTATACGTGGTATGTAGTTGTGCATCTAGTGTATGTACGTAGGCTGTAGTGGTGCAATAGTCATACATACATGGAAAGTAATGGTGCAGGGCATGTACATCTTCAAAAATAGTGTTTTTAAGAAGAGCAACTCAGTGATGGCTTGGAAAAAATAGCAAGTAAGAGGGACATATGCTAGGTATGCATATGTAGAGACAGTTAGGGTTATAGCAAGTTGTTTCCTCACTACTCCACTTCTGGTAATCGTAATGTATTTCATCCATTGTAATTTCTCCTCTGACCTCACACATTATGGGGAATTTGTTATAGAATTTTTTTCCACACCCTCTGCATCATTTATTGGTGGCCTATCCTTTCCCTCTGCAAATTTATTTTCCCCATTTTTCATACTCAAAAGTAAAAAATTTAAAATTTTGTACATATACACGGGCTATAGTTATACAACATGCGTATACACAATTTTCTCCATTACAACCCGCGTACAACATGTTTTGTGCCCAAGTGGAGGGACTGAGTTTACTGGTTTTGATGAGATGTTAATAAAGAAGATTATAACCTATGTACTTCTGTTGATTATATTAATAGAAATACGCTTTTCTCTTCCAATTATATGTTTCAAATGTTTATATTATTTTCCATGGGTAAATTTGCTATACATGTTGATGGATTATGCTAGTTTATATGCTGACATTTCCTACATTTTCCATATTCTTGTGTGTATTGGATGTTGAGGAAACGTTGTATGTATCAAGCATTGTATTGTGAGCTCAACGATGATCTCCTATGAACTTCTAGAAGAGGTAGGATTATATACTTTCTTTTTTTGGCATTTCTATTTATCTAGCATATTTGATATTTGAGTTGATTTATTCATGTCTTTTGTCTATTGTATCCTACCCCAAGCCATAGATATTTATTCCTCATAACACTAGGTCATGGTCCAAAAAATTTAGGCTTCCTACTGCACCCAAGATACCTCCCTCAATAGTGAACCTGGTTGGAATCACTAGTGTAACCAATTTGTACTTCGGCTCCTTGGGAAATCTGACTGGTTTTTTTGTTGGCTTACTAGGTGGCATGTATGCCCTAGGAAATTCGATCAGATTTGATATCTATTCTCTTTGGTTTTATTCCTGCATTAGTGTTGATGCCATCTTACTACATGGTTTCTCATTGTACGATGTATATGCTCCTACTTTTGGTTGTGTCATAGCTCTCTATAGTTCGACTCTATCTGTAATGCACTCAACTCTTCTCCAGCTCTCTATTCTCCTCGAATGTTCATGCAACAATAACCCTTTCTCATCACCCCTTGTATTTTTTCATAGGTTGTTTCCAACTATTATCTTCCTCTTCATGCAAATATTCCTAGTCCCAACTGATTTTAGTCACATTCAATCCTCATCCAAATCCTACATTAATTTCATATTTTTTAGCAGATCATAGTCTACATTTTCCATCCTGTCAAAATATCGTCTCCACTTCTCATTTATGACTACGTGTTCCCATTGTCTTGTCATTATGTTTTTTATTTAATGTGTTTTCCCTCATCCATGTAGGTCTTTATCATGGATCTTCACTTCTCTTTTCTGTGCACAGTTCAATTATTCTTCCTCTCTGCTAAATTTTCTTTTTCATATTTTTTTTTTACTCTTCGAACAATCCTCGATTCAAAACTTCAAGTCTCCTGTCTCTTAAAATGTTTATTGTGTCTTACCTCAAGATATTTTATTTTATTTATTTTTATTTTCCTATAATACAGATACTACGAGACACATACTGCACAGTCAGGCTAGTGCGTGAAACCATGGCTATCACTATACAGTTTCAACCGACTATCGTTGACCAGTTCTTCTACGAATTCCCCATTCAAATTTTCCAACTGAACAAGACCATCCTATGTCACAAATATTATCACATATGGAACCAACTAGTGCATTTGGAACTTTCTACGGTGCTGCAAAAATTTGTTGTCATAGAGAAAAAAGTCTCCTATCTCAAGCTTCTTCTGTTTAATATGTCTATCATGCCATTCCTTTTCACGTGAATTATGAACTTGTTGATGAAATCATGTGACAAAGAGGTCTTCCTCTAGTTTGACTAGCTATGGCATCCTTTTCTCTACTATGCCAAAATCTGTGAGCTCGGTCATTGCAATAATGCGCAGACTCGACACAATGAATTCCATAGGCATAATTGCTTCCTAGCCATATACTAATCAGAATGGTGTATATCTTGTAAACTTATTACATTTTAGTCTATTAATCCCATAGTAATACATGAATCCTTAGGTCTCAATCATCTCGACTTACATTACATATCTTCATCAGCCCATGCTCTAGGAACTTGTTAAATGCTTCCAAAGTTTTATTCTCACGAGAATGATAAGGTGTGCTCTTCTAGTGATGAATGTACAATTATTTTGTAAAAGAAACAATTCAATTATTCAACAAATGTCTTCCATGATCACTCATAAGGATTCTCGGACATCCAAACGTTGTGACAACATTTTGATATAAAAACCTGGTAGCAGTCTCTGAGCTAGAATCTCTGATAGGTTATGCTTCATCCCATCATGTAAAGTAATATTCCATAGTGATTAATTATCTTCCTCCTGACCTTTTTGTTGTTGGGTTGATCGGTCCAATGAAACCTACTTTGCATTTATCAAAATTATGCTACGTAACTTGCACTATTAAATGCATCTCGTATCTTCTGGATGGATTCCCAACTCGCTAACATACATCACAGGTTTGATAGAACTCCATAGCATCGTTATTAAGGGTGGGCCACCAAAGTCCTATGGGAAAAATCTTATGACCCATCGCTTTCCCTACATAGTGGCCTACTGAAACTCCTTCATGTTCCTCTGGTAGTATCATAGGCTTCTCATGCTCCAATACACATTGTTGAAGAATACCATATATGCCTAATTTATACAAATTCCCCGCTATAAGTTGATAATCAACTTCCTTTACTACTAACTATTTCATCTGCACAGTTGTAAAGTCAAGTGGGGATACTCCTGTGCTTAAGAACTGGACAATGTATGCAAAGTAATCATCAACCATATATATTGCGAACAATTATGCATCTGGTATATTTTCATCCAAATTTCCTGCATCTTATCCTATTAATGTGTGACAAATGATCAGGTCCTATGCTAAATTTTCGAGGTTTCACAATCACTTCAAAATCATACTCTTGAAATAATATCATCCATATGCATATATTCCCCCCAAACACTGTCTTATTGAATAAGTATCTCAGTGTAGAATGATCTATGTACACATTAAAATGTGATCCCAACATTTAATGTATAAACTTATATAGTGCATACACCATTGCTAGTCCTTCATGCTCTGTAGTAATGTAATTTTGTTCATTCATCGACAAATTTCTTCTGGAAAATCCAATGGGATGATCTAAACATCCTTCCTTTGGTTGAAATAGAATTGTTCCTAACACTATATATGATGAATCTATGTGGACATGGAATTCCTTCTTCCAATATGGAAATAATAAAATTCACACAGTAACCAGTTTCTTCTTCAAGGTATCCAAACTTTGTTGGAATTCATCGTTCCATAGAAATTTTACCTCCTTCTTCAAAAAAAATTCAAATGGAGCTATGATCTGTGTGTATCCCCTAATAACATTCCTGTAGTACCATGCATGACCTAATGATTCTCGTAGTTATCACATAGAATTAGTTGGTGAAAAATCAACAATAATAGCAATCTTTGTCGGATCAACTAAAAGTCCTTGTTTACATACTACATGACCCAACAAGATACCAAATGGTGTGCAAAAAATAAACTTCTTTGATTTCAAGGAAATATGGAACTGTCCACATATGTCCAACATTAAGTGAATATTTTCATGGTCCTTCAACAAACTAAACACTATCCAATCATCCAAGTATACTTCTAGAAATTTATAAATGAATTCTTTAAACACTATGACAATAACTCGGGAAAATATTGTTGGTGCATTTTTCAACCCAAAAGGCATGAATTCATACTAGTAACGTCCCTATTCCATCGCAAATGTTGTCTTAAGACTATCCTCCTACACAATAATAATATGGTGATATCCACATAATCCATCAGTAAATGACTAAGAATCATGTCCTCCTACATTCTCTAACACTTCATTTGTAAAGGAAGTTGGAAACAAGTCATGTAAACAAGCATCATTCAATTTCCACAGGTCCACACAAATTTTGATTCCACCTGACTTCTTGTCCTAAATCACCATTGGAATGATCCATTTTAATTCTGCAACAGGTTCAATAATCCCAACTTCCATCATCCTATCTATTTCTGCTTTCAATTTTTGCTTATCTATTGGGTTCAATCAGTATGGTCTCTGCTTCACTATATTGGCATCCTTCTTCAAAGGGATCCTCATTTATCCTAGCTCCCTAGCATTCCCTTTTATTTATGAAACTGTAGTCGGGAAAAGGTCCTAGTATTCGCACAATAAATCATCAATATTCTTGACAGTTTCTTCATTCCAATAATCTCCAATGTTTACGAACTTGAGATTATCCTTTGCAACAATATTCACCTTATGTGTTCTCAATGGATTTTCATACTCGACATATTCAATCCTAGGATCCTCTAATGGATTCTCTCCTTCAATTTCTGGTATTTGCAAATTCTTTGGGTGTTCATCTTCCTGGTATTCTCCAACAATGTTATAACATTCCAAAACCTATTGAACATTTGCAAAATTTATGGATGCACTACATAAATTTGTTGGTATTGTCGAGTCTTTTGATGTAAAGATCTTGTTCTTGATCATATTCATAGTTTTTTCTACCAAAGGGGCATCATCTTAAAACTTGAAAGTTACCTTGAAGTTGTACATCAAACCTCCCAGTATGTTGTTTCTTTCTGTACTTCCAGTTCTAAGTACCAATTCTTCAGGATCACATACATAATGTGTACAAACAAGTGTGTCCATTCCTACTTAGGTACTGAGATCCATGTCATAGTGCATTGCGTAATATGCTCTATAGGACAACTCAATCCAGTATAATTCGATGTATTATATTCAATTTCTCTTCTGAAACTGACCTGTAACATTCTTCTACATTAATGCCAATTCTCTATTCTATCCTTATGCATAGCCCACCGTCTTGCAGGAGTCACTTTCAACACGATATATAAAGCTAGCATTCTATGTTTTTTTTTTTTTTTTATTTTTTTTTTT
>JZKD02S1950488.1:372048-391833 GCA_000966675.3 Picea glauca
GTAGTTATTTTACCTTTATATGTTTGTATTCCTTTTGAGTAACCTTCATCATATCTCTTTTTCTTATGAGGACATTTGTTAGCAAAATGACCAATACCATCACAATTAAAAAAAATTAAAGGAAGATTACCTCTATACCTACCGTTCGTTCCCTTGTTCAGTCTTTTGACGAAGTTGGCCACTTCTTCATCATATTCCAAGACATCATTGTTGCTTCTATATTCTTCTTGTTCCTCTTTCTTTTGCTTTGATCTTTTGGATGCTTTGAAGGCTGCTTCTTTTACATCTGGATTTTCCTGTTTAGTTCTTATCTCATATGTTGTGAATATTCCATGCAGTTCATCCATTCTTATTGAGTTTAGATCCAATCTTTCTTCTAGTGTTGATATCTTAGGGTTGAATCTCATAGGAAGAGATCTTAGTACCTTTTGAACAATTACAAATTCTTCGATTTCTTCTCCCAATCCTATAATTGCACTCACTGTTTCATTTACTCATAAGAAGTAGGTTGTGATATCTTCATCTTCCTTCATTTTTAGTTGTTCAAACCGACCTCTGTAAGTTTGAAGCTTTGTTGCTTTGACTTTTGAATCTCCTTCATAAATATTTCAAAGCTTGTCCCAAATATCTTTAGCAGATTTACAATGTGTAACTTTGGTGAATATTGTATCACTAAGACCATTCAAAAGTGCATTTTTGGCTTTGGAATTATTCTCACCGAGTTTCACTGCTTTTTCATTTGTTGGTGGAACTGTTGGTGTTATGTATCCATATACAATTGATTTCCAAACTTGAAATCCTTGTGCCTGTATATATGTCTTCATCCTTATGCTCCAAAAAGCATACTTATATCCATCAAACTGTGGTATTCCATTTTTATATGAGTTGGTACTCTCCATGGTCTACCTTTCAGTGGTTAAACTGATTTCTGAAGGAACCTTCTCTAATACCAATTGTTGGATTACTGAGAGGGGGGATGAATCAGTAATAGCATAATTATAATCATTTTTATTCAAATGTTATATCACTGTATCATTATTATCCAATAATGAATAGTAAGAAATAAACAATCACACACATACATAGTACACGAGTGTTTTACGTGGAAACCCAAATCGGGAGAAAACTATGGAATGTTTTTTCTCATATGTCTTGAAGAATTACATTCACATTCATTGGAAGAACCAACTTCCTTTGTTTTCTAGTTGCAACTAGAAGGAGGCTCCAAACCCCTATTTTCTCAGGCTACAACCTGAGGGAATCTCAAAATCCCCAATTCTCTAGATACAACCAGAAGGAGTCTACAACCCCCTATGTTCTTTGACTACAACCGGAAGGTGGCTACAACCACCTATCCTTGCCCCGTCCTCCCACCCTGAAGTAGAAGTATAATGATGGAACCACTGTCACACTATCACTGTGATATATACTGTTGTAAACATGTACCAATAAATATGAACCATGCATCAACCTGTACCTCAACCTGTAATCAAACTGTACCATAAACAAGTGCATCAACCATGCACCAACTTGTAATCAACCTATACCATAAACAAGTGAATCCAACCATGTATCAAGTATGTACCAATCATGTGTCAACTACTCATCAACTATGACTCATCAATATGTACCAACATCATCAACTATACACCTCATGTATGTGTCAACTCATCCACTACTTGTCTCAACCATGTACTCAACATGTACCTCAACCAAAATCCCTTATCAATTTCATTATCCAAATCTGATTTGTAGCTCTGTAATAGACCTGATGTATATGATCACATTCATGCAAACCTTCCTTAACTTTAACAACAAGAGACTAGCATTTTCATCAAACTTTTATTTAGTCTCACATGCCTAGTTTTGGATTAGTCAACAACATTAACTCGAAGTAATCATAACTTTGAACCTATAATGTATAAAGATCTAAAACTCATAAAAAATGTTCTTCAGTTTGTTTTATGCAATTCATCCATATTTCACTACTTGGAACCTCTCAAAAAACGAGTTATAGCAAAAATGGCATACCTTACTAAATTATGGCTTATTCTAGAGAGTGACCTTGTAGAGTCTTCCCCACACGAAATATTCATTGAATTGATCTAAATATATTACACAAAATACTAAATATGGTACCCTAACCAAAAAATTTGGTCTCACTAAATTTGGATATGTTATGAAAAAGTTATGACATTTTTACCCGAAACACTTGTTTTTTACTAGTTTTGGGATTAGCCACAAACCCTATTTTCCACAGAGTGTAACTCCCAAAATACAACCACCCACAAGTTGAATTGTTTACCATGGATACTTGGGTATGTTTTCTCAATGGCATACAAGTTTCACGGTCTGAATCATTATATAAAAAAATTATAGAGAAAATGGTGAGATGACCTGTAAATAACATACCTTAGAAAGCACCATCAAAAGAATTTATCCTTCCTTGAATTTTGACGTTCTTTTCTTCACCTTCCCTCAAAAATTTGGCTTAGATATCCTTGGTTATATCATACACCTATAGATATTCAATATGCTAAAGTTTTTTTTAAATGAGAGAGCCTTGCCTCTTATTTATACTCTCCAAGTAGATTCCTTAAAAACATCTTCTAGGTCATTTGGCCCACTTTCATTATTTTAGGGTTAACCCACTTCTAATTTCTCCATTAAATTTATTATTGAAATAATTTATTTTGTATTCACTTTGTATTATAATACACTCAACCATTCACTTTATTATTTACCTTTTAAAATCTATTAAACCACTTTGACTACTTTAACCTTTTGGGGCTTCTAGATGACATATAAGAGTCCTCCAACTTCGTAAGGCCATAACTCTCAAACCATGAGGAGTTATGTGACATTACGCATACCACTAGAAATGGAATGACATGTGATATCTATATAGAACACTATCACCTTCAAATATAGCAAAAATCATACCATTATCCATCAAACAAACTTGGGTCCATTACCCAAACCTGGGTTCTCCAACTTCACATGGTCATAAATCTCTAACCGTGAGGATTTATGTGACATTATACATACCACCAAAAATGGCATGACAAACACTATCCATCTAGGACAGTTTCCCTGACAAATTCACTATCCTTCATCTCATTATTCCACAACTAAGCATGGTTTCTCTTACTCCGCAAAGTGTCTTCCCATGAGGGATTTCACCATAACGGGACCACTTTGGAGTTCATCCATATTTACTTATTATAAATCATGACAAAACAATAATGAGTCATATTTACATCAAACAATATTGGTTCCTTTACCCTAACCTTTCTGCTATGGGTCTTTCTTCAAGGGTTGACATCAATGACAACCAACCTTAATCAACAGACACAATTTCAATTAGGTCATAAAGAGCTATGCTTTTCACATTTAGAAAAAAAAAAAATTACGTAGCATCACTTTTTGATTTAGGTGTTGATTTTAAGGTTTTTTCCGAGCTACTGTCTAATATTTGAAGGCCATGTTTGAAAAATGTTGTAATTTTGACTCTATTTAAAAAAATGGTGCTACCGATAGCACCACTTTTTGATTTGGGGGTTGATTTTCATGTTTTCTATGCAAAAATATGGATTTTAAGGGATAAAGTTCTCATTTTGATGTCACGGTTCTCGTTAAATCGGTAAATTTGTTAAATATTGACCCAACCACCAAGTAGTGACAACTAAGGGACACTATACTCAATGTCACCTCGATATAGGCCCTTCGCTTCAAGGGTGAATAGGTCACTCTTGGGAGGTGATCCAAGTGACCCTCGGGGGATTGAGACAGATGGAAGGGAAGGAAGAAAAGTATCCCCCTAAAGGTCAATTATGGAAGAGAAAAGTGGCTTTCATGACTCGTTTCTAGGGGGTTTAAAGTTTTCAACTCTTTAGGTACCTGTAAATGTGATTGTACCTGCCCGAGACACAAGAAAAACCACACTTACATATAGTATGTTAGGTGGAAAAACAAGTTCATCTTGTTTTCCCTAATTGCAGAACTAATCAATGATATATATCATCACACAAAAGATAATAAGGGATGAAAAATAAGTGTTAATAGTCCAATTGAATAAGCACGAGACAAGCTAGTAAAAACTAGTTTAACTCAACAATGATAGACCAAGACTTTAGCACAAAACCAAGGTTGTCATAAAAATCTAACTACAGTGATATTTATGGCTATAACAAACTTATTGTTACAACAAGATATTTAACCACTAAAAATTGCTCGGTTGACCAAACACTTACAGTTCGAGAGGATATTCTTCGTACCCTCAAAGAGAACTTGGTCATGGCATAGAATCACATGAAGCAACAAGCAGATCAAGGTCGCTCTGAATGTCAATTTGTAGAAGGGGATCAGGTGTTTTTGCGACTGCAACCATACAAGAAAACTTCCCTCAAGGTGGAGCATTGTCAGAAGATAGCACCCAAATTTTATGGTCCTTATATAGTTCTCAAGCATGTGGGACAAGTCACCTATCAGTTAGCTTTGTCCAGTCAGTCGTAGATACATCTTATTTTTCATGTTTCATGCTTAAATAAGGTGATTGGAACTAGGTACCAAATTCAAACCAACCTTCTCGAGTTAGATGAAGAAGGATCCATGTGGCTACAGCCAGAAGCAATTTTGGACTAGCATGAGCGTCACCTGCATCAGAGAACCATCAAGGAAGTGTTAGTCCAGTGGAAAGATACAACTCCAGCAGATGCCACTTGGGAACCAGCTACCATTTTGCAGTAGTTTCCACATCTCAAGCCTTGAGGAAAAGGTTGTTTTTAAGGGGGGAAACATGTTAGGGTCCTAACCTACACATAGGTAGAGCAATATATTCGGATGTAATAAAGGTCAATATTAATAAGACCTTTCAATAAAATAGAATAAGACAGATGTAAGAAGACCTAATAGAAGCTTCCACTTCTAGAAGGATCTTCCTCTAGATTCTTCTCTTGATAGACATATTTAGTATAAATAAGTGTCGAGGGTATGAAAACCCTAGCTTGGAGATTATTGTAATAGAGCATTTCTCGATTGGAGGTTTCCCCCTCAAAGAGGCCCGTGAACATTGCTTTCTGAATCAAAGTGTTATTTATGTTGTTGTTCTTATATCATTTTTGTGTTATGTGGAGATTATGCTGGTTATATTATTGTTATTCTGCCATTTCTAGCATTTTATTTCTGTTCTACATACTTTTTATATCTGGTATATTACACTGTTCTTCATCACGACTTTCAGTTCCTTTGCTTGATTGCTTTTATTGAGTTCATATCAGGCTGGTAATCTTGTGATTCTCAATATAATGGCTGGTTGTTCTGGCTTCTCTTTCTTTCTTGGAATCTTCATGTTCTTCTTGATGTTTTTCTTTAGCTCTTGGGTCCATGGAGTTTCTTATAGATTCCATTCCCTAAAGATTCCATTTCTTTCTTTCATCATAGGATCAGGGATGTGGATGGACAGCCATGGATCTTTTAAGGCTCCTCTTCGAAGAATACTTCTTCTGAGGTTGAACTAGACATGCACTGTCTTTCATGGCTGATACCATGGAGATATACTTCATCATCTTTAATGGATCATAGGTTTAGCTCCCTCCTAATCCTTGCTTCATGTATGAGTGCATATAATCAGCTCCCTCCATCTAATAGAGTCCATGCTTCCGTCTGCATCCTTATTTTCTTCTGCAATATATAATTGGCTCTCTCTGCCTAACAGAGTCCACGCTTTCGTCTTGTTGTCTTCTAAAAAAGCATTATAAGTATTTCTCTTGATTTGGCTTCCTCCTTGAGACAAACTTCCTTTTGTTCCTAAATTTCTTGAATCTTATTGTGAATGCTTGATCATCGTACTTATTTTGGGGTTTCTCTTTTGCACTGATCCTTGATTCTTCTTGAGTGCAACAAGTCCAAAGTTCTTCAAATGTCAGATACTCCTTTCTTGTGTTCATGCTTGTAGCAAAAGCATCCCACGTCTTGGGAAGACCATTGAGTACTATGTTTACCAATTCCTTCTCTGAAATGATCTCTTCAATATCTTGTAGTTGATCTCTTAACTGAGATATTCTCACGTAGTATGATGTTATGCTGTCATCATCATTCATTTTCATGTCACGAAGCTCATTCTTCAAACTCATGACTTGTCCAATGTTTTTGACTGAGAAGAGGTTTGTTAGGGCATTGTAAATCTTCTTCGATGAGTCAAAATGGTAGATGTAGGGTATCAATTGGTATTTTATAGAGTCCACTATGATACTCATGGCATTGATGTCACCATATTTGAACTTCTCCATAATTGTAACGTTCTGTGGTTCCTTCTCTTTTCCTTCTTCAAACATTAGTTCCACGATATTTCCTTTCACGATATCCAACACTTTATTCTTGGCAAGGATGAGGTCAATCCTTGTCTTTCACGCTCTAAAGTTAGAGGCTCCATCTAACTTTTTCTCTAACTTCATAGAATAAGTCATGGATTCTTTGATTTGGTCAACCCTAGATTTGACCAGAAACTCAAGCTTGATGTCTTAGCTTGCTGAGAGTATTAGGGGATGCTCTCGGCTAGGGAACACTAATATATCTAAAAATTAGGTCAATCCCTTCACATAAGGTGCATTAACGAGAGTATTAGGGTTTCTGCAACTTCTCCTGCTAGTAACCCTAGCGACAGTGTCTTGGAAGCTTCTTATACTAGTAACCCTAGCGGCATTTCCTCAGCGAGCTCGATATCCTAGTGGCTATGTTTCCTTCCAGCGTTTAGACTGAATGAAGAAGGTGTGGGTCCATAACCTGTTAGAATATAATGGATGTGCTCATTTTACCATTGACAATATCTCTATTGTCACCCAACCATAGGTCGAATCCACCCTCCAATCACCTTAACCTTGATAGAGAATCACTCCGGAAGCAAACCCTAAGATAGATAGCCAAACAAAGGGTAGTGCATCTTTCCCCAAGGATAGCGCACCAATAATATCTGATCAGATGTTCCAAACCCTAGCTAAGAGATAGTCCAAGCCAAACCTGATCTGCTAGCTGCAGTAGCTACAATGGAAGCTCTCCTCAAACATGCGCACAAGACTGGGCATTGTAGTGCGCACAAGTTGCTACTCTGCAATCTTGAGACTACCTACCAGAATGAGAACTGGCCTCCTGTATTTATACTAATTATGGCTAACTTCCTAGGTTGACTTATCATTCTGGGTATCTGTCTGTTTAGTATATATTATTATTTATGGCCGACTTCTTCTCTTGGAGGCTAATAACCTAATATAAATTATCTTCTTGAGCTGACAAGTCCTCTAGGGTTATTAGCCAACTCATTAGGGTTTCTTATTACTTCCCGGAGTATTCTATCCTCATCAGGTTTACACATGGAGGTAAATACCTCCTGCAACTACCATAATATCAACATAGGGAACCCCGAGGTGACACACATGGGCGTATATACCCCTTCTTCAACAACTCTTCAAGTTTCATTTGCAACTTCTTCAACTCTGGTGTACTCATTCTGTACGGAGTCTTTGATACTAGAGCTACCCCAGACATCAAATTTATAAAGAAATCAATATCTCTCTTTGGGGGTAATCCTGGTATTGCCTTAAACAAATCCTCGAACTCTTTGTGGACTGAGTGATCCCCTAGATTTGGAACCTTATCCTTAGGTGCTTCTTCCATATGAACTGCAAATAATTGAGAGCCATTCCTGTAACACTTCTTCAGTTGCATTGTTGAGATCTCTCATACATTCACTACCCTTGGAATTCCTTGGACTATTCTTGGGTTCCCTTCCTCATCCAGGCAAGCAAATTCCTTGTAATGATAGTCCAAGATAGCATGGTGTTGTTCCAACCAATCCATACCAATTAGGCAGTCATATAAACCCAAGGGGAGGATGTTCAAATATGTCTTGGTACTTAGCCCATTCATGTCCACTGGACATGATTTAACCAACTCAAAAACTTTTCTTGTGGCTCCTATAGCCACATGTACCATCCAATATTATTCATACTTGCTTCTTGGTAAAATAAATCTTTCGACAACTTTAGTATATATGTAACTATGACTAGGTCCTAATTCTATTAAAATAGTAAAGCCATGGTTATTGACCGTACCTTCAACTTCAATCATGTGTGATTGAAACTCAGCTTGCTTATTTTCTAGGGATGCATAGATCCTTGGAACACTTCTTCCCATGTCCTCCATTGTTTTTTCTTGATGTACATTGTGGACAACTCTCACATTGTCATTTTTGTGAGGAAAATACTTATACTTGTGGTCTCCTTTACATCCCCAACATTGAATGGGTTCATGCCTTGGCCTTGGCCCACCTACCTCAATGATTCTATGCTCTCTAAAATATGGTTGACATTGAGGGCTATTTCTGAAAAATGGTGGCTTGTTCCCCTTCTTCCTCTACTCCTTCTTAAACTTCTTCTTGTCCTCCCAAGCCTTATGAAAACTAGGATTTCTTTTTTGTTGATCATATAAGCAATTTTGTCTCCTTATGGTTTCTTACAGAGTCTTGGGATCATCATATTGAATTTTATCACTTATGAAAGATGGAAGCCCACTCAGGTACCTCTGAATCTTCATTGTATCATCCTTGATGAAGGAGACATACTTCAAAATCTCTAATAATATCCTTTCATATTCATCAATAGTCATTTTTCCCAGTTTAATTTAAAATAAATCTTTCATATTTTTATCATAATACCTCTTGGTCAAGTATTTCTTCTCAAAATGCCTCTTGAATTCCTTCCAAGTAACATTTTTCTCTATGAGGTGTTTCACTTGCACCAATTGATCCCGCCACATGGATTCTTTTCCTTTAAGCTGGTAGATGTAAATTCTTCCCTTGGCATGAGAAGAATAGTTATGCAAATGGAAGTACTTAATCATGCCCAACAACCATGTCTCAACATCTTCATCCTTCTTGTGCTCTCCATCAAAAGTAGGAGGTTTCATCTTATTAAATTCTCCTTTAAACTCATCCATCCTAGACCTCCTATGCTTCCTGACAAGGGATGGACTTGAGATACTGTGTGATCTCCTATGAAAATGCTTTTGGGAGTGATGGTGATGTTTTCTACCACTCCATGATCTTCCTTCTTCTCAAGGGCCCTGTGACTTCCTAATTTGTTGAAGCCACTCTCCTTATACAACTTCTTTTCAAATTCATTTGCCGGAGAATCCACAGTTGGTGTCATTCTGTCATCGACGTTTCGAATCTGGATTGGGATTCATCATCAGGACTAATCGTCCTGATGATGAATCCCGATCCAGATTCGAAACGTCGATGACAGAATGACACCAACTGTGGATTCTCCGGCAAATGAATTTGAAATCCCTCACCACAGAAATCTGAAAACAGTAACTTCTTTTCAATTATGTCTAGGATTTTCATTAACTTTATATTGAAGTCTTCTTGTTGTTCTTTTTCCTTCATAACCCTCTCATTATCATCCTTGTGGCTCTAGACATCTGTCTACAATTTTTTGAGGGTCTCAGCTAGATTTATGTCTTCCTCCCTTTCTCCTCCATGCCCATTGGAGTTAGTTCCTTCCCTATCCAAATGGACATTCAACCCTATGTTTTAATATTATTACAGAAGACTACATGAGTATCATCCATCACTTCTGCACTATGTGCTAACTCTAAAGTAAAAATTTTCAATTCTTCAAAAATAGGCAGCCAACAAAACTTTGTCAGGCTAACTGTTCTTAATAATTTCATGAAAGTATGAATCATTATGATTGATTAATATATATAATACTCCTGTTTTTTGTTGATTTCTTGATAAATTGACTCTTCAGATCCAATTTATGGGTGAACAATTATCTTCTACTGTTCAAGACCTTTCTAATGGATGTTTCCATTCTCAATTATGATTTTTGAGGAGGAAGTTATGGCTACTTGAACAATTTTCCCCTTTTCTATTCTTAAAAAAACATTTCGGGTGCTAACCCCTTTCTTTTGGCCCCCAAACTCATATGACCAACATTGTGATATAGCACTAACAAATAGGTGCTTATTCTTTGTTACGGGCCTCCGGGGCTCTAGAACTTCGAGGATTCAGAGGATCTGCCCCCATTACCATAAATTTTCCCCGATTGTCGATTCTTCGAATACTCAGAGGACATGCATATCAATGGTCCTTATTACTCATTTATATATATATGGTGGATATGATATTCGAGACTCTAGGCTTCGACGGTTTCCAAAACACATCACAACAAATCTCCCAGACCGCTAAATTGGTGAACGTGCGAAGGACAGTGGATCTATGGCCCACCTTCTCTCCTCGGATATATGATGGATAGGAGCTCCAAGACTCTGGGCTTCAGTGGTTTCTAAATCATAGCACTAGCAATCTCCCAAATTGTTGATCCACCAGAGATCCCCTCTCCTGCCTCAATGTGTCATTTGTGATCTGATGGTTGATATTAACTTTGGCCCTCTAGGAGTTCTCAACTCATAGAAAACGCAACTCATATCCTCTAGAGTGCCATTCCTCCAGACCACGGTATCTACTGTCGCATGTCTTTTGTGATCAATGGCCATGATGGACTCTTGCCTTTGGGCCTCCATAAGTCCTCGACTGTAAAAATTATGCAATGCAATCCCCCGAAGTACCACTCCTTCAGACTATGGAATCTGGCACCATGCATCCTCTGTGATCAATGGTCACGATGGAATTCAGGCCTTCGGGCCTCTAGAACTCCTCTTTCACAACTTATTATGCCTTGAATTCTTTGAACCACAGGATCTACCTCCACGTGTCCATCCCTATGGATGGAGAGGATTTACTCTACACTTTGGAGCTTCGGGACACTTCATACTTAACAATTCTTGACCAATTTCCTCTAAAGTGTCAAGTCTTCGAACTATAGGATCTAGTTCCATGTGGAAGAACACTAGAAGTGGACACATGTCCCAATCTAAGGGGTGACATGTGTCAATATCTTCCTGTCAAATCAATCTTTCAAAATTTCAAAACACACTGACATGTGGCATGCCTTATGTCTATCCATGTAACCCCCAGGTGACGTCACTGCCATGTCACTTTGAAACTTCGGGACTTCAGAGATCTGAAAGTTCTTCTAACAATTTTCCCCGAATGATGAATTCTTGAATGGCTTAACCTTTCAGGCCCACGAAGCCACATACCTGCAATAGACAATAACACATACATGCAATAGACACAAGCAATTTTGATAACATTATAACACATGTACAATATACAAAGAATACAGTTAACACAGATTCAATACATATACTTTTATGAGAAGAGAATCAACTGCATGAATACCTTCCATGAACCTCCCATCCTTAGACCACACTGATCCAAGATATCAACAGTGTTTCACCCCTGAGTTGGGACTAAACTCCACCCAGGGAAAGGAATCCTATGCTAGGTTTAGGCTATGGAAAACTTCACAACGCAATAGGAAGGATTTTGTCCAAGGAGCCTACTTACACCCACTTCTCACAAAATCTCATTCCCTACATGCATGTCCCACCTCATAAATATGCACCTTCATTGTTCCATAGTCCATCGACTGTTCCACTTCCTTTCTAGGGCTTCAACAATAGGTTGGATCAGGAATTCTCAAAGCTTTGTAGTTGTTGTTGGAATCCCTCCAGGAAAACTCACTTCCCCAACAAACTCTCTCACATGGAGAGAGTTTCTCATAGGCTTTAAAAATTGCTTCTTCAACCACGAGCCTGACAACCTGCCTCTTCAAACAACAACATCAAAATCGGGTAAGGAAACGGATGACTCAGAAAATTACATACGTTCACAATGGAATAAATGTCTCTTGTTGCGTGTCTGTTCAGTGCGTGTATGAACTGGAAAAGGGAGGTATGGATCGTGAGTGAACTCGTGAGGAAAAATGGAAAGAAATGGTCAATGCTTAGAATGTTCAGAGTGAGAATGGTGAGAATGGTCTGACTATAGAATCGACAGAGAGCCAGAATGGTGAGAAAGAACCCCCACAACAGTGGAAATTCCCACATAAATTTGCATTCGTACTGGGTGACACTTGGCTCTCTAGGAGCTCGTTCTTCTCCACTTGGAGTTTGTTCCTCACCCCAAAGGAACTTAGGATAACTGGGTTTATTTCCCAACTTTATTATTTTTAGGAAATACATTATAATATTCCCTTAGGTTAAGCCCTCAAGCTTAGCCCCTCTTTTCTAGCCTCTCAACCCCATCCCTTTTCCTACCCAGTGGATCTTAGTCCCCCATAAATCTTTTTTCGTGGTCAGTCTACATGCAACGATGTATTTTTACTAATAATCTTCATAATTACATATACAAAAATAGGCTCTCTGGCCTTAGCATTTAGGCTCTCTGGCCTAATAAACACATAATCCTCCTAGATTATAAATACTTGGCTCACCAGCCTATAACATCATTAATCATAATTACAATTCAATAGGGGATTGGCCTTGGGATATTATAGTGGCTATAAGTTTGTAAGAGGATTTCCTCTTATGTGGTGAGGAGGATGTTGCGATCTGATAAATTGTTAGTTTTTTGTTGGCCAGGTGGTGGGAACCTTCCTATCTGTTATGGGTGGGGGATAGTGTCTATTTGTTTGTTGATGAAACCTTGGTGAGGGATCATATTTTGAAAAACCGTCGATGGTGGTGGTGGTGTTGGCATCTAGTTGGGAGGTACCTGTTGTGGCCCCGGGGAGAAGGAGGGCATGGGAGATCCATATCTTCTTTCATGCATTTGTAATCAACTATTTGGGGACAATGATGGGTGTAATGGTTGTACTCACCACATAATGAAAATGGAAAATAGGTTTGAAGGTTATTATTCCTTCCTTGGTCTGGTTGTCAATTGTTATTTCCCCCTTGGGGATTTTGGTTAGCCTAGTTTTGGCTTCCCCTTGCTGGTGGATTTGGTTGTTAGGCATCCTAGGTTTCTATTGTTTCTCTTTCTCCGGTTGTTGTTGGGTTGATGAGGGGGTTTGGATGTATTTAATTTTTCAAACGCTTGAACTTGTTGAATAGGTGATGGTTGGATAAAATTTACCCCTGCCTATTTCTAGCCATGTGTTGGGGAAGTGGTTTGAGGAGAGCCAGGGAAGGGATAGTAAGGGTTACCTTGGGGAGTTTCTTATTGGTTGTATGAAGTGGAGGTTCCTCCCATAGGGTTGGGAGTATAGGCTTTAGGTGGAAAAGGTACTTCTTGTTCTACAATTACTGGGTGAATGGGGGGGCAGGTATTGGTGGTCCCATGATTGGAAAGGGGGATTCCATGAATGTTGGTTGATGTGGTGGGGGAGGGTAGTATGGGTTTCCCCAATATTTTGGTTGGTAAGGATTGCCCCCAAAAATGGCTACCGATTGAGCGTGTGGGTGGGTATGGGCCATGGACCTAATCAACCCATCGATGGTGTGTGATGTTCTTGGTTTTTCTTGACCAAATGGTAAAGGGAAAGGAGCATTAGGTAATATGGTATAAAGGTACCTCGATTGAGAGTATATTAAGTCAAACTATTGAGCCTTGGTGATGGCCTTGTATTTAGTTTGAGGGAAAGTAGTTGCAACATCCTTAGCGAGGAAAGGGACTAATGATTTGAGGAACCAATCTAGTCACTTTTGTGGAGTATCATATGCTTTACAAATACTTATTCTTCTTCACCATTCATGAATGTGATTAGATATATGGATGAGTGAGGTTTGTTTGAATTCTGATAGTATTTACAAGTCAATGTCGTGACATACTGGGATTTGGAATAATGATAAGAAGGATTTCGCCAATGACTCAAAGGTTGAGTGGGACCCACCTTTCTCATCCAGATACCACTTAGTAGAGGGACTTGTGAGAGTTATTTGGAACAATCATAAGCGAATGGAATCTTCCATAATTCTATTGGAAGAACACCATAGGTGAAAATACATAATGTTATTGGAGGGGTATTCTCCAAGATTTCCTTTGAATTTGGGAATATCAGAGGGTAGCTTAGTGGGAATATTTGGCCAAGTGGGGTTATTTAATATGGGATCGTTCATTAGTTTGGTCAAAACTGGGATATTAAGAGATGCCAAGTATGGCATGGAGGGGGAGTACCAACCATGGTATCTAATGGTTAGTAAAATTTTCCTTGTGAGGATGGTTGGGAGCTTGTTTCTTGTGGAGAAGGTTGGGCTCCACCTCCTTGTGGTGGAGGACTAGTGGATGTGTTGTTATAGGTATTGGTGCCCAACAAAGTAGATCCAAGCAAGTTTGATCCTAGGACCATGTTACTTACTGGTATATGTGAAGGTTTTGTTGATGTATCAGTCAACTGGGGGATACCTCCCAAAATTGGGGGGAGTTTTTTCAAATGTCTAGAATGACAGAGATGTTGTGGTTCCCCTATGATTATGGACTATGTGTGGGTGTGTTATGGTGGTGATTGGAATAACTAATAGAAAAAGTGATTTAAAAATTACCAAAACAATGCATTCATAAATTTCATGTAATCAAATGGTGATAATCATACATAAAACAAGAATGTAACTAATAGTTTGGTTGGTTTTTCTGACTCAGTATGGGGGAATTAAAAAAACAAATACACATGTCTTATTCGATGTAACATCCTTCCTCTCATAAAGCACTGGACCTCCAAAAAATCACTCGACAGTGGGGTTGGAACCCACTTGAGGAGATACTAGTAAAGGGATGAACAATTAGTTATAATGAGGGGTGAAGGAGGAATATCCTGAAAGTACTAGTTATATTTCCCAACAGCTACTTAAAATTTGATTAAGGTGCGATTGCAGCCCACAACCACCACCTTGCATAGATAAAACCTAGATTTTTTCCACTAAATCACCTCGATCAAGCATGAAATTTATATTTTCGGCCATAGAAATTAGTCATAGGATGGATGTTATCCAACAGTTAGGTTACCCAAGGAGGCACATGCAGAACAATTGGACCTTGAACTTCATCCTTTCATGGGTGTCTCCCTTCCTTATGGTGTAGGAATGATTTATTGGGAGGATTTTGGTATCTTATTTTGCAACTTTCTAAGTTTTAATAAAAAAAATGATGATGTGGAGTTATTTGGATGCCTATCCCCAAAATCGTAACTTAGACTACCAAATTATTTTGTGTTCCTCCTGTGGAGGTTAGAATTGGGTTGATTATGGTTTCTTTTAGGATGTGGAAATGGGTTGTGAGGTTAGGGTCATGGGCCAACCTCTTTCATTAAAACTGGTGTGCACAAAAATATCTTTACTAAACAAATGAATCCCTTTTGATCTTCCCAGATCGCTTATGAGCATGAGAAGAGCATACTACGGTTTCAAGTATCTAATGAAAAACATTTTGAATGTAAGATGTGTGCAAGAAGTTATAGTGAGTGATGAATTTTTAATAATTTAAGTGAGCAAATTTTGGCATGTGGACATCTCTTGGTCCTTTACAATTGTTGTTTACTTCTAACTTACTAGATTTCACAAACAATCCTTGCAAAAATTGAAAAATCTCTAGGTAACTAGAATGGTGGACATGTGAGTCCTTACTCTTGATCTTTCATCTCCCTAGAATGTTATTTAAACTAAGAAATATTTGAAACTATTCCTAGATTATGAACATGTGGCCATGTGTGAGCCCTTACAATGCTTTAAACTTACTAAGTGATTTACTCTAAGAATTTCAAACTATCCTAAGATTGTTCACATGTGAGCATGTGTGGACCCTTACAATTCTTTGAGATTATGTTTCAAAAACAAGCTAAGAGGTATTGGCCTCTCCTAAAATTGTTTATTTTATAGAGAGATGAGGATTTCTTCAAGTAATCTATTTTTCTAATTTTGAAGATCACACAAGGGTGTGAGTGTTGGCCCTTGACCAAGTTTTGAGGATCCTTGGTCATGTTTGACCTATTTTTGGGACTTCGATAGTTTTTCGAAGGTGGAGTGCAAGTTGAAGTGGAGATCGAGGGATCTCGACCCCTTGCTTAGGCATTTTTGGGTTTTGGGCTTATGTAACGGGTATGGGGATGCCATCCCATGGGTTTACCCATGTTTAGGCCCATCTTGTAATGTATAAATAGAAAGATAGGCGATGTAAGTAAGGGGTATATGTGATGCTAAGTGCAAAGGTGCAAGTGTGTGATACCAAGTGCTAAGTGCAAGTGATAGTTGTACATGCTTTGTGCATATTGTGTGAGACTTGCAAGGCTAAGTGAAAGTGACTGTAAGAGATTGAGTAGAAGCTTTGTGTTGTAACCTAGCTCGAGGAAGGAGGATCTGGAAAGGTGTGCATGGATCTCATGTTCTATGAAAAGTAGGATTTTGTGGCTCTGTGCATGTAGAAGATTGACAGAAGATAATAAAAGAGAAGAAGAGTTGTTGAATGTAGCCCTAGGCTGGGGGTGAACCACGTATATCATGTGTTGTTATGCTTTGTGCAATGTATTGATGTGCTATGTGTTTACTTTCTTAGTGATTTGACGTAAGATGACTGATATATAGATTTGTGATGCTTTGTGCTTAATAATATGGATGAATGATATATCTAACCTATGTGAATTTTCTTAGTTCTTGAATATACTAGATTTGGGTGAATATTGTGATGCCCTGTGATTAGGGTTTTAACTGCAAAGTAGATACTGGTTAAATAATGATGAACTGTAACTGCAAAGTACTTTGATAGAATATTGTAATCCCAGACACTACGGCATATGGGTAGATTATTCCATGAAAATTTTCCACGCTTCAACTAGTTTCATATTTTTTTTAAACAGGGCGGGATTTTCATCGATATTGCCACGAAAGTTCATCGCAATATCGAAAAAAATCTTGTTTAAATCTAGTCCGGATTTTTGTCGCTATAGCGACTAAATTTCATGGCAATAGTGACGCAAATTTTTCCTATCTCATTGGTCGGTGTTAACGTCTAGTTGACTATTTTATCTATATATACGTGACTTTAAGAGACTTTGCGACACAATTTCTATAGTTGTGACACTGTTCTTGGCTTTTGTTTGAGTTGTTTATTTTTTCCATCACCCACCGGTTGAACAAATCCAATTCTCAATCTACATAGCTCGGATTTTGAAATTGCAAGGTTAGTATGTTATTTTTTATTGATGTACTCATTTAACTTGTAATTTTTTTTTCAAATGTCCAAATTTCATTTAGCTTGTTTTTTCCTTGATAATATATTATAATATGTGTGGTACCATATTTCATGTCTTTGGTTTTTGGATATAGTTAGTATATTCTATGGAAAAGGGTATGTGGATTTCATAATATTCTAGGTTTATGGAATCAACATACCCTTTTCCCTTCAATTGTAGCTATAATCTCTCTCTCTTTTCATTGATAAAGATATGGAATTTCTCTTGAAACTCAACCCTGATCGGTGAAACGATAGTAATTGATTGTCATTTTCTTCTCTCTTTTAATTTTTAAGACCTAACAAAAAAACACCAACAAATCTTGATTGAAGCTTTGATACCACTTGTTACATCCCTAGTACCCAAAAGGGATCACACTTGCGAAAATTGAAAATAATATAACAGTGACAATAATGGTTGGGATACTTGCACACCTAATGGTTGGCAGCTAGCACTTACTAATTCAATTAAATGAAGGAAGAAATCTCCATGAATAAAATATTGAAGTTGATTGTTATATTGATAAATGATAAGTTATGGTATATATAAGATAGGGAGGAAACTCATGTTTATAACAACAAGGTTAATATCTGCAATTAATATATTGTAACATTTCCCTCTTCCACATAAATTATTTTCTATATTCAACATTTCCCTCTTATGCATATAAATTAAGAGAAATATTAATAACATTTCCCTTTTCCAGATATAAATTAAGAGAAATATTAATAACATTTCCCTCTCCTGCATAAATTATTTTCTATCCTCAACATATTGTAATAAATAATGGGTAGGTTGGCATTAGTGACAAGATAGCCCGTTGACCTTACATATAATTATTAATGTATGAAAGATCATCCATTATTTAAGCATGCAAAGCAAAACCCAAGACTAAATATTGTGGTTGACGTGATCGGGTCTGTACATTTTGCAAAACAAAGTACGAGAATTGCTATTATTTAAGCATGAAAAACAAAACCCGATGCTAAATGTTGTGGTTGATGTGATCGGGTGTGTACATATGGACGGCGGAGAAAGTGCTATATTCCCTACTTTAGCAGGGACTAATAAGATACATAAACACTAACCCTAAACTTATGTTAGGTATATATGTCATTATTATATAAAGAAAACATTTGTACACATATGACCTTATTATAAAGATGTTATCTATGTCGTCATGATGTTAATCCTCTACACATATGATCACCTTATTATAAAGATGTTGGACTTATTATAAAGATGTAGGTCACTGCAAATAAACATATCATAATCGAAAGGAGTAGCCAAAATATAAAAAATTGACAACTTAATGTTTGGTATGGTGTARGTAAGAAAATTACTTGTCAGGACAAGGATTTGTCACAATGAACAAAAATGACAGGAAGCTTGCTCAGTTAAGGGTAGCATTAGAGGCGAGAGGCGATGGAAAATGTTATTTCCCTTGCTATGATTCCATAGGCTTGCAAAATAGAATACTTTTAATAACAACAACCCAAAAACATTGTAGGGAGAAGGGGCACACGGAAGGGGGTTATGAATATCGTCCCTTGGTAAGAGGATTCAATATTTAATGTATTCTTTGTAATAATTAGTATGTCATGAATTTTAGTAATTATATTTCTTATCGGGATTTTATATTTTCTATACACACTAACTTTTCTATGTTGTTTTTAAATATATAGACGATGTCCCCCAAAGTGTCGACCTCGAGAGAGTTATTTGCCAAGTACTAGAAGAAAACTACTTTACATGGAGATGAACTTCGAGATCAAACTATTGAAGTTGTTGATCAAGTTATTAATGATGATATGGATGTAGATAACATTAGTGATTCAAATCAAGAAGATGAGATGCATAGATTGATCCAAGACACATTTTCTCCAATGGATGAGGACAACCAAGATGATAGTCATGATGTTGATCCTCTACTTGAGAAGTCACGTCAACCTCTTTATGAAGGCTCAAAAACAAATATTTTATCTTCTATATTGTTGTTGGTGAACCTAAAGGTTTTGAATGGTTTATCAAACACATGTCTCACACAGATACTAAGGTATTTAATTTGTTAATTATTTATGCCTGCATGTTCACAAATACTTAAAAGGTTCAATTTTTTCCTATATTGCTATTGTTTTAATTTGTAAATTAGTATATTGGATGATATATTGATGATGAATATTGTTTACATTGACTTATTGTTTAGAATTTTGTAGATTGTTAGGTGATGTTCTATTACCGACGTCGAATATTTTTCCATGCACATATCGAGAAATATCCATGATTATGAAAGAAATTGGAATGGACTATCAGGCTATTGATGCATTTCCTAATGATCATATCATATATAATGGAAAATATGCATTAGAAAATGAATGCCCACAATGTCAAATAAGTAGATATCGAACCGATAAAGTGTCAAAGAAGGTGTCTCGCAAAGTTCTTCGTTATATTCTGATAATTCCACATTTCCAACGGTTGTTCAGGTGCCAAAGTACAACACAGTTTATGGATTTCCATGCAAAGAACAGAAGTCAAGATGATGTTCTTTGAATGCCTGCAGATGGTTCTGCATTGAACTACATCGAAGAAAAGTGGCCAATTTTTAAAGAAGAACCTCGTAATGTTAGACTTTCGTTGGTAGCTAATGGTGTCA
>JZKD02S1950488.1:408197-473104 GCA_000966675.3 Picea glauca
TATACAAGTTTTGTAAGGTTTTAACCATTTGCCAAAATTTGAGCTAGATGTAGGTAATCCCTTATATTCTTCAACTACATAAGAGTTTAACTTTAGAGCTATGGTCAAATAAAAAAAAAGAGGTCTTAAAAGAAAATTGGCCATGTGGTTTTGTATATATTTATCATACAGCTTGATTACTGAATCAAAATGTTGGAGGATACTTCAATGCCTAAATGAATGTATATATTTATCATATTTATCATACTTCAATGCCTTAACTATGATGTACAATTCCTTATCTTATTTGGGGTACATTATGATTGCACCAAAAAAAGTTTCAAGTGTTATGTTATCCAGCTCCTTCTTTGTATCAAAGGTTCCACCATTATGTATCATGTGAAATTTCTTTGATTTCGAATGAAATTGCAAGTTTCATTAGATTTAATATTGATGCATTACAATTCTTTCATGTCAAAGCTTCAGTTACTTGGTTTTCAAGTGCAATGAATTGAAAGGTTATACTTGCCTTTTCTAATGTGCATTGAAGAGACATTTCATTCCTAAATAATTTTCTAACCCCGTGAATTACTTTGGTTCAATTAAATTATCTTGGATCAACCAATTTACAACGAATTTTATATTTCTTAGGTCAATACAAAATTCACATCTTCTAACTACAAAATCCATACAAAACAATAATTGTTTTCCAAGCTCATATTTCTTCATGTTGGCTTGCAATTAATTGTGGGTTAATATGGCATTACCATATTACAATGTAATATGGTAATCCCATATTACATTGTAATATGGCATTACAATATTACATTGTAATATGGCATTACCATATTACATTGTAATATGGCAATGCCATATTACATTGTAATATGGCAATGCCATATTACATTGTAATATGGTAATTCCATATTACAATGTAATATGGTAATCCCATATCTCGTGTAATTTTTTTTCAAAAACTTAATGACATCATCACAATATCAATGATAGTTCGTTAGGAAAAAAAAATTGCATTTTGACCACCGTGGCAATAGCGACGAACTTTCGTCGCAAGTTGCCACAGTTTTTTGTCGCACATACAAAATATTCGTCATAACTTTGGTCTTGATGAATCCATGTCGTCGCTATTGCCATGGATATTCATCGCAAGTTTCCATGGTTTTTCATCACACATACAACATCTACGTCGTAAGTTTTTGACTTGTCAAAACTTTTCGGCGCAATTGCGACGAAATTTAGTCGTAATTGCCATGGTTGTTAGTTGTACTTGCAACGATATTTCGTCGAAATTGTGACAATGCAAAGGGTTAACCAAACTTGACTCTGGTGACATGTGGAGAGATAATTTCGTCGATGTTTCCACGCACACCTAGATCATCGATATAGCGGTGAAATTATTTCGATGAAAAAGAAACTCGGCTTTCGTGGAAATTGCGACGAATATGTGTGGCAATATCAATGAAAAACCATCGCAAATTTGGCCATCTGTACTAGTGAGATCTATGTCCCAGCTAAGGTTGCAGACACTTGAGTCTTGCAACCACCCCTGCCTCTACCTCGAGTGAGACTTCATCTGCTTCACAGGTGTTGTCGAAAGGGTCGATACTCAAGGTTTTGTTGGTGCACTCTTGAGAGTTGAACCCTAGGTCTACCCTTGTGACAATAGTGAGGAAAGAGGATACTCCAAGATTTTCTAAATTGTCTTCTAGTCTCGAAACAATGTGGTGTTTTTGTAGAAGAAAATATTTTTAATGAAATTCAAATGTTAAACTTTAATCCATCCATGTGGAAACCAAGGAAATCAAAATACACTATCATTTTTTTTAATCCCCCTAGAAGTTTGTGTGTGACTAAGTTGTCTATGCAAGAATGAATCTCAATCCTACTTGTTATGGCTTTTACAAAGTGCATAAAATAAATCTAAGCTAATGGAAAAAATCAGCCTCAAAATCCTTTACAATGTAGTGAAAACGAGCTTTTGTGTAGCTTTACGCATAGACAATCACGCAAAGTGTGTGGAACATGTGAAATTAAAAAGAAAAGGATGCACAGATTCATGTGTACTACGTGACTATTTTTCTCGAACTCGCGTGCACACGGTAAAAATGGTGGGCTAAAAATTTAAAATGAAATCCTCCAACAAAGGGATGAATTGTAGTGTATGAAGTGTAGTTTGAGACGATTTTGGACCCTACAAACACCAAAGAGTGCGAATAGAAGGTCTAAGAGTCCATAAGGGGGGGTTTGATCCCCAATCCCCAGTATGGTGTCCAAATTGTTGGGTTCCTTTTGTCACTTGGGTGAGAAAAAAAAGGACCCTTAATTTCTTAGTTGGACTATATAAACAATACACAAAAATGGTTAATTGGTTAGTAGGACTACAAACAATGAAACATATTTCAAAGAAAAAGAAAATAATAAACAAAGAAACATGAATTGAACAACTATCAACAAGAGATGCAAGATATTGAATACAAAGAGTTGGAAATCAATAAATACTATTTTTCTTAATTTGAGAACACCAATGGGAGAAATGTGGGATTTGTGAAATCCATTTTTCCTCCTAAGGGAGGGCGCTTGAATCCCTCAATATAACACTTCTACTCTCCTATTCTAACTTGACAATGGTGAAGAAATACATGGAAAAGTGTTCCCAATAGGTGGGAAGGGATTTCCTTCGCTATACTTGCTCAAATTATTCTTAAGGGAGGAAATGGTTTCCCCAAGAAGATTTGAACAACATAACACTACAATAAACTTCTTCCTCTTTTGCATACAGTGATCCTCTATTTATAGCAGGATTCCTAGATATTTCACAACTAGTCTCAAACGTGAGTCGGGAGGTCTTTGAAAGCACCTCCCATCATTTTATTGATACTAAGGTGGAATTTTAGGGTGATTTTTTGTTATGGTAGAGATCTATTTCATCCCAGAAGTGGTTGAGGCTCGACGAAAATCATCAATCCGTTGTTTCTGCACCTATGCAGGTTTCTTGATTTTCTGTCATGCAAAGCATCCATTGTGCGCATTGTATTCTATGATATCCCTCGCAGATGTGTGTGCATTTTATTTATCGAATGTGTGTGGAAATTCAATATCTTTTTTTCATATTTTTGTGACTATATGTCCAATCTTGATTGTGATCCTCCTGTAATTATTAGTTGTATGCTATATTTTTGTTAATTGTTTCTTCATCGGTTGTATGTATTTGAATGATAATTTTTTTGGTGATAACATTGAGGACATTAAATATTCTCCTAGTCTAAAGGAACTATAGAAAACAAGGGGGAATTCACCCCAAAAGGATACCACACCCCAAGGAGAGAGACCATTTCCAATAGAAGGAACGTCCAAGGGAAAAACATGAGAAAAGAAACTTCTCTATGCCACTTTGCTAGAATTGGAAACGACTAAAGTTGAATCCATTAAATGGAAAAGGATGGAAAATGGAAACAAGGGGAAAAAAAAGAGGATTTCCTTGGGGAACTAAAAAAACAACTTTAGCACCTACAGGAAAATTTCTAGATAATGAAAATGCAAAAGGTAGAGTACAACCAAAAGCTTAAGATAGAAAATCATAAGTTAAAAAAGAGGTTGGATGAAGCCAAGAAGGAACTAGCTATTAAAAATGAAAAGATAGAAGTGATGGAAGAATCACTATATTCCATGGCTAAATTATCTTTATAATGGTTGGACTACAGACAACCAGCCAGGGTGTATGCTTTGTTCCTCGAGGAATAATGGCATAAGCACTAGATTTTAATTCTATCCCAACAAGTAAAATTTCACATAGAAACACCCAAGGACTTCCTAGATACTTATCATAGTTGCGATATAGAAGAAAAATATAGAATGTGTGAATTTTATTTTCATAACATGGTCCTCCCTCACCCCTATAGATGGAATCCAAATCCATATGTAGGGGATGTTTAAATCATCACCTTTGCATCATGGTTAAGAAATGAAGGAAGAATAATTGAAAATACATGAGGAAGAGGAAATTTACAACCCACTTTGGATCAAGGATGAAGAATCCAAACTAGGAGAAGTCATATCTAGTAACAACATAATTTCCTCATATAAGGATGTAGCTCCAATCTAGACAACAAAACAGGTAGAGGCAATGGAACATATGGAAGACACCTTAAGGCTCTTGGGAGAGGAAGCAACAAAAGATTGTGACAGGAGATGGAAATATCTGCCTCATAACCTATAGCTAAGTGAACCTCATTCCTTGAATGATTTACAATTTTCATTTCTCAGAACCCCTTGGTATAAATAAACAATTAGAAATCTTAAGACCAAGTGGATTGGGTTAAATATGAATCCCTCTCTCCTCCTTCCAATTTCACCAGTAAATTATATAAATAGATATAAGGAAGAGGAAGAGTGAGAAGAAACGGTGTGAACCAAGAGATAGTATGAACAACAAGATATCACTAGATACATGGTGTGGGACACTATATAGAGACACAATGAGCAACAACAGGACATTGGACATGGACACAATGAGAAACAACAATAATTACAAGAAGGTACAAATTTGTTGCACAAGGGTGTGCATGATTTTCAATTGGGGGGTATGATGGGACCCAATATTACCTATCTAAATGGCCCATCATAGACATAATTTTTACTATATTGCACCTATGAAAACTACTTTGATTAACCATGTCTAATAGCAATTGTGGATATTTTTCAAGTTGTCTAATGAATAGTTTTAAGGATGGAATTTAATGACTAATGGTAATATTTTTTTAATATCCATTATGAAGTGTATGTGTAGCACAATTTCAGTAGGTCAAACTATCCATGAAAAGAGGAAGATCCCACCACAAGGAGAGAATCAAGGACCTCATCCCTACCTACCTTCAGATGCAATGCCAATGCATTTATGACCACTATTTGCATAATCAAACTTGAAATACCTGAAGGATAACCAATATATTGAAGGAGGATGTGCCACCCCATATTCCCTCTTTAATGAAGGGGCAAGGTCGATTTCTAGTTGTATAAATAAACCCCCAATAGGTAGAATAAGGAGAGAAAAAAAATATATCTGAATATTGCATTATATTATTTTGTTGAGGAGATTTTGAAGACTTGGAGATTTTCTTCCTAGATTTAATAGTTGTTATGGGTTAATAAAGATTTTTTTGTTTCCATATCATTAATGTTTTCATAGGTTCCTTGTGCTACTTGGGTAAGGCCCACTAAAGAGGGATCAAGGACCCTTTTTGTATTATTTATTTATTTTCTGTGTTATTGTGTTGCATTTAATTTTCTTAATATTTCTCGAAAAATTATATAGCTATGCACATCATTTTCTAATTATATTTTTTCTCCCATACTTCCGCTGCTAATAACTTGTAATGTTCAACTTGTTTCCCAAAGTAGTGGTTGCAAGTACATTGAAGTGCTTAGGATCATGTTTTTAGGGCTATGAATATAATATACACCTTATTGCATCATTATGTTGTGTTATCAATCATCTAGAAGAAGTTAACAATATTTTTATACCTCTTCTTACCATCCTATAGAAGTTCTTGTAGGATTGTTACAGTTCTTGTAGAATTGTTACAGTTCCTATAGAAACTTCATATAGGACAGTTTGGGTTGAAGTTTCTTGCATTTCTTACATATAATTTTATGAGGTTAACATATATTGATAATATAATAATGGGTTATGATATTGAATAAAAGTTTAAGAGTCAATCTTCATGCAATTAGACTCATTTCCTTTCATGTAATTAGATTCATTTCCTTTCATTCAACAAATTAATTTTCTTTCTTGTAATTAGGTTAGTTTCCCTTTTCATGTCAGCGTGTTTTTAATTATGTAATTAGATTAATATTTCTTTCATGCAAATAGATTAGTTGTTTTTCAATTTGGTGTGACTTTCATTAATGCAACTAGATCAAGTTTCATTTATGCAATTAGTTCAAATTTCCTTCAACAGGTTGTAGTCAAGTTTTATGGATTTGATTAGTTCCTTTGATCACAGTTAGAACTAGGATGTTGTCATTTCACTTTGCATATAATTTTCACAGCACCTCTAAAGTTTGTACGAGCCCCGGATTGATAACTAAAGTAAAAACATAAGGAAGTAGTAACATTATTGTTTTTATTTCGAGGCCTTCCATGTCGCACCACTCAGTCTGAGGCTCAGCTAGAAAGGTAGTCAGTGCTCCCATCACCATGTAGTTCCCTATTGTAGGAAATTCATTCATATGATGAGCTTTTCTGTGACATGTATTACACCACACATGCTCATGCACCACCTTAACCTTATTCATATCTTGTAATTGCATGGTGAAATTTGTGAACTGAAACTGTACATGTGCTATCCTTGTTGATTTCTCACCACCTCCTAGTGTAGATTCTAGGAACATCACAATATCCACATCCTTTGCATCAGTCGTCACCTTCTGCTAGGTGAGAAGGACATGAATGTGGGGTACAATTACTAAACTAAACCACTCCATGTGCTATATGTCTTGGATCTAAAATGTCAAACTGTTTAATAATATTTTGAACCATTGGTCATAGTCCCATACAGTTTCTCCAGCCTACTACTTGATCTCTTTGATCTTAGTGATACACTATGATTCTGACTTAGGCTTCTGAAACTCCCTAAGAAGACCTCTCTTAATCTCTATTAGGGACCTATCTTTTCCAGCTAGCACAGTCGCCTTGTACTTCATGTACCACATCATAGCTCTATCTATGAAGGTGGTCTCTAGTTGTTCTATCTTAGACGCTTCATATGTGATTATCTTCATAGACCATGGAGCTTCACAAGTAAACCAATTGTGTTCCGCATCATCTCTACCAATCCCATGGAACATAGGTAGCCTCAAAGTTATCTCTGAGCTCACCATACACAATCTAGTATTGTGTCCTCCCAAATGACCACTAGTTGTTCATGATATTGATATTGATACTAAGACCTTTCCTTGTAAAGTATTTTTTAATTCGACCTCTTCTTCACTTGTATATTTTCTTCTCTTTTCTTCTCTTTTCTTATACTCTTTCTTATTCTACTCATATCTCTGCACTTTCTTCATTTATTTATTCCTTATTACAAATGTACAAGGGGGTGGTTCAAAAATGGGTTCCTCTGTCTTCTCCCATTATCCTCAGTGAGGGATCCCAAAGAGCTTCCTACCTATAGTTGTGCAATCACTTTCACAATAGATAAATCCCCTTCCTCTTCTTGGGGGAGTCCATTTCCATGTTTTACTACATTGGTGTTTCTACTTTGCACCTCATCTTCCTCTAATGTGACTACATCTCTTAATATCCAAGGGGATATGACTTTGACTTCTCTAAACCTACTCCCACTACTCTTGGTATCCTAACTTGATACCCTATTCCTAATTCCACATCTCTTTGATGGCTTATCTCCTTCTGTAATTCTCTCTGGAATAGAACTATCTATTGCACATCCTCCTAGTGTGGTCTCATTTCTATTCATTCTAGGTATGAACCCTTATTCTTCACCCATTGCTATCATTTTTTTGCTCCTCTACTTGACTTTTGTCCTTATTCCAACTCTTCTTGTGTAGCTCTCTGCTCTTTTTCTCTTCTTTTCTTCTGGGTCCATTCTCTTCTCACCTCATCTCATCATCTTCTAGACCCCTTCTTTTGGATCCATTCTCTCTCTCTTTTTCCCCCTTATTTCTACCCCCCCCTCTACGTGAGGGTTTCTACTCAACCATCCTATTGGGATCCATGTGCATCAACCCCTTCCCCACAAACAACATCTTGATCCACAAAGGGATCTCTTCCAACAATCGCTTTCTACGGATAGAAGAAAAACTTTTGTTAGCCTCATTATATTCAATGGAGAACTCAACAATGTATCTGTCCTTAACCCAATCGAACAAAAAGTCGACTACTCAAGCACACTTGGTCTACATGTATTTTAGTCTATTGACCATAGTATGGTCCCATACTAGTGGTTCTTGGACTCCCAAGGTAGTGTTAATTATTGACTTCCTCTTTATCCACTCAAACAACAAACAAGGAAACTCAACAAAGAAAATTTTATGCAAATATATATAGATAAACTTGTATTTCCAGTGTTCGACATCGGCCACCAATTTCTTGGTATCTCATCGTGCAAACTCATCTTCCTTCTCAGATCATCAGTCTTGTATTTCTTCCTGAGAAGGTTTCCACCTCATTATTTTCCTTCGTTATGTAATACAAAACCTTCAGGTCTTTAAAATGGAACCATTTGTTATCTCATCTTCCCCTCACTAAGGGGTTAAATACCTAGGGTTCATCAAGGTTTACCAATAAAATCCCAAGCAATTAGCATATTCAATCTTCAGTCGAGGACTAAAAAAGGTATCACCTGAGACACCGTGAGAATCATAGAGACCATTAGTTGTGTGTGAGATGAAAAGGAAAACACATAAAGGAAAACCTCTCAAGAATAAACCCCATTCATTCATTCAAAAATTAAGGAGACATACATTAAAACCATGAAATAGAGGAATGTGGGGATAAAGGAATTCACATTTGATTCATTAAATTCAAATTCATTCAAATACAAAGTCACAATAGATATCTTCACCATGTTCTCTAATCTCTTATTTTCATTCATACATAGTTTCCAACTCTATTACAGATTCATGCAAAAACTTCGACAAAACTAGATGTGGAACTCTTTCTTTTTTTTCCAATCTACTCTCTATTACAATAAGGAACTCTCTCTCGACTTCTCAACTAAACTATCTTGAGTGAACAAAAATACCACATGCTTTACCTATGCATGTCCCATATCTTTCCTAGAGTGTGGAAATCCTAACTAACTCACTAGCTCATCCATACCCTTTCTCTTGATCATTCAAGTTCTTATAAAAAATGATTCTAGATATTCCCAATGATACTTTTAGATTTGGTATGCATGTGGTCTCTTCTTGATTCCTTATCCATAGTAGAAAAATGGTTTGGCATGTGTAATATTCCTTTAGACGACGTCGATGTTGATCCTTCCTCGCATAATGTAGTGTATCTTCATGGGTGCATATGTAGTATTTGTTTTTGGTGCACCTGCAACTTCTTCACGACCTTTGGTGCCAAAATTTTCCCATTCGATTCGAATTTTAACCTTGGGTCAGGTTTTGTCCCTAGTGTCTTTACTAGTGTTCGGGGTAGTTATGTCTCTAGGGAACTGATTTCCTTGGGGAATTTATGTCTTTGGGTGCACCAATGCCCCTAGGGGGAATTATATGGAGATATTAGTGATTCCATGCCCCACCAACACTCCCTTTTCACTAGCTATTGGTCATGTGATAAGAAATTATTTTTTCAATACCAACCAAGGGACCCCTTCCCACAGGCACTCTTATGCATTTCCTTCCTTTGAAAATTTTAGTTCCTCTTTGATGGCCATCTTAAATATTCTTGGGTTCTCTTTAGGTTTACCGATTGTTTTGATTTCCACTCCAACTATTCCAAATGCTCCTAAAATTCTTTTCTAGTAAAATCTATTCCTCCTCATTATTCCTCTTCTAGTGAAAGTCCAACTCATGGTAACCAAAAGTATAAAATAAATAAAAAGAGGAATAATAAGAAGAAGTAAAGAGAGAGGGAGAAGTCACTAGCCATTGTAAGTCATGGTGGAGACAGGTCACCAATCACTGCAAATCATACTAGAGACGTGAAACCAACCACTACAATTCATGTTGGAGGAAACACACCAATCACTTCAAGTCATATTGGAGATAAGTAACCAGCCACTATACGTAATGTTGGCGGCATTGATATTGTTGAGAAATATATATGAGAAAGACACAAGCCCAATTCACCTTGTACAGTTTGCAAGGGAGATCACCTAACTCATCTATGTCCTCTTATTCAAAGATAAAAAGAGTGTGGTCCATTTCTGAAGGTTCTTCTACTCTAGAACCATGTTTGTCTTCTCAACAATGCGCTCATCCATGGGTTGAATAAGTGGTTGCACTGATGAAATATTTTGTCAATATCACTCCTTTTTTGTAGAGTGATGTGTCTACCATAGATGTTTTCTTCACTGCTAGTTCAAAACCTTCTAAACAAAAGGGCATCCCACTCACATCAAGTGTGTTCCCTCCAAGTCACATGAATGATTCCTTTGATTGAAATAGTCTTTTTGAGCCTCACCTTCCTTCTTATGAACCCTTCCAAATAAGGTTTGAATCTTATTCAAAATACATATACCGATGTATAGTAGATCAAGGATCATTTGTAAGTATTTTGTCCTACTTGGCTTGGAAAGATATGAATTTTCCTTAGATCTTGTCATCTCTAAGTAAAGTACTAGATTTTGATAGAATACCTAATAAATATTTTGGGATTCTTCCTTAATTTCCTATAAAAATAGGTGGGAAGAATATTACGGTCAATATGATAGGAGTGAATGGCCCATTGGACTTCAATATGCTTCTTGGATGTGATTATGTATTTTCTATGAATGTCGTGGTGTCTATGCTCTTTCAAGTGATGTATTTTCCTCATAATGGAATCATTTTCACCATAGATCAACTTTCATCTGATAACCACCATCCTTATTCACCTTTATACCATGCTACTTGATTCTATGTTCCTAGTAATTGAGTGGACTCTACCTTGCGACGGGTGAATTATGTGGCATCATATCATAAGTGTTTAGTTTCTTTTGAGAAGGATATTTTATTTTTGTGTTTACCTTCTTGGAACATGGTCCTCACAATTAATCATGGGATTTAGCTAGAGTCTATTGACACTGGTTAGAAACTCCATCCTAATATGGAATATGATCAACCTACTCCACCCATTATGGTTGTTGACTCTCCAAGTTCATAGGACTCCCTTGATTTCAAGTTTCCTTTGGAGGAATCCATCTTGGAAGTCATGGCTTCAATTGGTAATCCAAGGGAAAATGAGAATCACTGAGCATCCATTATCCCTGATTCAAAACCAATAAGAGTTAACATGATGAGTTTCAATTTAGGACTAGGGGCATTTTCTAGGCCATCCAGTGAAATATCTGGTCTTGACCATTTTCCACCTTGGATACCTTTTTTGAACTTGCCACCAATTTTGTTTCTCCCCTTTATACCAAATATCCATGTTTTGCACCTCATTTATGTCTTGATGGGCATCATCAAGGAGCTTCCATAGGTCATCAAACTACTCACAATGAGCCTCTCAGACCATAAAAATTCTATTTTATGCGGCATGGTGTGCCACATGATGTTGAAAACAACCCATGACTTCATTGATACTGAAAAGGATCCTTGGATGGAGCCTCGCAATGGGCTTTCCTTTACATAAATTGTCAAAATGTGTAGTGCCTTGTACATAGGTGTGTGATGTGAGTGCTTTTTCTTTTTGTGTGTGGGTTGATTTTTCGATGCTTATCATGTTTGGTGCTTTATTTTTATATGTTAGATAGATATACTTGGCCCACGTCATAGGCACACCCATGGTGAGGCCGATATCTTATCTTAGGTTGCATCATTGTAAATTGTGTCTATGTTAGATTTGCATTTGTCATTAAATTAAGCATTCATAGATGCATGCATGTACATAAAAATGGACTCCAAAAAAATCATTTGGAATCATAAGTAAGAGTCAAACCATATGTAAGTAAAATAGATAGCCAGTATATCATGCCCAAAAAATCCAAAAACATTTGTTTTTTTGAGATTTCACTATGCATTTTAACCCTGATTCTAGTATTTATGGATGTGTTTTACAAGACTCGATGACATTTTGTTTGGAATTTTTCTATGGTGACATAGACTGAACTTAAGGTACATGTTCTAACTGGCATATAGGGATAGGTTTTCCCTTTCAACCCCATCTTGCATTATTAACCATCTATTCTACCATCACATAGCCTTAGGTTTGATCCCACCAGGTTGCAACATTAGTCATTCTCTTTTTTTGCATGTCGTAACTTGTACAGTAGTGCCTACGCCTCATGGATTCCCTAGTTAGCACCCTAATTTCCATCTAATTACCATGTTGCAATTTCTCATACGCCCGTAAACCCTCCTATATACCCTTCATAACTCAAAGTTAAAACTCATTCTTCTCTCTTCCTTTCTATTATAGCCATATCCCGAAGGGGTTCCTATGATCACATATGCATTTTATACCTATGTCATGGTGCCTACTATTGTGATATTGTTTTCCTTTATCCCACTTATGAACATTGCAATCACACTTGACCTCATTCCTTTTGCATTAACTTGCCTCCATTTTGTGACCCTATACCCATGGAGACAACTACTACTATGAGTGGACCTCACTTTCTGGTACCAGTATACATTCATTTTTCCTAGGTTAGTTCCATGCATTTGGAACAATGAGGCATGCTATTAAGACACACATTCTCTCCAAACGAGCTAACTTTTAACTCATATTTTTTCTCATTAAACCGTGAAAAAGAGAGTTAACGAGATAACTTTTAACTCTTTTTCATTCTCGCTAAACCATGAAAAAGACACATGATGAGATTACTTTTAAATCTTTTTTGTGCTAGTTAAACCATGAAAAATACATCTGACGAGTATACTTTTACCTCTTTTTCAAACTCATAAAATTGTATGAAAAAGACACTATAGATCACACTTTTATCTCTCTTCCACGCTCGTAAAACTATGAAGGAGACATTTGGAAAAAAGGGAGGTTTTTTTTTATTATCAGTGATCTATATTTAAAAAAGTGGTAGGCATCAATCATGTTTCCCTTGAACATGGCACCTATTTGCAGCATTGTCTTATAGTTGATTTTTCTCTTTCCTAGGAGTTGTACCATCAATATGTGTCATATACTCCTCTAGCAGGTTACTCTTCCAATCACAAAGAGTGCTTCAATGCCTCATGTGTTGTTGTGTTATATCAATGGTGCTCTTGATTCAATGCTACCAAGTCATCATCATGTTGTGCTATATATTCAAGGGAATCAATCCTGAGTCAACCATTTTTTGTCATGTTGACCATCTGAGTTGGCCATCCCTATGTCAATTGTACTTGGTAAATCTATCTATTCACATCATCTATCAGTATATTTTCATGTTCATTGATGGGGGATAAATTAAGGCCTTCATTCAATGGATCTCTTCCTATTGACTTCATCATATTATCTAGGAGAGGGATATAGAAACCAATTAGTAGCTTGGAGCTTGCAATCCTTAGTGGTAGGATTCCTCACAATAAATAGTGGTTTTACCTCATTGATTCTTGATTGATTGTTTATATGAGTGTTTGATATTAGATATTCTATTCATACTTTCTATATTGTACTAAGTACCTCAGGGTCCATTTTCATCATCGATGGGTCCCATCGTGTTTGTTAATGGTATACCCCAATGACCAATAATCAGATGGTTTCTACCATGATCGACATCAACTCATCTATTTTTATTTTGTAAGATCATACCATAAAGCTTTGGTTCAAAGACCTTGGGTTTTGGGCCACATGACTCATTCAGCCTACACCTCCCAAGTTGCAATGGAGTATATTCCTACTGTATCAACAGTTTGAATACTATAGAAACACTCTTATTGGTGCTTAATATCTTCCTAATGTATACTCTGACATAGCTCTATTGGGAACTTCATTTTGTTGATAGAAGTTTGCAAGGAATGCTACAGTCCCAATTTTGTTAAACAAAAGTTGCACAAGTTATAGAGGAGTTGGCCAGTGGAATGAAGAAAGAAACCGAAAATGGTTAGAAGGATAGTGCAACACCAACCTGAAGAAAGAAGTTACAACAAGAACAAGAAAATAAAGCATTTGAAGTCTAAAACCTAAAGATCCCAATTGGATTATTATATGGGATGAATATGAATGTAAAGGGTTCATATGATCATTGGAAGTGGTTTGAGTTTTGTGTTGTTATTTTCCATTTTGGGTATTTGTTAGCTAGATTTCTAGAGTCTGGGTTCAGAACCAGGCCAAGGCTGTAACAGAGTCATGTCTTGTTGTAATGTTGAAAAAGATTTTTTTTTGTATAACCTTGTCTCTCAGTAGTATAGAGGTTTTTTTGTTAGCTTTGGCATGACCGAGCTACGTCTATAACTTAGTCGAATCATGTAAATGAGAAGAACCATATGATGCTAATACAAAGAGAGACCCAAATTTTGAAATTATTGTGTTTGTTTAGCTTCATATTATCTTGAATGTTGCTCTGCATTATATTTATGTCTGATATACTTAACTGGGTATAGATTATTTATGAATGCAACACAACTATGTTTTCTTTAATTTGGATTAGGAAAGTTTAGATAATTCTAAGTTTAATCTATCTTGTGCGGGACTAACAATGATCCTTAGATCATATGGATTTGTCCAAGTATTCTTCTTACCCTTCCCTATCTTCCTCATCTTGGTTGCGCTTTGGGTGAGACTTCTTCCCTTCAAGGAAGATGAAAATGCCAGTGCTCTAGAATACTTCAGTACCTTTTGTTGGTAAATAGAGAAGGACCCTAGTCTGATCAATTATGGCCAACAAAATGGTTTTGTTGTCGGGACCTGCTTCATAAGGGAACCTGTAGGGAGAATGCTTCCACAGATCCACCAATCTGATATTCACTAGTGGTGGGAGATAAATTGTGATGCCTTCATATGGAAAGAAGTGAAGTTGTGAGGTAAATCTATGAAAGATACAAGACAGGTTGTCTTCTACTCAGAAATATCAAGCAACCAGAATGAGATATTCTGGGATAATTTTCCAAAAGAACTATTCCATTTGATAGATAGGCTTCAAGAAGCTCTGGAATTTCAAGAATGAGTAAAGAATACATGTACTTGGTATACAGAAAATATTGCAGCGCTTCATCGGTTGGATCGCCCGATCACATGAGAAGTTGATTTATGGGTTAATACAACTCTAGAAGGATACATTATTGAGTTTGTAGCTGAGAACCACCAGTCCTTTTCAAGGGTAGAAGAGGATTTCAAGAAATACACACGGAGAAGACTATTGAGAGAAATTCCCCTGTGGATTAAGGTATTCTTGATGGAGGAGGGGATCTTGACTATCTCCCTGACTGAGATGACAACCTAAACACCCATGCTTGGGGTGGGGTGAATTTGGAGTGGGATCATGGCATGAGAAAGGGGAGAGGGTTCTTTAGATAAATGGGGGAGTAACAATAAATGGATGCAAGGAACGAGTGAGCCTTTAAAATAGCCACCATAGTTGAGAAGTGGTGGCACGGTAATATAAAGAAAGCAGTAAAGCAGTCTGAGGTGTTGAGGAAAGAACTCGGACCAGGAGAAGACGATGAAGGAAAGAAGGAAGAGTTGAGGAAGATGAGAAGACAGGGATGATTTTCTAGTCAAAGTCTAAATGAGAGAGAAGCGTAGAGATAAATAAGTCCCCAAAAGGATGGACAAGAAGAAAAATGGTTAGAAGAAAAGGAAGATTAAGTCAGCATGGATCTTGCAGAATAAAGGGAAGATTCAGCCCCGATACCAGAAAAGATGGGGAATCTGGTCGAAGATACCACTCCAGAGAATGATAACGAGACCCCCCATATCAAAGAAACCCACCCGAAATCTGGTGGAACCAACCCCGAATCACTCGTCCCCCAAGTGTCTTCTATACCAGTGGTAAATTCTATACTGCCTTCTTACGTTATTCCTATTTCAATTCAATCAGTTAGTCAGTCACAACTAATGAGCACGAATACTGGGAGGATATTGGGATCCCCTAGTATATTGCAACTAGGATTGTTAAGGTTTACTTTGATAGGTACATTAAGATCAACAATGGCTGAAAACGCGGGAGGCTTGATCGCTCGATACCCAGAATTTTGGGGTAAAGGGGATGAGGATGTTGAGCAACATTGGTTTATGTGTGAAGCGATTTGGAGGTCTAGAGGGACTCTACATGCAAATAAACCGATTGAATTCCATACTTCCTTAAGAGATCATTCTCTCAAATGGTACACGAAGGCTATTGAGCCAAGAGCGCAAGGACATAAGCTCACACTTGGCCAAGTTCGGATAAAATTCATAGTGAATTTTAAGCTACCTTAGTCAGAACAACAAGCTTTGTCTGAGTTGTGCAAAATTCAACAAAGGGAAAGTGAATCGGCATAGGAATATAGTCATAATTTTAAGGATTATATTGGGAGTCTAGCATATCCAATTCATGAATATCACTAGAGAGAGTGGTATATCTAGGGACTACTACCTTTGACACGAATTCCGTTAATAGAACAATAGATAGCCACCTTGACAGATGCCTTGGAACAATCAATGAAGATTGAAGCCATGGAAGGATATCTAGGGAGCCTAAGGGTAACCAAACCCCCAATAGATGCAAATTTGGCTCAACTACAAAGAAAAATATTGGCACTGATAGAGAAAATTAAGGAATTGATGATACACAGACCATGACAACCTCAAGTCTGGAATATCGGATGCTACATAGAGGGGCATCTGGTTAACGAATGTCCACGTATGAGGAGAATGGGACCTCCTCACAATCTAATGGGACCCTCACCGGGATCCACAAGAGGAGTTGCACAAGTATCTACGAATTTACCATTCCATACCCCAACCTTGTATCATGCCTTTCTAGAAAATTAGGCTTCGCAGTCGGTTGAGTATTGCGAGATCTGTCTAACTCATGGGCATACACCAAGGCAGTGCCCTATTATTCATAAGTATTATACCATACCAAATATCATACATTGTGAGTTCCATTCATCTACCATTCATTATACGAATCATTGTAGAGCGTTGGATGCACTTGTGGACAGATTGGATCAAACATCATTCAAGGTGAATGAAACCCCTCAAGGACCAGGTAGAGGCCAAGGAGGTGGGGCCAGTGGAGAATTAAGAGGAGGAAGAAATGAGGGAGGAGGACCAAGTAGATGCTACAAATTTGATGAGAAAGGTCACATGGATAGGGATTGTCCTCAACCGAGATGGCCATGGAGCTCTCACTGTAAAACCAATGTACACGTAACTGAAGACTGCCCAGAGCTAATTGCAAAACCAAGGGAAGATTGGGCATGTCAATGAGGATCCAACTTCATAGACTCAGAGATAAAGAGGGAAGCCAAGGGAAAACTACCCAAGATTAATATCATTACTCGTGGAGGAGCAAAGACTGGCGCAGATGCTGATAGTCTTCCTAAGATCCAAAAAGAAACACCCAAGGAGGACGGGTATGACCCTATGAAACATAATATACTATTTAAAGATACAACATAAGTATTCCAAAGTATCCCTGGCCTTGAAATATAATAAAACCCCCCTCATCCCACCATTTATCCTAATATTGCACAATTACCTACCTCACCTCCTGCACCCTGAAACCTCGTAATCTCGATGAGACAACCTGAGCAACCACAAAATGTAGTCAACCTTTCATTTTAGTTATTTTCTGATATTCTTGGGAATGACCAGCTGATAGAGAAGTTGTGAAATGCCCTGTATCTAGTCCTAGGAATGGAGGAATCCTCGGAAGCTAGAATAATGACTAATCTTCCTGAGAAGAATACTCAAAGAGTGAAAAGAAGGAAAATATGGATTGGAAAAGATTTTAGACTAGCAGCTCAACTAGATGAGTTTGAAATTAAGGATGTTATGTTAGATCTAGGATCTGATGTTAACATATTGCCTAAAAATACTCGGGAAGATTTAGGGAAACCCTAGTTGACATATTCCCCAATCCAATTGAGAATGACCAATCAGTATTGTATTTTCCCAATAGGAAGGCTAGAGAATGTGGAGATAGATGTTGCCGGAGTAAATACTGTAGCTGATTTTGAGGTGTTCGAAATCATCAGGGATAAGGACCCTTATCCTTCACTACTTGGTATTGATTGCGCTTATGATAACTATGTTTTTATTGACCTGAAGAGGGATACTATGACATTTGAAGCAGACGAAATAAAAGTAGATCAACCCTTGGATCTGTATGTAGGCCCTCGATACATGGACCCAACAGACAAAAATATGGAAGGAGAGGATCTATATTAGTTATATGTCGTAACAGAAGAAACAAGAGAATACTACATCAATCATATTGTCGATGGATCAATAAGTTAGAGGAGCATACAATCGGTGGATGGAGACTTAGAACTAGCATTTGACAATTGGAAAAAGTGTGCATATGAAATATTTTCAAGATGATGCACAGCTACCAAAGAAAGGATATGGGTTGGGACCAAGGTCAAAGAACATATGAAATACAATGGTACCTCGAACCTTGGAATTTTTCTGGTTCGCATGGAAGAAAAGATAGCAGAAGATCAAAGCATCTTAGTTCTGGACTTAGCCCTGGAAGACACCCCTACCAGATGATGGGATAGTCACAAAGCAATAATTAAGAACTAGAAGGATGTGAATCATGTTATCCAATGTAGATTTCAAGATAAGGAGCAACTAAAATCAGAGATGTGGATGGATTTTCAAGTTGTGGGACTGTTCAATGGACAGTCTGATCCTAAAACACATATTGAACAATGCGTAAGATAGTGACAAGTTGCAGAAGTACCATCTGAATTGTGGGTTCAAGTATTTCCCCATTCACTAGGTCCAATCCCAAAATCCTGATACATTCATGAAGAGACCAGAAGGAAGACCAGCAGTTGGAAAAATTTAGTAGACCAATTTTGCAAGGACTTCTCTTTTACAAGTACCCCGAGCTTAATATAGTCCTGCAAAGAATTAAATAAATGATTTTTACCGATGTTTGTAAATGTAAATTATACACAATGGTATGGGCCAATCATATTCAAGTGCTTTGGTATAACCTTCACTTAGACATGGATAAGACACCCATAGAATTCTATAAAATTGAGAAGGATTTGGAAAACCCTTATGATTTAGAAGAACTGAGAAATTTAGCCATTAAGGAAATAGAAGAAAGTAGAGAAATCTATAATACGCAGCCCATTCCGACTGATATCTCTTATAACCATCCATTGAAGTTGTGAAAATTCAACATAGGAACTACCGAGCAATCCAAGATAGTTGTCGTAGGAGATGACTGGGATGAGCAAACTAGCCAGGAAATACATAGCCTATTGCGGGTGTATGAGGACTTATTCCCAAAGACATTCTCAGAGTTAAAAGGGATAAAAGGGTCTATGGGAGAAATGAAAATTGAACTAAAAATAGAATCAAATCCTATAAGGCATAGACCATATTGTCCTAACCCCAAGGTGAAAGTGAAGGTTAAGAGGGAGATAGACAAGATGCTTGAGGCCAGACTTATTTGTCTAGTTGAAGAAGCAGAGTGGGTTAGTCCCATAGTCATCCAGAGTAAGAAAGGTATATAGGACATTAGGGTATGGGTAGACTACATAATCCTTAATTATTCCTGTGTGCATGACCCTTTTCTCACAACTTTTATTGACAAGGTGCTAGAATAGGTTGTGGGGAAAGAGTCTTACTCATATATGGATGGATTTTGGGGGTATAACCAAGTGAGAATTACCGAAGAAGACAAAAATAAGACTACATTCATAATAGAATGGAGGTCATTTGAATATAATGTGATGCCCTTCGGTCTAAAGAACGTCCCTGTAGTTTTTTCCTAGATTGTTATAACATCCTTCAAAGAATTTATTCACAAATTTATAGAAGTTTATATGGATGATTAGATGATGTACAGTCTACTAAAAGAACATGTCGCGCTACTACTACTAATGTTTGATCGGTGTAGGGAACTGCAGATATCTCTAAAACTCATAAAGTGTATCTTTTGTGTGCCACATGGCAATCTATTAGGCCACATAGTATGTTGAGAAGGAGTGTTGGTAGACCCAGCCAAAGTTGTATTCATTTTGAATATTCGACTGCCTAGGAGCACTAAACAATTGCGCTCAATATTGGGGCACACAGGGTACTATCGCAAGTTCATCAGAAAGTATTCAAATATTACTGAACCCATGGAAAATCTACTAGAGAAGTTTGAATTGTTCCACTGGACACCAGAGTGTGATCGAGTGTTTGACATCCTGAAGGAAAATATCAGCACAACACCTATTTTGATATTTCCAAATTGGGAAAATTAATTTCATGTGCACATGGATGCATTAGGTATTTCCCTGGGAACCATATTAGGGCAACCGAGAGATGGAAATACAGATCATCCGATCTATTTTTCTAGCAAGAAGCTATCACATGCTGAACACAACTATAAAACCACAAAAAGAGAGGTTTTGGCTATGATTTATTCTCTACAGTAGTTTATACATTACTTGTTAAGCTCTCATTTTAAATTTTTTACTGATCATTCTGTGTTAAAATAACTAATTAACAAGCTTGTCTTGGAAGGAAGAATTTGTCGATGGTTGTTACTGTTTCAAGAATTTTCATTTGAGGTGATCATCAAACCTAGAAGATACAACATGGGTCTCGATCACTTGTTCATATTGGAGTCAGGGGAGAGCAGAGGAGCAATCGATGATCAGCTCCCAGATGCAGACCTGTTCCGAGTTGAGGCCATACCAAAATACCTAGAAGACATAGAAGTTTTCCTAAGTAGAGGGGCTTGCCTAGAAATGTACTATGCAAATCAGAAATGCTATATGGTGGTTTGAGTTGTGGACTATCAATTTATCACAAGGAAATTGAATAAGTTGGGCCTAGACAATATCCTCAGGAGGTGCGTTTTGGACCATGAAAGACAATACATCATGTGGGAGTGCCACAATGGATTTGTTGGAATCCATGTCGTAAGAAAGGTCATTGCACAGAAAGTCCTCCAGGATGGATTATGGTGGACCACTCTCTTCAAATATGTGAAGGATTATGCTAGATATTACAACGTTTTCCAGCAAGTAGGTAAGCCATCACGATGAGACAAATTTCCTCTTCAGCCAGTTCGATCTCTGCTAGCATTTAAGAAGTGGGCGGTTGATTTTATTGGATCGATGAACCCCATGTCTAAGTGCTCAAAGGCCAAGTATATTATCACCACAACCGATTACCTAACAATATGGGATGAGGAAACCATTTTTCAGGATTGTTCAATCGATGTCGATGCCGGGTTTATCTTTGAAAAAATTATCACTCGGTTTGGATGTTATAGTATTCTGACTAGTGATGAGGGTGGTCATTTTATCAGTAGTACAATAGCAAATCTTACGAAAGAGTTCTTAATCCAACATCATCAAATCAGCCCCTACCATCTACATGAAAATGGCGTAGTGGAGGTGTTTAACAAGATTTTGGAAAGAGGTTTGACGAAGGTTTGTTCTGAAAACATGATATATTAGGATGACAGAGTCCCAACAGTTTTGTGGGCTTACAGGACAACCATGAAGAAACTTCACAAGTATACTCCATTTCATCTAGTCTATGGGAAAGACATTGTGGTACCTGTAGAATTCATTACCCCTAGTCTCTACATCGCAAAGGTTACACTTATGTCAGAGTATGAATCAGTTGCTCAAAGGGTTACAGAGTTGCAGGAAATTGATGAGACCAGGTTTTTAGCAAAATTTCATCAAACAATTGAGAAAGCCAGGAATAAATCCTCGAACGATAGGCATATTGAGCCCAAAATATTTGTGAAAGGAGATAAGGTCCTGCATTATGAAATTCGATACCAGAAACATCTAGGCAAGTTGCGCATGCATTGGTTGGGCCCATTTATAGTTGCAGAGATACGACACTCTGGTGCAGTAAGCCTAACACAACTATATGGTATACTTCAACCAGGATGGGTGAATGGCACTCACCTGAAACCCTATATTTCTCAGGACTGAGTTAAAGGACTGTTGCTCCATCCCAAAGGAGCATGTATAGTAGTTAGATTTGAATTTTTTAAATTTCTTTAAATTCAATTAATAAAGTCAGAGTGTGTATTATTGCGCCGTGACATGTATTTCATTTTTCCTTCAGTCTAAGCATTACTTTGGTGCAGAAATGATTACTGAGTGGCACAGGATCAGAAGAGAAACAATCATATTAAATGTAGTCATTAAATATGACGGGGACCCCATTATGGTCGAAGGGGAAGTGAATCTAAGTTGAATCTCAGTCCATGTGCCACACGCACCTTGTCTAGTCATAGCCTTTATTATTGCCACAATAACTCGTCCAAACTTATGTTAAGACATAAAGATGCAATACGCAAATATGCCATTGGTATTCACATTGGGATTATCAATCTTTCAGATGGTAAGGCCTGAGGCCGACCACGTCCCTGTCAACTTGTTCAGTAAAATCCAGAATCACTCGATAGATTTAACCTGTTAATAATCTCATTTTAAAACTCAAATCGAGGTTGTGTCTATAGGATTAATCATGAGTGGCCTTAGGATTAATGACAAAACCCACCTGCTGGTTTGAGTATAAGGTTGTGCAAACTCAGTGTAAGACTTATTTTTTGCTATTTTTTCTTTCAAGATTTTTGAACTATCATAGAGCTTGCAAAATTATCGGACCTTCAGTTGCAACCCCAAAGCCTAGTATAGTCAGTCTAAGTCTTTTACCAGTCCATAGAAATGATGTCAAGAGCTATAGAAATCCAGAGTTCAGTCTTCAAAGAAGAAGTTCCAGATCGTGGGTGACCTCAAAGGAAAGGTCGAGCAAGTGAAGCTCCTCGACCTCAACCTAACAGACCAGGTATTGTTCCCACATATGAACATTAACAGATTATGGGATTTGACTCCAGATGCAGTGGGAGGGATGAAAATCATGTCCAATCCATAGTTTATCAACCTATTCAACTCTAGCATTATGAATCTTCGAGACTTGCAAGTTTTCGGCACCATTGGTGAGGTTGTGCGGTGTACCAAGTTCCTCATTAGCCAAGTGCATGCCAGGAGCTTATGGATCTATAGACAATATCTAATTCATGCAGAGGATATCCATGAAATCATGGGCCTACCCCTTGAATGAAAGGATGTATCGAAAGGGTTCCAAGGCCCTAGTAAGCATGGAAAGAAAAAGGGAGAACCCAATTTATATGAAATATTTCATACACAGAGAGGGGGACACACAGCCAAGATTGACCCCATTTTACCAGAGATGGTTAGGACAGCCTGCTATGTGATTGCTAGCAAGGTGATGCGATCCTATTACAAGGGCAAGTGCACATTGGATGCCCTATCAGTGGCATATTTTTGTGCCAATGGAGCGGTATTTAATTGGTGTAGCTATATGCTGGAAGAACTCCTGGTAGCATGCGAGGAAGCTCGGGAGAAGGGAAGAACCTTCACCTATGGATACTTTATCATTGTGTTAGCTATGCTGAAGTGTAATCCACCCTCAAGAAGACCACTATCACCTACAGATAAGGGTCTCTTAGCAAAGATGTTCTAGCCTTGGCACTCAAGGTAGGACTTAGAAAACAAAGAGTTTAACAATGAATAATTATTGAAGTGGTACAACTAGCTATTAGACGCAACTCAGAGGTTGCACATACCAAAGGAGCTGCTCAACCTGAACACGAGAAACATTTCATTCAGGTTGAATCGGGACCACATTGTTTTGGCCTACGCATGTTAAAGTTGAGGACTTCCACTACCAGATGTTGTCCATCTATCTAGGTGAGGAGGCCTTTCACAAGGAAGTCATGTCATGTCCAGTATTGAAATGCAACCCCCAGAAGTCAGGGATGCATTATTTATTACCACTAGAGCTCCTAAAGAAAAAGGGGCATGAAGCAAGAGTAGGGCCAAGCTCTGGACCAGAGGAAAAAAATAAAAATGTCCCAATGTAGATGGACTCAGAAGAGGAAGAGGAGACACAACCTCTAGAATGCAAGAAGAGGATGTTTCCCATGCTCCTGCATCTTACAAATCAAGTTGTGTTCTTAGGTAAAGATGTCAATGACTTCCTCAATGTTTCTTTCATTGGAGATCCATTAGTTAAGAAACCTATGACAGGGATCTCCCCAGTGAATATTCCAAATCCTCAGCCAATCTAATCGACCATACCTCATACTCGAGTGGTCCAAATATTGATTGACATACAGGATGACCCCGAACCAGATACCACTGCATCCACCACCATAATCACTGAACAACCCCCATACCACCACAATAAATGACCATCTGACCCCAAACCACTATACCTTATCCCATGTAGTTGGATCCCCTTGACCTACCCAATCCTGTACCAGAGCTCACTGGTCTGACCCCTGAATTCCCAAGCTAGTCACTTGTTCCATTTGTACCTAGTCAGGACACTCCTCCTTCAATGGAGAGAAAAATTATTCCAATACCGCAAGCCCCAAGAACTCAACTCCCTCTCTCAACAGTCAATGTTGAGAGTGCCATCCACAAAATCACCATAGAAATTGTGTTGCAGAAAGAGGAAGAAGCACAAGAGATTCAAAAAGAAACTGAAATTATGTTAGGGCAGAGTGCAACATCGCTGCAAGAGAAACTGGAACTAGTTTTCTAGAACCCACAACTATGTGTGGAGTTGTTTCATATCTTCCTAGCCAAGACAAAAGTAATTCATCGATTCCAAGTATAATTGAAATCTTGACTTGCACACAAATTGCAAAGTCCATCCCCAAGAGAAGAGGAAGTGGAGACAGCTTCTGCACAATCGACAGCCAGTGGATTTCCACTACAGGTCTGAGTACCCATGGAGGCCACTACTTGTTCTAATAACCTCAATCAATGGACGACAACACATCTAGTAAGGATGATCAAAGCCTCAACTAATCAACTAGAGTAGAGGCTACAACAAGTCGAATAGGAAATAGAGTTCTGTAAGAAGGAAGCACTCCTCATGCAAGCACGTTGGTCATAGGAGGAGTATGCAAATATCTAGGAAGAGAAAAAAGTGGAAAAGATCCATGAAAAGCATGCATAATCTTGGACAATGATCTAAAGGATAACACCACAACTACTTGAATCCATTGTAGTAGGTGAGCATGTTCACTAGATCGAGCTACACTAGGTAGCATGGTTGGAGCTAGTCGATCGCACAGAGAACCTTGAAGCACATTTGAGGGAGAGTCAGCATGAAGCATAACAACAACCCTAGAAAATTCAATATCAAATGGAGAGAGTCATTCTTGAAGAGAATAACACAAGATAAACCTGTTAAGATGAGAAATTGACATCCCCATTACCCTATTATACTCTTCACCTGTACCTTTTTGGCCTACCTAAAGCTTGAGTGAATGACAAGAATGCTACCATTTTCCAATAATAAGGTCATAAGGTAAAGTATGGTTAATTCATGCATTTTATGGTTTATTGAGTTAGGGAATTAAATATTTCATGTAATAATGCTTCAATTTGTCAGATATATAAATCTTTGACCTCTAGATATCTAGTGTTCCTATACCATCTCAGCTATCCGGTACCTCGCACCAAAACTGTTGTTATCTCAATCCGATACCAAACGTATCTGGTACTAAAATATCATCTGTTGTGATCCGGTACCAACGACCACGCACTGTTATGATCCAGTACCAACGGCCATGCACTATCATGATCTGGTACCACCTTTTTTGCACTGTCATGATCCGGTACCATCTACCTATTACGATCCGGTACTAATATGGAAGAGCCTAATGCACGAAGTTAAGTTCCAGATCTCACCTAAGCCAATTGGTGGACATCTATTTGCTTTACCAAGGCTACGATAATAATAGTTTGTTGATTGCCTCATCCTCATGCACTTCATGTCATGAGGATGAAGCTAAATATGTAATTGAATGATTAAACTTAACAACTGATTGATTTGCAAATCACTTCACCTCCTTGTGTTTCATGATTAAGACTATTAAATAGCCGTGGCAAGGATGGTGGAAGTGGAGGAGAGTTAGCATATTACCAATATGTAAAGCAGCATATGATAGTACAAAACATATTTTGAGTGAAGATTAATGGAATGTCATTTTATCTCCATATTCTAATTATCTACGATTAAGTGTGAGTTGAGTTGTTAACGAAAGTTTGATTTTATGTTTTGAAATGTGAGTGAGAATAATGTGTGTGTTGAAGACAAGCCTCCTGTAGACTTCAGCAACTGACCTGTTGAAGCGATAAGGGCCCACTGCCCAACAAAGGTCAGCCTCTTCATATATTAGCATTAGCGTTTGTTTTCATTAGTGTAAACATTAAATTAGCTAAAGCTTTAACTTTGTTAGATGATAGCAGTATAGCTTAGACTAGGATTTCCATTATAATTGTTTAGAGATTTTTATTTGCTCTGTTTTTGCATATGCTTTGTTCTCATGAATTTGATTTCCTTGAGTGATCATAGATGTTGGTAGCAATAGTCAAAACTATTTGGATAAGAACTAGTGAAGTTCATTGTGAACCACAGCAGAACCAACATATTGACTATTGAACTACCCATGCTATGCTTTGATAATTGATGTGTGATTTCCTTTCAAAAGTGTGGATTGCATAGTTAGTTTTCTGGGTCAGATAGCAGATTTGATCTGTCAAAACAACTCCATCTCATACTTGTATGTTCCATAATGGAGTGGATAGCCTCTCTGTGAAAGACAACCAAAGTGCATTGCAGTTTGTTATTTTGACTTGTTTCCAGCATGCATAATCTAGTTTAATTCTATACTTGTGACATTAGAAATTACCTTTCTTACTAGTGTCTTGTAACTCTATTGATTACGAATACCAGATTGATAATTAATGAGTGCATTATACTAAACATATAAGCAGCACAACATTTTGTTGCTGTTGTCAGGGAGTTGCAAACAGTAGGAAGTGAATTTTAGCTTAGATTGTTTGCATAAATTTTAATGTTTTTAAAAGGCTGCTTGAGGGAGGAGGATAAAACATTTAAGATGTGAGTGAAGAGCCACGTGGCCACTAGAGTAGGGTTCTCTAAAGCCAGGTTTCCTTCTTACCTTCTAGATAGAATTAGGATTTCAATTTAGTTAAAGAATCAAATTTCCATTTTATGCATAGATATAGATATAATAAGGGTAGATTTGTAAGCTCCAAAGATTCAAAAACAACCCCCTCACTAATCCAACTGAAATTGGTGCAGGAAAAATTCCACCAACAGAAAATTCAAGAGGAGCCAGCAAGGCTCCAGAAGGAGAACCTAAAATGGAAGAATCAGTATTGGGGCAAGCAGAACGTGAGTCTGCTGAACATTTAGGAGACACAGAAAATTCAGTTTCTGAACCATCCATCAGTAGAATGGAAGAAGAAGAAGGAAATGTAGCCACAGAGACTAAGACCTTTGGGTTTTCATTCTTGGATATTTCCATAAACATCAGCATGAATAATATTCCACTATCATCGTTACCCACTTTCATAGGTATGTCAACTGAAGATCCAGATTTATTTTTATTCGAATTTGACATATTATGTAGAAGCTATAACTACTCAGACGATGCCCAAAAACTTAATCTTTTTCCTTCTACAATGAAAGATTCAGCCTTAATATGGTTCATGAGCTTAGGATAAAATACAATCCTTTCTTGGGATCAAATGAAAAACACATTTTTACGAAAATACCAAGACTATTGTAAGGATAATGTTAAAAATGATATTTTTAAAATGCAGCAAACAGAAGATGAAATACCTGAAGACTACTTAGAAAGGTTCTTATACAACTATCAAAAGTCAAAACTATTCACCATAGACCTAGCTATAGTAAGAACTGTATTCTTGAAAGGTCTCAGAGATGATTGCATAGAATTTTTAAACTTGTTGAGTTCAGGAGATGTACACCAAAAACCTTTTTCAGAAATTGCAGATTACTATAGGAGATACTCAAGAGGACAAGATAAAATAGGCAAAGGACCACAAGATCCTTTTAGTAGAAATACAAAACAAAGCTCAGGGGTTGTTACCAGAACTGAGTTAGGAAACTTATTGGAGAACTTTAAAACAGACATCTTGAGCACAATAAGTAACCAGTTAGATACTCTAAAATTGAAAAAGAAACAAGAAGAATATGCTTTAGAAATATTTTTTCATAGATGTCGAAAGAAGCACAACAACAAGAAAGAATGCCCATTAAATGTCGTAGAAATCTGCAGTCTGTGTACACTAGAATACCCCACATCTGAGTGTCCAACCTTGCTTGAACTAGAAGCCATGTATAGGGGAGGAGGAGTCTCACTAGAACAAACATACCCTTCTAGAAGACCTTGGAGAGCCCAAAATCCCAATACATTTTATGATCCTAATACACAATATCAACAACAATAATGGGGTCCTTCCCCAGTGACCTACCCACAAKGAACACCTTAGCAAAATCAACCTTGGCAACAAGGTTGGAGGGGACCTATGTATGGAAATCCCTCTTACCMTACATATCCACAGTACCCTGCAAACATTTCCCAATTACTACCTGGATTCAACCCACCACAGATGCAATCTTTACTCCCACCTCCTATACAACAACAATTTACAACCCCCTTGAATCCTAATCAGCAGCAGCAAGTATCTATAAATGCCAATCAACAACCACAAAACCAAGTTGCCCGAAGTCCTCCAAGACCAACAAAAATCCTTGCCCAACCAATCCCTAACCCCAATAATCGACCCACCCACCCTGTGCAGAATACAGAAGTGCAAACCTTCCCCACCTATGAAATTCAACTATGATCGAGGAAAGTTGTAAACCAATCAGATCCTATAGTAATAATTCAAGAAGAAAATGATAATCATTCTGAGGAAGAAAACACTCAAACCACCCCTACAGAAGAAGAGGCCTCTCCTCCTATCCCAATCACTTCTCAGTCTATACAAGTACCCCAACAAATTAATCTCCCACCTTACCCCAWAAGACTATTAGTGAAGAAACCCGACCCACCCTTGCACAGAGATATAGAAGATGAATTACGAAATGTGTGCATAAAAATACCTCTACTGCAAGCTATTAAGGATATCCCTATATATGCCAAAATTATAAGGGATCTTTGCATTAAGAAACTAGGAAGGAAGAAGAAGGAACCTCCTCTTGTTCAAGTAGTGGGACAATTATCTGAATTTATTTCTGAAATTCCATACAAATATAATGACCCTGGAAACCCAGTTATCACTATTTAAATTAATGGTATTTCTCTACCAAACACACTCATTGATTTGGGTACAACTATTAATGTAATTCCTTTTGACACTATGCAAAATCTCCAAGTCAACCAGTTAAGACCAACCCAAACCATGATCGAGTTAGCAGATAGGTCAGTCATTAGCCCTGCAAGAAGTCTAGATGATGTCACAGTCACTCTAGCTTCTTGGGAATATCCAGTAGACTTTTTAGTCATATATTCTAAATCATCCTCCAAACCAGGACACCCTGTGGTTCTTGGCCACCCTTGGCTGGCCACAGCAGATGCCTTTATCAGTTGTCGGTCTCGTGAGATGACTATATCCAATTGCACACATAGCCAAAAACTTGTCCTCTTCCCTCCTACCCAACCGGCACATGAAATACCTATTTGGTTAGAAAACCCTTATGGAGAGGAAGATTGCATCAAACCTCAGTTAACACTCAAACAAGTAAGAGGAACACAAGAACAATTAGATGAACAAGTTTTAAGCTTATTTTTGGCTGACACAAATTGCATTGAATACCCAAGGTCTTTTGCAGAATTGTCACATATTTTTAGTTTCCAATTTCAACAAACTTGACACCCTAATATCACTCAATTATATACTTTATCACTAGCCTCCTCAGACAAGGAAGAAACTACTAAACTTGTTGAGATTAGCCCAGGAAAACCTTTGTATATCAACTCTAGTTTGGAACCAGAACAAAAGACACAAGTGATTGAAATGCTCCAAACACAATTTTATGCCTTTGCATGGGATTATGCAAACATGAAAGGCATTCACCCTGACACATGCACACATCACATCTACACTAATGACCAAATCAGACCAGTTAGAAAGCCTCAGCGAAGGATGAATCCAGTCCTTAAAGATATTGTAAAAGAGGAATTGCAAAAACTCCTTTGAGCCAATCTCATATACCCCATTTCAGATAGTCAATGGGTATCTCCACTTGTTATAGTTCCGAAGAAAAATTGTAAGTGGAGGATATGTGTATACTTTTGAGAGTTAAACAAATACACCCATAGGGATTATTTTCCCTTACCATTTATTGATCAGGTGTTGGATACCCTGTTCGGAAAGAAGTATTTTTCGTTCTTGAATGGGTTTAGTGGTTACAACCAGATACAAATAGCACCCAAAGACCAGGAAAAGACCACTTTCACCTGCCCTTGGGGCACATATGCTTATAGGGTGCTCCCTTTCGGACTTTGCAATGCCCCAACCACTTTTCAAAGAGTTGTCCTAGCCATTTTCTCTAACTTGACCAATGATTGTGTGGAAGTCTACATGGATGACTTTACAGTCCATGGACAAGACTTCTAGGAAGCATTGGCCAGTTTAGAAAAAGTCTTGATTAGGTGTAATGAAACTAATATTTCCTTAAGTAATGAAAAATAAAAAACGATGCTCACTGAAGGTATTGTTTTGGGACATCACATTTCCCGTTCTGGCATGAGAGTTGATCCGGCAAAAAATTATATCATCACACAAATCAGAATACCTTCCTCACAAAAGGAAGTCCATAGCTTTTTAGGACATGTTGGCTACTATAGAAGATTCATTCCGAATTTTACAAGCCTATCTACCCCTTTATTCAAATTATTACCTAAAGAAGCCGAATTTAAGTGGGATGATGAATGCCAATTATCTTTTGAAATTCTAAAATAGAAATTGTCAACTACCCCTGTATCAAGAGGACCAAATTGGTCCCCTCCTTTTCATATCTGTACCAATGCCTCAGACATAGCCCTTGGGGTATTCCTTGGACAAAGAGAAAATCAAATGCCCTATGCTATTTACTTCATCAGTAAAAATCTGTCTTCAGCTGAAGTTAATTATACAGTCACAGAAAAAGAATTGCTAGTTGTACTCCATGCTATCAATAAATTTAGACACTATATTACAGGATATCAAGATTTTGTACACACTGATCATTCAACCACCCGATTCTTAATGAACAAACCTATAACAAATCCTAGAGTTACACGATGGCTCTTATTATTACAAGAGCTTAATATCAACATTATTGATAGACCTGGTAAAGATAATCTTGTGGCTAATTTCTTATCTAGAATGATTCATTTGGGAGATAATGCACCAGTAGAAGATAAATTTCCTGTTGAAAAATTATTTTCTATTTCTACATTCACTCTGTGGTATCCAGATGTCGCTAACTATCTTGTGACAGGGAAGATGCCTCAAAAATTGTCTCCTAGAGAAAAACAGAAAGTAATTCAACTAAGTGAAAATTACATGTGGCACGATGATTGCCTCTACAAAATAGGACCAGATTTGGTGATCAGGATATGTGTAAGGGAAGATGAAATAAATGATATTTTACAAGCATGCCATGATGGCCCTTGTGGAGGACACTTCGCAGACAAAAGGACTGCTTACAAAGTTCTGCAATCTGGTTACTACTGGCCCCATATTTTCAAAGATGCTAAAACCTATGTATCCAATTGTGATGAATGCCAACGAATGGGTAAGCCTACTGCACAAGACCAAATGTCACTTCAAGCCCAAGTAGTCATTGAACCATTCAAGAAATGGGCATTAGATTTTGTAGGGCCCATTAACCCTGCATCTAAAAATAAAAAGTATATACTTGTATGCACTGACTATGTGACTAAATGGGTTGAAGCAAAATCTTTACCAACTGCAAGTGAACAATTAGTGGTAGATTTCCTTTTTAATGATATCTTTACTAGATTTGGTGTACTGCGAGAAATTATGACTGATCAGGGAACTCAATTTACCTCTCATCTAGTCAGAGTTGTTACAGAACAGTACCAAATCAAACACAGGAAATCTACACCCTATCATCCACAGGAAAATGGACAAGTAGAATCTACCAACAAAGTTATTGATTCCATTCTTACCAAAACAGTACAGCTGCACCATAAGGAATGGGTTGATAGATTATTAGAAGCCTTATGGGATTATAGAATCACCTGGAGGAATACAATAGGACATACACCCTATGAGTTGGTGTATGGGAAGTAAGTGCTTCTTCCCATAGAATTCTAGATCAAAACCTTCAGGACTGTAGTACAAGTTGGCATGAACTTGGATGAAGCCCAACAACAAAGACTCTTATAGCTTAATGAATTAGATGAAACCAGGTAGGAAGCACTTCAAAGGACTACCCTCATTCAAGAACAAAGAGAAAACTGGCATGACAAGTATCTCAAAAAGAAAAATTTTCAACAAGGAGATTGGGCCCTATTGTATGACAACAGATTCAAGAACTTTAAAGGTAAGTTAATCACCCATTGGATGGGACCTTACGAAATTGACACTATCTACGATAATGGTTCAATCAGGATAAAGACAATTGATGAAAAACAGACACCACTACTTGTGACTGGTCACCGGTTGTGAGTTTACAACAAACCTCTGTCAAAAGAAGAATTCCTGACTCATATATTACAGAATTCAGACATGCAGATGATCAGTAAGGAAGGAGATCCTCCTACTGACCCACATTGATTGATTGGTTTATTTGAAACTTTTTGTACATAGGTGTGGATCGAATTTTGTTAATAAGTTGAAGGTAACAAGAGACTCTTACCTCCTTTTGTTTTACTTTCGCAAACTTTATTTTCCTTTGTAAGAAATTTTTTTTTTAATCTATTTGATCCTTCACAAACTTGTTAAAACATTAGTTGTAGGCATCAACAATGTGTTGTTCTGCTTCGGTACCAGAAATCATGTTCTGTTCCGGTACCAGTCTGGTACCAGAATCTGTCCTTCTACAATACTATCAAGACATATTACTAATTGACAAATCATACTACGTCAATTAATCTGAAGAATGAAGCCATGCAACAACCACTTAAGATGGAACCATGAAGCCAAATGCAGTATCAAATGGAAACCCTTGTGAAGCAATAATTTATTTTGGTTCTGTTGACAATTAAAGGGAAGTATTTTAATTTCTTTTGGTTCTGTTGTTGAGAAGTATTTTAATTTCTTTTGGTTATGTTGCTGAGAAGTATTTTAATTTCTTTTGGTTCTGTTGCTGAGAAGAACTTTAATCTCTTATTGGTTTTGTTTCTTAAAAACAAAATAAAAAAAGAGGGACACAATCTTTACCTATGATGGCTCAAAGAACCATAATTTGCTTTAAAGACTAGAAGTTGCCTTTACCCAGTATTTCAGCATGATTTAAGAGAAAAAAATATATTAGCCTATAAGAAACTATCTCACCCTAACCAGACTTCAATAGTATTCATTGGATTATCTTATTAAAGAGTAACATATGAGTATATGAACACTCTCTACCGTGGGCACACTACCAAAAATTTTATGGCAGAGGATGTACTAGTACCATCTACCTGTTACGATCCAGTACTAATATGGAAGAGCCTAATGCACGAAGTTAAGTTCAAGATCTCGCCTAAGCCAATTGGTGGACCTCTATTTTCTTTAGCATGGCTATGGTAAGAATAGTTCGTTGATTGCCTCATCCTCATGCACTTCGTGTCATGAGGATGAAGCTAAATATGTAACTGAATGATTAAACTTAACAACTGATTGATTTGCAAATAACTTCACCTCCTTGTGTTTCACGATTAAGACAATTAAATAGCCATGGCAAGGATTGTGTAAGTGGAGGAGAGTTAGCATATTACCAATATGTAAAGCAGTGTATGATAGTACAGAACATATTCTGAGTGAAGATTAATGGAATGTCATTTTATCTCCATATTCTGATTATCTATGTTTAAGTGTGAGTTGAGTTGTTAACGAAAGTTTGATTTTATGTTTTGAAATGTGAGTAAGATTATTGTGTGTGTTGAAGACAAGCCTCCCATAGACTTCAGCGGCTGACCCATTGAAGCGGAAAGGGCCCACCGCCCAACAAAGGTTAGCCTCTTTGTAGATTAGCATTAGAATTTGTTTTCAGTAGTGTAAACATTAAATTAGCTAAAGATTTAACTCTGTTAGATGATAGTAGTACAACTTAGACTAGGATTTCCATTATATAATTGTTTAGAGATCTTTATTTTATCTATTGTTGCATATGCTCTATTCTCATGAATTTTATTTCCTTGAGTGATCATAGATGTTGGCAGCAATAGTCAAAACTATTTGGATAAGAACTAGTGAAGTTCATTGTGAACCACAGCAGAACCAGCATATTGACTATTGAACTACCCATGYTATGCTTTGATGATTTATGTGTGATTTCCTTTCATAAGTGTGGATTGCATAGTTAGTTTTCTGGGTTAGATAACAGAGTTGATCTATCAAACCAACTCCATCTCATACTTGCATGTGCCATAATGGAGTGGATAGACTCTCTTTGAAAGACAACCAAAGTGCATTACAATTTTCTATTTTGATTTGTTTCCGACATGCATAATCTAGTTTAATTTTATACTCATGACATTAGAAATTACCTTTCTTACTGGTGTCTTGTAACTTTGTTGATTACGAATCCTGGATTGATAATTAATGAGTGCATTATACTAAACATATAAGTAGAAAAACAAAACCTTTCAAAAATGGACTGCATAATGCATAAAGATATTTCAGGAAGTTAGCAACTAGATGGGTATTATTTCAAGGCACAACCAAACTCTGGAGTACTTGCACGTGAAGATCCAGTCGCTCAAAAAAGAAGTTTCCATCACCCTATATCCGTTGGAGCAACAATGAAAATTTGACAAGATCCAACAAGCAAACAACGAGTTAAATGCCTTATTCGAGGCATAGTCAATAGATAAGAAAGAGCTATGGGAGTTTTGACCTATTTTTCATACAACCAATCTACAGATGAATCAATTATATGCTACATCCAACTCATAGTGGAACTTTCTGGTCACATCCAAGCCTAAGGAATGCATTACATATGCGACTCAGCAGTTCATGGATGAAGCTTCACTCTGTTTTGGAAAGTGGCAAAACAAAGTTGTCAATTTCCAAGGAGTAAGGAAGAGATCCCTAGAATTGGTCCCAGAGTTGGGCCCTTCGTTTAAAGAAGTGGAAAAGGAAAGAACTCAAGAATAAATAGGAAAAAAAGCAAAGATAGAAGACAAAGGAAAGCAACAGGCCAATCCAGAGACCACTGAAGAACCAAGGATTTCACTCGAGGATGAGTCAAGGATTGTGGTCGGAGCCTGTTGGGCCCTTAGTTTTTTTGTTAGAAGTTGCACAAGGAATGCTACAGTCCCAATTTTGGTAAAAGGAAGTTGTGCAAGTTACAGAGGAGATGGACAACAAAGTGAAGAAAGAAACCGAAGGACAACACAACACCAGCCTGAAGAAAGAAGTTACAACAAGAACAAGAAAATAAAGCATTCAAAGTATCAAACCTGAAGATCCCAATTGGCCTTTATATACAAGATGAATATGATTGTAAAGGGTTCATATGGTCGTTGGGTTCAAGTTTTGTGTTGTTATTGTCCATTTTGGGTAAATGTTAACTAGAGTTCTAGAGTATGGGTTCAGAAATAGACCAAGGTTTTAATAGAGTCATGTCTTCTTGTAATGTTGAAAGAGCAAGGGTTTGGGATAACCTTGTCTCTTAGTAGTATAGATTTTTTGTTGTTAAATTTGGCATGATCGAGCTGCGTCTGTAACTTAGTCAAATCATATAATTGAGAGGAACCATATGATGTTAATACAAAGAGAGACCCAAATTTTGAAATTATTGTGTCTTTATAGCTTCAGATTAGCTTGAATGTTTCTCCACATTATCTTTATGTCATAAATACTTAATTGGGTATAGCTTCTTCATGAATGCAACACAACTCTTTTTTCTTTAATCTGGGTTATGAATGTTCAAACAGTTTCGGGTTTAATCTATCTTGCACAGGACTAACAACAATCCTAAGATCATATGGATTTGTCCAAGTATTCTTCTTACCCTTCCCTATATTTCTCTTCTTATTTGCGCTTTGGGTGAGACTTCTTCCCTTCAAGAAAGATGAAAATGCCAACGCTCTAGACTAATTCAGTACCTTTTGTTGGTAACCTATGAAGGACCCTGGTCTAATCAATTATGTGCCAACAAGATCCACTTGTATTTTCTCATGAATATGATTTCCTTGATGATAGATCCACCATGTACTTTTTATTGGCCATGGTTTTTCATTTTACTTCATGGATCCGCAGTGTATTTTTTTGGTGGCAATGGTTTGTCTCTCTTTCAAGCATGGGTATGCCTACCTTGAGGATGATCTATATATGTTTGGTTGATTTTTTATGGAAGGTAATCAGTGGTTCCTTGGTCTTCAGTTCCCTCCTTATGCTACCTCACATTCATCATTATCATAATGTGTTTCGACCGTTAGTTCCTCCTCTGACCTCGCACCTTAGGGGTCATCTATTATAGCCTTATTTTCCACCCTAGAGATACATGGAGCACATATTTATTTTTTTCTACTGAAACACACTCTTTTTCCTTTGAGTTTACTAATTTTGAGGGAGGTACCACTCTTCTTCCTTGGAAAAGTGTGACCAGTTGCGGGCTGCATCACTGGTAGCATGCAACCAGTCACTAGATACACTACTAATATCCTACGACCGCCCCTATAACCTTATAAATTCAATGAGTTAAAGGGATATCTGTGTTGGGTGAGTTTTTTCTCTTGTGATATGAGCTTGGGAAATATCAATACACTTGAAGTTCAATGATTTCTAAATATCTAGAAGAATCCCCTATCCTCTTCCATCAATCCATATAAAGAAGGAATTCCAAGAGTATGTAGAGGAAGAATCTACATTAGAGTTATGCTACAAAAATTTCAAAGGACCTCTTATATAGGGTTTGGTCTTCATATTAGGTCATCCTTTCTTGTGTGAGGGATAAGGAGGAGTTGGAGAAAGGACAAAGGAAAACTTCAACCATGACTCATGGTATTAATGGTTTGATGTACATTTTTCTCCATTTTTAATATAGATCTACTTGGTTTCCCCCTTCCAATGTTGTTGTATTCAATCAGAGATGATAGATCTCTTCTTTCCATGACTATATTAGATCAGATCTAGATTGGATTTGAATTTCCTAATGCTTGAATAGGTTTTAGGATTGGTATTTGATGTATCCTTATGTGTAGGAAGAAAGTTCTAGGAGATGGAATTGGATCTTTGGATCTACATCAATCGGGATATGTAAGGAAAAACATAATTTTATAAGGTATGGCATTATATCTTCTATAATAAATAAGAATAAATATGATAGGTATAGGGAAAAATTAGTAGTGGTCTATCCTATAGTCTGTATCAGATCATGGGTAGATACGAGCGATTTCTCACCTATCTTTAGAGGGATTTATCAACAACAGAGAAATTGAATGGAATTAATACTATTATGACCTAATTGATATCAGTTGGAGTGAATATGGATGAGGACTATCATTGTATTACACTTTTGTGTTCTTTGTCATATTCATGGGACAACCTAGTAATAGGCATTAGAAGAACTATGAATACATTAGTTCTTGATGAGGTTGTGCTTTGCTTTTTTTACTCTTAGGGGAGGTGAGGCGGAAATATTTTGAATCCCCCATTGAGGCCTTGGCATGGAATATCAAAGGAGAAAGGAAAAAAGAGATAAAAGGATAGATCCAAATCCCATGGGAGACATAAGTCTCCTGAAAATTATAAGGAAAAATGTTGGAATTGTGGCAAGGTCGGGAATTTTAGAAGAGATTGAAAGGAAGAGAAGAAGAAGAATAAGAAGAAAAAGAATGATTCTAATGATTATTCTAAAAAATATTCTCAAGAGGATGGTGGAGATGCCTTTGTTGTATCCTTGGAAACCTATGCAGGCTAGAGTGAATGGCTAATAAACTTTGGATATTCCTTCCATGACTTCCAATCGACATTGGTTTTGGAATATAAGAAATATTATTGTGGTATCGTATACGTTGGTGATGAATCTCAACTTAGAATAGTTGGTTGTGGTGGAGTCTTGATAAAATTCCCTAATGGTAGAGTAAACGGGGTCAATGGATTTTTTCACATTCTAGGTTTAGCATGAAACCTACTATAAGTAAGCACACTTAATGATGTAGTTGTGTAGGATGTTTTCTTTTAAAAAGGGTGCAATATGGTCCAAAGAGATATGGTACTCACCAAGGGTTTTCATGTGGGAAATTTTTCCAGATTGATGCATTCACTATTGGGTGTAATCGTTCTTCAAAGTCTGTAATGGAGAGATATATAAGATCTACACCTTCATAGTCATAACCTCATGAACAAGATCTTACTTCATAAAGCAAGTTACTTGCAAAAAAGAAAATGTTATGGAACCAAATATTGGGCCATATAAGTGAGAAGGGCCTATGGGATTTGAAAAAAAAAAATATTGTTGAAGGATTGAATGATTTTGTAACAACCCCTAGCTAAACTAAGGAACATTGCCATGCAGAAACACCAATAAATTTGAAATTGTCTACTAATTGATCCTATAGCTTACCAGCTACAAGAATACTCACGGAGTTAACCATTCAACTACCATTAATTTAAATTCATCTACGACATACTAAAATAAACATTTATGCAGCTAATTAACCCCATTCATAGTAGCATATAAACCATTTGTTGACACCCAAAATTTTGGGTTAATATTGCACGTGCACAAATGAAGTTGTGTGTGTTCATTCCAGCTTTGTGTGCACCTAAGAAGATGTGTGAGGATTGAAAAGAATCATGTGCCAGATCAAGTTTTGATAGTTTCACACCGATTCAAGTTTTAGGTAAGAAACACAGGTATAAGTTTTGGGATGCTCACCAGAAATCGAGAAGATGCATGCTGGAATCAAGAAAAGAATCATTGGTAAATCTCCCCAAATGATTACTTCCAAAAACACAAGGGAACATGGAGCAGAAAAAATATGAGGTGGTGAGGCAATTAATATTTCCCCAATTCCATAAAGGATACATGGAATGTAGGCAGGTGACAGAAGCGTGCAATATTGTTAGTCAGTAGAGAAAGTAGAGCAAAGTTGAGAGAGACAGTGCTCTAGAGAAGAGAAGGATACGAAAGGAAGCAAGGATGACAATGAAAGGGTTGTTGATTTGATTCACTAGGTCATCGTTGTTGTTTATTTTCTAAGAGATTTCTATGAGCCTATCCAGTAATGTAATTTTGCAATGCTTCTGATTGTAGTCTGAGTCTATTATGTACTAGAGGTATGAAAGGGTACACATGGAATGATGTATTGTATATCTAGGGAATTATATAAAGGAATATGATACCTTGTTGTTGTCAAATGTGGTTTTCTTAATGTATGCATGTTTTTTATGGAATGAGGAAGATAATAAAGCTGCAGTGATTCTAATATATCATGTGTTACTTATGTGGCATTTGGATATGTGTGTGTATTATTTTTGGATGTTAATAATAGTAAGTTGTCAGCTATGAAAGGTATGACTATCAACCCAGATGGATATATAAGTGTTTATCCCTTCATCCTTGACACAAGACCAGATGTTCTTTATGATCCTCATAACATCTCAAGTGAGACCTTCTTCAACCTTGGATAAATATTGATATGTTGATGCTTTGGGGGTGTTTTTGGTCAAATCTGGACGAACTCTAGGTATTAACCCCCAAGTATTAGGAAGGACACACACAAGCATGAAATGGCCCAACAAATGGCTCCATTTTTGGGACATGAAAGCCTTGTATTGAACAATGAAGGAAATAAATGAGGTGGTATCCATCTCAGGAGTAAATTCAAGATTGGCTAACTGCAATGGAGCATGAGGTTTCCCAGCAGGAAACTCAAGGTCTGAGAGTCAATGTGAAGTTATGGAAAGATAAGTATCTCTACATTGATATGCATGATATTTTCTTTACTAAATTTCCTTGTGTATTATATGAATGGATGAAAAGGCAAACTTCCACCAATACTACTTTGAGGCCACTAGAGCCAATAGTTTGGAATAAAGCCATGGTTGAGAGGCTGAAGACATTAGACAACAAGTGGGCTTGAGATAATGAATTCTGGTTTTCTCAAGTAAACGAGATATATATAAATGAATTTTCTATTGGGTACACTGATTATTGCAGTGAGGATGAAAGGAAGTTCATAGAAGGTCCAAGGAAAATATTTCTCGAAGAAATCCCACTCTAGATAAAGACGATGTTCATAGAGAAGGGACTGATGCACATGGAGCTCAGCAGAATGGATGAGTAGACACCCATATCACTATGGGGGGGAATTAGGAAGGATCTGGATCCATTGAGGAGGATCTAGAAATTTTCAATATGAGGTGAGGAATTGGATGGACCCAGAGGAGCATTCGAGAGAGATCTGAGAGATACGCAAGAAGAGTTGTGTTGAGAAGGAAAGAGGAAAATAGGAGTGGAAGGAAGTTATATAGGGGAACACAATGAGGATTTAGAGCTGGTATGAATAGAAAAGAGACCACACCCATAGGAAGTGAGGAAGAGTGTGTTGTGTCAAAGAAGAGCACGAGTGAAGGTAGGCCTGCGAAGAGGTGAGATATTGAGAGTAGGGTGTCCACCGGGGATACCAGTTATAGTAGTAGTAGTATTAGTGGTGGTGGTGGTGGTTATGGTAGCAAGAGGGACCCCAAATATGAAGTTTGAACTCCTTGTCTATTGCATACTGATGCAACCTCGGAGGAAAATGAGGTGTAGAGTAGAGGCATAGGAGAAGTAGATGAAGATGGAGGCTCCCCTAGTGGTGTGGGTGAATAATTGGCAATAGTAGATGGTATTTTGTGGCCACAAATAGGAAAATACATGGGTCACCTCACAAGAAATGTCAGAATAATATCGACTTACCCCCCTTTGGACAATCCCCCATGGGAATTTGTAATCAAGAAGAAAGAACAATAGATAGTGAGGATATTGGAATAGGAGAAAGAGTAGAAGAAAGAGTATATGTAGATAGAAGATGAGAGAATAGTGGAGAAGAAGGTGAAGTTAGTGCTACTTCACCAAGAAGATTATTGGTATCGAGAACCCTGATATCCAATAGTCAGATCATAGGAGTTAGTTCGATCCCGAGGATGGAAAATCAAAATAGTACCTTACAGTTACTCATGTTCCATGCAATGTATAAGGATGATGTAGAGAAACATTGGTTCACATGTTAATTAATATGGCTTGTGAAGAGGATCACATATTAAGTATCAAAAATTGTGCAATTGGAAACCACATTTAGGGAAAGATCCTTAATGTGGTACATGAAGTACAAAGCCACTGCATCGGTGGGACAAGCAAGGTCCCTAAAAGAGATTAAGTGATATATACTTGAGGAATTTCAAAAACCTAAGTTATATTCTTAGTGTATTAATATTATCAAGGAGATCAAGAAAAAACAAGCAGAAACCATGTGGGATTATGACCAACAGTTCCATATTTTGTTGGATAGGTTGATGTTCCAAATTTAGGATGTAAAACACTAAGAATGGTTTATTGCAGGGTTACTCCCCCATATCTCAGTCCCAAACACCTAGAAGAAGGTGACAAATCAAGAAGAAGTGTTAGATATTTCCATCTGCTTGTAGGCTACACCTAGAGGGGTAGAGACATCGATAGGACTAGCGCAGGTGCAATCATAGCTAACCAACATGACAATGAACTTACAGGACATGGATAAGACAAAAGTCGTGTGTGAGCATGTATGGTGTATCACATGTCAGTATGAATGAAATTGCAAGGATGAGTGCCTTTTTCTTGGAAACTATGTGGTGACGGGTGCATCAAGTCCATTTCCAACTGGGCCTCAAGAAGAGTGGTGTGAGATCTGTATATAGTGGGACCATGTACCATCTAGCTGCACAACTTTGGAGAAATATCAGAAAACACATCATACTCCATTTTGTGAGTTTTTTAAGTCCATGGGACATGATTTCAACAATTGTTGGTCACTACAACTGATGCAAGACAATACCCATGTGTTATAACCCTAAATGTCTCTACACATGCATACCTGGCCTTTGGCCCTCTTACTTGCATTTTTTGCCAAAGCACTATTGAGTTTCTCTTCTAAAAAACCATTTTTTTTAATATGTATGTGCCCTACACTAATATTTTTCACGTACACATGCTTTCTACACCACTACAACTCACATACATACACATGTTGCACCATTACAACCCACGTATACTTGCAAATTTTACAAAAAATAAAAAGTTGCAAGGAATTCATTGAGATTACGGGCTATTGGGTAGTTTCCCAACTAATCCACTTCCTATATCCCATCACCCAACCGAATAACCATCCTTTTTTCATATAAAAGGAGGTGTTGGGGTCTCATTTTACATATATACATAAGAACAGTGAAACTCTGCTTGATTTCACATCCCCTCCTTCCCCAAGTTATTGCAACCCTTTTGTGAGAATTGCCTCAGCATTCCCCAATTATCCCTTCTTCCTCCATCAGAACCCATTCACTTCCCAAGAAGATATCAGAAGGTTGAGAGGAGAAGCCATACAAAGGTGAACTTGGAGCTTGGTGAAGAGGAGCCTGAACCAGGTCCATGGAGCAGTAGTCAGCTTTGGTTGTAAAGTTATAATCATTGAGTTATTAATAAACAAACTACCTTTCCTGTCCCAAATCATGGTGTATTGAATGCTTGTATTGGTTTATGTTTTCGCATTCTAACATCTAACCCTAATTTTTATATGAAATATAATGCTTGTATTTTTTTGTTTGTCTATATTTGAATGCAGGTCAGCCTTGGTAGGAGGCGTGCAGTCAGCAAAACTTTCAAGCGCAAGAGGATCATCACCGGACGCAGAGTAGAGGTATAGTTACGCAATCTCCCTCATCTTTTCTTTTCTTGTATAAGTTTTGGTATGTTTGGGGTAGTTAGAGAAGTAGTTGACTTTTAGATAGTTAATTTATCTACCTACATTTTGAACCCTGGTGTAGTCATAGGGGGGGGTTTCCCACTAGAACCATGATGCATCCTAGGTACAAGAAGAATAGAAGGGTGGTGATCATGGCGGTGTTAAGAGAGGAGGATACCAAGGGGGTCCTAGAGGTGGATATGGGTGTAAATGCAGACAAGGATAAGGAGGAGGGAGAGGTAGTCCCCCCACTTGTTTTAATTGTAGAGATAATGGTCATGTATCAAAGTTTTGTACCAAAACACACATTCTTTATGCATACTATTATATCCTAGAGCATGTCATTGAAATTTCCCGACTTAATGAAGTAGTGGGAAGAAAAGAAGATGTATTGCAATATGGTACATGTAGAGTCATGCATGAATAACAAGAAGAATGATAAGGATGATGTTCAGATCATAACCCGAGGAGGAGAAAAGACAGGAATGGAATTTGAGCTTGGTGAGATATCGAGTCCAAGGATGGAAGGGAAAATCACAAGGGAAACACAACCCCCTCTTAAGTTTGATGTTGCTCAATACAAGCAATTTATGTGTGATGTGTAGAGAATCATTTAAGAGGAAAGGGTGTGAGAATATATGAAAGGAGTGACTCAAATATCCCTAGAGGAGACCTAAATTCATGAATAAATCCAATGTGTGACATAGAGGTCACTAGAGGTGGCCCATGCCCATGAAGAATTACAACATATGGCATAGAGGACATTGGAGGAAGCTCTTATGCATGAAGAAATACAACACATGATGCATAGATCATTAGAAGAAGCATGAAGATAGAAAGAGTTCTGACATGCTAAGAAAAAGGCGCTTGAGGAACATAGCCTTGAGGAGTTGAAGTGCACAACACATGAAGAATCATCTTGTGACTTGGGTTGCGAAAAAAAGACTGAATACTAAGAAAGTAATTTCTTATGGTGTTTTTTGAGATTTCTAAATGATTCTAATGCTACGAGAAAGTTGATAGAGATGTTAACTACCTACATGAGGGAATAAGGGATCGAGAAGACCATATTAGGACCCCTACCAAAAAGTTATATGTGTCAAGTTAGTAAACATAAGTGCATAGGAAGTGAATTCAAGATGATATTAGAGATTGGTGGGTATGACATTGGTGGAGTCATGTTGGATATGGGGTCTGATGTGAACATTATGCCGAACAAATCCTAATATTTGATGGGTAAACTAAGTTTTTCTTAGTCGCCCATCTAGTTGTGGTTGGAAAACCAATATAGGATCTACCCTATAGGATGATTAGAGTAGGTCAAGGTGAACATGAAAGTGGAATTTGAAGTCATATAGATTATGGATGAATTTGATCCTTATCCTATACTACTTGGCATTGATTGGGCCTTTGAAATCAATGAGGTGCTGAATTTGAAGAAAAGGCATATGTCATTTGAGGCAGAGACCCTTTGCATGGTCGCACCTATAGATCCTCATGAAGGAGATAGATGCAATGAGCCAGTGGATGAGTATGTGAAACCTTTTTCTATTGAAAAAATTTATAATACCAGTAGGCATGGGGAGGATTACATTAGTCCCACTGCATATGGAGAATTAAGTTGGAAGAGCGTGAATTATTATGATACTAACTCTGAAGATTCCATGGAAAGGTGGGAAGCAAAAACTGTATGAAGCGTTGACATGGAGGTGCATGCATATCATTTTCAAAGTGCATGAAGAAGAATTTAGATCCTACCGATATGATGGGTCAGATGCAATGGATTTGTTTATTTCTGGATACAACACATTCCTGAACACCACTGGGTTGGTTCTCTGGATACAGTGCTTATAGGAATTCTTGCACGATGGTGAGAAGCACATCAAGAACCTTATCGAGAATGGGAAGAAGTTGAAGCATCCATGTGGAAAAGGTTCAAAATGGGTGTAGATATTGGTCGATGCATATTCCCTTGAAAATGACGATGGATAGATTATAAAAGACACGATGCATGCAAATAATATAGGAATTCTCGATGCATACAGCTAAAAAAACACCATATACCACTAGGTCCTCGTTTCTCCACTAAAAAATCAAGAAGTATGCTTTTGCAATGAATGGACATGGATACCCTATCAATACCCACTAAATAAACCTTATCTATGTTTCTCTTCCCCAAACCCATTGAGCAAATAGACAAGTTGGGCATAACTGCAGAGGAATTTCTTAAGCAATGGATACTACCCAAACTAGTTGAGCCTAGTATAGTGCCTCCATGGTGAAAATTGATCTATTACACTCGAAGAAAGGATGAAAAAGAAAGGGTTTTTTATTTGATTCACTAGATCATTGTTGTTGTCTATTTTCTAAGAGCTCACATTGAGCCTCTATAGTAGTGTAATGATGTAATGCTTCCTATTGTAGTTTGAGTATGTCACGTACTATATGTATGAAAGGATGTGCATGGTGTAATGTATTGTAGATATGGGGAATTATATAAAGGAATATTATACCCTGTTGTTTTCAAATCTGATTTTCTTAATGCATGTCTATGTTTGATGGAGTGAGGAAGATAATAAAGTTGCAGTGATTCTAATCTATCATGTGTTACTTATGTGTCATTTGGATACGTGTCTGTATTTTTTTTGCATGTTAATAATAGTAAGTTTTAAGATATGGAACATATGATTGTCAACCCATATGAATATTTGAGTGTTTATCCCTTCATGCATGACACAAGACCAAATGGTCTTTGTGATCCTCACAACGTCTCGGGTGAGACCTTCTTCACTCTTGGATGAAGATTGATATGTCGATTCTTTGGGGGTTTTGTTGGTAAACGCTAGAAAAACCCTAGGTATTAACCCCCCAGTGTTAGGAAGTATGTGTGCAAGCGTGAAATGGACTAACACCATTCATATACACAGAGTTAAAACACAACAATTTAGATCATAAAAATAACCAAAAACAAGAGATCACTCTTCAATCCTGACAACTTGCTTCTTCTAAAATCCTAACAACTTTCTTCTTTAGTATTCAATAACTCCAAAAATTCTCCAAAATTTTCCCTCCATTGTTGTTACATCTCTAAAGCTCTTATTTTTCTTGTTTTCTCCATTGTTCATGAAAAAACATGACTATCCAAAATTGTATGTTCTACCCATACGAGTGTCCTCTCTTTTCCCAAAGAAATTTGAATCTCACTCTCCCCAATGTTGATTGTACTTCATCCCCATGCTCCCAATAATGATGGGATGTGACTTCCACACCCACCCTCTTACATGTATCCATTGATTGGGCTCTCGTACACTCAAACATAAAATAGAAGGTTTATACATAATGATAATAAAATTCAGGAATGTGGGTTTGGATTAATAACCATAAATAAATTCCCCTTTGGACTTCTCTTAAACACTCCCTTCTCTTGTGGAAAAATCAACCCCCATCTCTATCCATGTCCTCCAATAGTTTGCATTACATTTTATTTATTAAAATTCAAAAATGAAATTCACATATTACATTGCTTGGCCATAGCCCCATTCATATCTACATTATGCATTAATTATAGGGATTATAGTAGGGATTTTACATTCCCCATTCTATACAATTGTGCACCTTCCTCGATGATATACATGTTCAGATTTTACAACGTAATATTTAGAAAACAAAATTCTACAATTTGTTTATCTTCCAGCAACAGTTCCAACCATAATCTATTGTTCCTATCAACCTTCTAACCCAAGGAATGCACTCCCTTCACTTCTCTCATTCCATTGAGTTGAACCATTATTTTATCAAGGTTGTCAATGTAAGTGACCAGGAACTCTAAGATGTGGTTCTAGAACTCTAACTACCCAAAAATGGAGTCTTTCATTTTTAGCTTTTGTTTCCTTCGAAATTGTCAAAACTTTGTGGGTATTCCTCCCACATAGTTTCTTCATGCTCCCATGTTGCATATATAGGACCATAGTAGGTCCATTGAACCTTTTCTAGGCCAATATCTATGTTCCTGAGAAATTTTACTTTCCAGTCCAGGATGTGTACTAGTTCCATCCAGAAATCCCCTTCGTGATCCACCTAGATCATATTCCAATCAATTATGTGGTTAGGTTCAGGCATGTATTTATTTAATAACGACACATGAAATATATTACGCACTCTCATGGATGCATACAATGCTATCATGCATGTAATTGGTCCTATTGCTTATAAAAATACACAAAGTATCTTGTTATTAACTTTGGGTAGAAACCCAATCTTAGCGAACTTCTTTTTTCTTTCACTTTTAGAAATACATGTTTGCCCACTTTAAAATATCTGAAAACCTTGTTAGTGTTTTCATTAATTCTCTTCCTGTCCTAAGAAGTGTTTAAATGCTTCCTAATCTTTGTCATTTGTTCTTCCATTTCCTTCAACAAATGATCTAGCCTAATCACATCTTTGTCTTTTAGGTTATCCCAGCTCATTGGCATGTGAAACTTCCTACCATACAATTCCAGAAATGGGATCACTTTTAATGCGGCTTGATACCCATTATTGTAAGCAAATCCAACTAAGTGGATATAATCCTCCCACATTGATGGTTGTTCCATCACATATATTCTAAGCATGTCTTCAATTATTTTGTTGGTCCTCTCTATTTTTCCATCTAATTTTGGGTGATACATTGTAATAATATTTAAATTTGTCCCAAATCCTTTGAACATACCTTTCCAAAAATTGGATGTAGACTTAGGATATTTGTTTGGAGTTATTTCCTCGAGCACTCCATCTAGTTTTGTCACTTCTTTCATGTATATCTCTACAATATTTGTTTCCTTGTGTGTGGTCTTTGCTAGGATAAAATGTGCATCCTTAGTCAATGTTTCCACTACCACCATGATGGAATCATGTTGTTTCACTATTCTGAGAAGCTTTGTAACAATATACACCATAACTACTTCCCACTTCCATCAAGGAATTGGAAATGGTTGTAGCATCCTAGCTAGATTTCTATGTTCATTCTTCACCTTCTAGCATTCTAAACACGTGGATATATAATCAGCCACTTCTTTCTTCATTTGGGCCAAAAGTATTGGCTTTTTACAGTTGTAATTGATTTTTGTTATCCTGGGTACCAAGCATATGGCACATTGTGTATTTCTCCCAACACTATAGTTTTCATCTCTCTTGAATTTAGCACATATACCTTTCCTTTGTACATGAGTATTGCATCCTCTTTCAGCTCGTAATATTTAAATTTCTATTGTAAGTTGCCTTGTTGTAATGTTTATTTTATTTGCAAATAGTGTGGATTTGAGTTTTCCGCTTCAATAATTTTATTTTTCATATCAGTCATGTACATCTTGATTGATGTAATATGCATTTCATGTGCTCTCCTATTGAGTGCATCAACCACCTAATTTTGTTTTCCCTTGATATGATTAATTTCAAAGTCATATTCACCAAGAAATTCGAGCCATATAGTTTTCCTAGCATTTAATGTGGGTTTTCCAAACAATTTTTTTATACCAAAGTGGTCTATCCTTATCTCAAATTTTCTCCCCGTGAGGAAATCCCTCCACATTTTTAGTGCATTAACAATTGGCCATGGTTGTTAATTTTATATCATGGATAACATAATTCCTCTCATGCTCTTTAATTTTGGGACTCATAGCACACCACATGATCCTTTTGAGTGAGGACTCCATCGAGAACTCCCATGCATGCATAAATGAACACCACAAAATATTTGTTTGGATCTGCAATATATATGATTAGTGCACTCATCAAAGTTTATTTCAACTGCTGAAATCTCTCTTCACACTTGGAAGTCCATTCAAATTTCACTCCCTTAGTTTATAAAGAAGTGATTGGGATTGCAATATTTGAGAATACTTTTATGAATCTTTGGTAATAACTTGCAAAACCCATGAATGATCTAACCTCTATGACATTTCTTAGACTATTGTTACACATTATTTTCATCATCCCTATGATCGTTAATGATTTAAACCTATATGTTGCCTTCAGAGGGGTTAGTGGCCTGAATTCCTAAAGGAAGAAGGGAGAAGAACTTTTCCTGAGAGAAGAAGTTGTGTTTTCCTCTATAAAAACCCTATTTTGGAGGATTTTTGTAGGCTGCTCTATATGCAGGGTGTGAAAATGCTTGATTTATGCACCTTGCTCTATGTCTAGGTTGCGGAGTTTCTGCAGGTTGCTCTATAGCTAGGGTGTGGCGGCCTTCATGTGTGGGAAAAATGAGCATCTTCTCGATGCTTCTATATGGAGAAGATTTTATGGTGAGGTGGCCTCTAAATGGTTTGGATCTTAGTCACTTTCATGATTTGGTGGGATCATCCTAACCTTCTCACCTTATCCTCTTCAACTTATAAAAGGAGAGGAGATTTCATGGAGAAAGTTATATTGGCTTGTTATTGAGTTTTGTAGCTTGATGAGGGTTTGAGTTGGATTGAGCTTGGGAAATTCATGTTGGCTTTGAGATTTTTTTTGTCAAGATAGATTGTGAGTAGCTATCAGATCCACGATCTCAGAATCCTTGGATCAGAAGTGTGTGGGAAGCAAGGAATCATTGGAAGGGACCTTACAACATCAAGGCATCTGGTTGTAATCTCTCTTCCTATTATTTAATATAATACAATGGCATGCTTCTTTCCCATAGAATTATCTTTATTTTATTTCATAATGCCTTGATCATATGCATAGGTTGTCATAGAATATACTTCTACTGCTTTCACTTTGGTTGGTTTGTGTCTCACTGCAGGATCAATATCACAAGAGAACTGGAGCGAAATAGGAACAACAAAGACATAAGGAAGTGACACTTAAAGGTATGTCTCTCATCTTTTATTTGGTAGAAAATTCGATGATTGGAGCCTAGGAAAAGCACCATGTTCTTTCTTGTTTTGTTCTAGATATAGGTGGATCTAGGGGGATTGATTTGTGTATGCACTTAACAATTAGCCCGATAACAACTAGTCATCCCCTAATGGCCTCTATCTTCTCGGGATCAACTACTATCCCATATGATGAAATAATATGCCCCAAGTATTGAATCTTATTTTGATAGAATATGCACTTACTTATCTTGGCATACAATTTGTGTTCTCTTAAAACTTGCAACACCATTCTAAAATGTTTCTCATGCTCTTCTCTTGTTTTTTAGTATATGAGTATATCATCTAGGAACCCAATCACAAATGTGTCTAGGTATTCCTTGAACACTCCATTCATCATGCACTCGAAAACAATGAGGGCATTTGATATCACAAATGGCACTATTGTAACTTCATAATGCTTGTATCGTGTTTTGAACAATGTCTTGTTGATACATTCTTCCTTTATCCTCACTTGGTGATAACATCATCTCAAGTCAATCTTGGAAAATATTCTTGCACCTTTTAGTTGATCAAATAAATCATCAATCCTTGGAAAAGGGTGTTTTTTCTTTATGGTGACCTTATTTGGTTGTCTAAAATCAATACACATCCTTAAGTTTCCATATTTCTTCTTCACAAAAATAATTGGGGCACCCCAAGGTGAACACTTTCATGTATAATCTCCTCTTTAAAAATTATTCAAATTGCATTTCCAACTCTTTTAATTTTGGTGTGCCCATTCTGTAAGGTGTCTTGGACATTAGGGTAGCTCCTGACACCAAATCAATAGAGAAATCAATGTTTGTCTTTGGTGGAAGTCCTAGGATTTCCATGAAAACATGTTCAAAATCCATTAATAATGGATGGCCTTCAATGTTTTTCACTTTATTTTTGGCTATCTCTTCCATATGGGCTACAAAAATCTAACATCCCCTCCTAAAACTCTTTTCTAGATGCAGGGCTGAAATTTCTCTAACAATTATAGCTCTTTGGATGCCTTGATCCTTGCCTTTTTTTCCTACCTCATCACGACATGTTATTGTATTTTTGTAACAATATAGGACATCAAGGTGTTTTTCCAACCAATCCATGTTGATTGGACAGTCATATGAACCCAATGAGATGATTTTCGCATCTACCTTTGTGTTGAGTCCATTCATATCTATTGAGAAATATTTAAATAACTCATTGATTTTCCTCTTAGCCCTTGTGGATAACCAAACTAACAAATATTTCTTATGCTTACTCCTTTGTAAGTGAAATATTTCAACAATGTTAGAGTTATGTAACTATGGTTAGCTCTAGAATCAATTAAAATTATTGTGGGCTACTTATCAATCTTACCTTCCAGTATAATCATGGGGGATTGGTATTATGTTTGTTAATTATCCAAAGCTACATAAATACTTGGCATGTTTCCTCCCATGTATTCAGTTATTTCAGCCTCCTGGATGTTGTGTGTAGTCCTCATTCTTTCTTATTTATTAGGGTAGTCCCTATATAAGTGATTTACCTCACATCCCTAACATTGTATAGGTTGTTTCCTTGGCCTTTTACCAAATGAATATACCATCCTTGGCTCATTTTTGTTTGAATTTCCTTGTTGATTTGCTTGTGATTTGTTCTCGAAAAATGGTGACTTAAAGAAATTATGACTTTGATCCCTCTTTCCTTTCATCTTTTCATTCCAATATTTTTTTAAGACTGGCCTCCCTTTGATATTCCCATAAACATGCTTTGTTTTTTATATGGTCTCCTCCAAATACCTAAGGTTATCATATTGTATATTTTCACTGTATAAGGAAGGTAACCTACTCAAAAAACTTTGTATTTTAACCTTCTAATCCTTTATGAAGCTCACATACTTCAGCAACTCAAAGAACCTCTTCTCATATTCATCCATTTTATTCTTCCCAATTTGAATTCAAATAATTCTTTCATATTCCTTTCATAGTAATTCTCTAACAAATATTTCTCTTGAAAATATCCTTTGAAATACCTCCATGAAACCTTCTCATCAAGGTGTTTGGATTTATTAAGTTGATCCCACCACATGGTTTCCTTTCCTTCCAAGTGGTAGGTTGTAATTTTGGTTTCTACCCTTGAGGGGTAATCATGGAGCTAGAAATATTTCTTCATTTACAATAGCCATTCCTAGGCCTCTTTTCCCTTTCTATGCTCACCATTGAAATTTGGGGGCTTGATTTACCTAAGTTCACCTTGTAAAATGTATGACTCAATCCTTATCCTCTACCTCCTAATAGAATACACACTTGGGTTGCTCCCTTTCCCTAAAATTGCTCGAGATATTCTAGTGGATTGATTTTGGGAATGATGATTCCTACTCATACTTCTTTATTTTGAATCATCCCTTTTGTTATGGGATCTATATGTTTTCACTTGTCTAGCACTAGATTCTTTCTTTGTTCCAAAGTCTTTATTGGCTTGCCTCTAAAACATATTCAGAATCTATAGTATGTTCTCTCGAGCTCTCATGATCTTCAAATTATCTACCCTATATATCTACACTTCCCTTTGAAAGCTTCTCATAGTCACATGTTCCTCTCTGCCTCTTCTTCCATTGGACTATGTCTCAGCATTTCCCATGTTGGCATGCATACCTCTAATCTCCTCCTCATGGTTGTAATATCCATGGGCATCTTCCATAAATCCAATCCTCATATGAGAACCAAACTTGTTTTCTTGACCTCTAATTTTGCAATAAAATTTGTGTTACACAAATGTGTGTGTGTGTATGTGTGTGTGCATAGTTATAGAAAAAGAATACATAAATTTTATGCTCTTTAATGACCACTAGTCATCTTCTTTTGAGTTGACTTCAAACTTTACTGCTAAAATCAATTTTCTAAGTTGATATAAGGATTATCCTCCTCAATTCCTTTTCAAGGACTATTCATTTGATCAAATATAAGCTCTAAGAAGAAAGTTGTGGGAAATTGAAAATTGTCTCCTTATCCTTCTTGTGCACCTTACTTCCTAGTGAAAAATAATCTCAAACACAAACTTTTTCCACCTCCATAGGTAAATATGTTAGGAACCAAGGAAACTTTTGCACAAGACATAGACAAAACTACTAATACTAAATTCACAACAACTTTCAGATTATCAAATTGATGCTCCAGTCAAAATCTACAATAATCTAGAAATGAAAACTTTGTCCTTTTACACTTTCTCCTAACTTGGAAATTTTAGCCCTATTTAAGCATCCATACACCAAATCCTTTGTAATTTTTATAGAAGCCCATTTGGGTATATTTATGTCTAGATTTTGAATGATCTATCAAAATTTCACCTTTATCTTCTTTGAGAAGTTTTCCTAACCTAGGCCTTCCTAACAAAGTCTTCTAAAACAATCCCTTCCAACCATTGATCCCCAACGGATAGTTGAGATCTAATCTCTTCCCCCGACGAACAGTCGTGATTCATCTTTGAGTCTTTGACCTTGACCTTCACCAAAATCCACTATGGGTCCCACCTATACTCAACTACCACTTCACATTCTCTAATTCACCTTCCCTTGCTAACATGTCCTTCGACATGGAAAGTTGATGTGGCATTCTCTTTTTCCCTCGACCATTCAGAGACAACATCCTTGTCTGATAAATCGATCGGTCAACAATCGTGTCGACCAACATCTATGATTGTCTTGGGTTTCCAGGTTTCACACCAATTTCCTTGGTCAGACAATATCTTCTGGAAATGAAACACCACCACTAGGGTTTTCAAATGGATCCTTCTGCAAAAAAATTCTTCACAAGATCTGATGGTTGAGAGTGATGTTGATCAATGGATCTCATTCTTTTATGATCACTCCATCAGGTTTCTCCCTTTGAACTTAACCTCATGCCTTGCTTCAATATTTTTCTAAAACCCAATTTCCAAAAGCTTGTCAGGAACCCCCTCTTTGGGCTTCACAAATGAATCTCAATCACTAATTCTAAAGGTCTAAATAATTTGGGCCATTGATCACCAAACTTCACAGCCTCCATGAAAAACATAAAAAATATACAAGTTGGATTTCAAATCTATAAATTGTAGCTCACTTCCATAGAAATTACCTTCGATGGTTCTGAAGAAATTAAACTCAAATCTACCAACAAATTTGGGGATTTCACTCCAGTTCACCATTTCCCCCAAATTCATCATAGAACGAAATTTGCAACAATGAATTTTCCCAATTTGCCCATTCAAGCTCAAACCTTGAGATCTGATACCAATATGCAATGTTGGTATCTCTTGGCCCATTCAAGCTCAAACCTTGAGATTTGATACCAATATGCAATGTCCCCTAGATGACCTAAGAAACATTACCATGTGGAAACACCAATAAATTTGAAATTTAGTGCTAATTAATTATGTAGCTTACCAGCTATAGGAATACACACAAATTTTGTTGGGTTGTTCTATTCTTTGTAGTGAAAGTCTAGTCGAGTTGGATTGACTGACAAATTCGAGGTGGATCGACAGTAGGTTGAATTCGAGGTGGATCGATAGTAGGTTGAATTCGATAGATCGATAGAAAATCAAAGATCTAGGTTAGTTGATCAGGTAAACTCGAAGTCAAAGGTCAAGGTGGTTCGACATGGTAAAGGCATCAACAAAAATTCAAAGAGGTCAACTGAAAATGGTTTATAGGAAAGTGTGTGGCGATCGACTGAGGACTGAATGAATTCCAACTGGTAGTTGATTGGTAATCCAATTTGGAGTCGATTGTAACAGAATCTTGAGATTCATGTGATTTGTAGCTAATGAGCTGCATGGATCTGTAACTATTTTTCGACACCATTTCTTTAGGGTTTTTCCTGTTGTAAAGCCTATAAAGAGGCCTTTTGTAAGGACAAAAAGGATAATAATAAATGAATCGTAAGATAGTCAATATTTAGAGAAATATTTATATGTATGTTATTGGTCATGCAGATGTAATCTAGATTGGCTATAGGGTTTCTCTTGTGTAATAAAGAGGGTATGATGTTGATTATGTCTTAGGTGTGGACCAAGGTTAGAAATGTTATCATTTATTTATATTGAATAAGACAACAAGAGAGTATACTTCTCAAGGAATGTTGGTTTTCCCGGTTTGGGCTTCCAGGGTAAAATATTTTAGTACTGTGTGATTTATTTGTCATTTATGTTCTTGATTAAATTCTTCTTCTCTTCTACTAGGTTTAGTGTGGAAGTGCATCTCATTTCATGACAAGTGGTATCAGAGATTTGTTAGTATTCGATGGTTGTATCAGATCTTGATTTACCATTATTGAATTTGAAATCTAAACCATAGGTACAATAAGATTTCTAAGTCATAAATTGTGTTAAATATCATGGTAAAGAATGGTGAGCAGTTGAAGAATAGAGATAGAAAAATTCAATGGCCAGAATTTTGAGATTTGGAAGCTTAAAATGGAAGATCTTCTTGTATATCAAGAACAATGGACAATTTTCTATCCATGTACCCATCTGAAAGGCATGTAAACAAAAGAATGAGAGAAACTTGAAAGAAGAGAAAGAAGTATGATTCAACTTTGTCTTGAATATTTAGTACTGTTGAATTTCTCAGGTGAAGATTTGGCCAAGAAACTATGGGACAAGTTGGGAATCTTATACCAGTTGAACTCTCTTGTAAATAAGTTGTTTCTCAAAAATAAATTGTATCTTCTGAGAATGAGTGATGGCAGTTTGGTGACTAATAATTTAAATGTGTTTAATACTAATTTAATCCATTTATCATCTATGGATATTAAAATCACTAAGGAGGATAAGTGTATAAGCCTATTATGTTATTTTTCAGACTTGGGATAACTTAGTCATGGCTATAAGAAATAGTATAGACACACTAGCATTAGAAGATGTGGTTGCTTCTCTATTGTCATAATAAATGAGAAGAAAGAACATGGAAGGATCGACCAAAGATGATTTAGTGGTGAGAAGTCGACCGGTTGAATGAGATAAAGGTAAATTATCTGGTAGAAAGTATTAGTTGAAGGGTAGATATAAATCCCCAGTTCATTCGACAAGATGATGTTGTAAATGTGGTAAATATGGGCATTACAAAAAGGACTACAAGTCAAGGGCGATGGAAGCCAGTGCATGATTCGATGAGAAGCATTCGACTGAGAGAAAGACGATCTCGGATAAGGGAGGTGATGTGTACCTAGTTTCGATCAATACACAATCCAATCAAGTTATTTGGTTGATCGACTCAGGAGCATCCTATAATATGACACCACATAGAGAATGGTTTTGTGAGTATGAATGATATGATGGAGGTGATATTTTCTTGGGGGGTGACTCTAAAACCAAAATTGTTGGACGAGGAAGAGTTTGACTGATACTACAAGATGGGAGGAAAATAACCCTTCAAGGTGTGCTACACATTCCAGGTTTGGAAAGAAACCTAATATATGTGAGTAAGATGAGTGATGTTGGAGTGAACACTTTGTTTCATAAGGATTCATGCAATATGGTAAGAGGTGTGATGGTATTAATGAAAGAAGTTCGGATTGGAACCCTATACAAGTTGCTAGGGAGTGTCAACTTGATTGGATGCAACAACATCATTTCTCCTAATGTCGACTCAACTTCAACTCAACTCGATTCAGGATGAGTCAATTCAAAGGAACTTAAAAATACATTATAAGGTCGACCCAACCATGCTATGGCACAGAAGGATGGGACACATTGGAGAAAAAGGACTTCAAGCTATGCACAAAAAAGGTATGGTTGAAGTTTTTCCTAAATGTGATTTAGAAGTTGACTTTGTGAACATTGTATATATGGAAAACAAAGTTAGGTGAGGTTCTCATTGAGAGCGACAAGGGAAAATGGGATTATAGAATTGGTGCATAGTGATGTGGTTGGCCCTAGTTTAGTGCCTTCACTTAGTGGATCCCTGTATTATGTCTCCTTCATAGATTAGTTTTCTAGGAAGACATGGATATATTTCATGAGAAAGAAATTAGAGGTTTTCGATCAATTTAAAGAGCTTAAATATCTTGTAGAAAACCAAATAGATAAGAAGATTAAGGTGTTGATGACTAACAATGGTGGTGAATTCTGTGGAAAATAATTTGATCAATTCTTCAAGAAGCATGGTATATCAACCCAAATTACCACACCATATACCCCACAAAAAAATTGAGTTTCCAAGAGAATGAACAAAATGTTGATAGACAATGCAAGGAGCATGCTTAGTGGTGTTGGGCTCGCACAATAATTCTGGGCGAAGGCAATTGACACTGCAATATATCTGGTGAATATGCCTCCTTTGTCTGTTCTAGTCAACATGACTCCAAATGAGGTATGGTCTGGTAAGAGGCCTTTGGTTTCACATCTCAAAGTATTTGGTTGTGATGCATTTGTGCATGTTCCCAAGCAAAAGTGGAGCAAGCTAGACAAGAAGGCAGTCAAATGTATTTTCATTGGATACAAGGAAGGAATTAAATGATATAATATCTGAGATCTTTCATCAAGGAGAACAATGTACAGTTGAGATATGGTATTCAAAGAAGTCAGAGGTAAGTCCAAGCCTGAGGAAATTGTTCAGACTGAGAATAATCCTGAGATGGTGCAGTTTGAACTGAGGAACAAAGAAGATGATTCAGATGAGTCGAATGAATCAAAGGAATAGTTAGAACAACTAACTCTAGTGGTAAGGAGGTTAGAAAGAGTAATAAAACTACTCGAAAGGTATAGTTCACCTAACTTTCATTCCACATTCATGTTAACTGTCATCAACGATGAACCCAAGTCAGTTGGTGAGGAAGTCGACTCGATAGAGGGTAAACTCTGGAAGGACATCGTGGTCAAAGAGATGGAATCCTTGCATAAGAATGAGACATGGGAACTAGTCAGGTTTACTAGTGGAATAAATCACGTCAATAGCAAGTGGGTTTTAAATAAGAAGATGAATTCCACAAAACAAGGTGAGAAGTTAAAAGTTCGACTACTAGCGAAAGGATATTCCCAAGTCAAGGGAGTCAACATTGGTGATATGTTTTCCTCTGTTGAAAAATTAACTTTCATTAGAGTACTAATGTCTCTAGCTGCAACATTTGATATGAAAATAGAACAAATGGATGTGAAGACAATGTTCCTACATGGGGACCTAGAAGAGGAAATCTACATGAAATGACCTAAAGGATTTGTAGTAAAGGGAAAGAAAGAGTTGGTTTGTAAACTGAAAATATCTCTTTATGGTCTAAATCAATCACCAAGGATGTGGTACCAGAAGTTTGACACATACATCCTTAGTTTGGGATTTGTGAGAAGAAAAATTGATCACTGCATATATTCCAAGGTAGAAGGTGGGCATTTCATATATGTAGCTTTGTATGTCGATCACATGTTTTTGATTGGAAACAACATGGAAGAAATAAAGGAGGTGAATAATTATTTATCCTCCAAGTTCGACATCAAGGATACTGACACAACTAAATTCATTCTGGGAATGGATATTAAGAGAGATCGAGCTGCTAGAAATCTCTTGTTGAATCAGACAAAGTATATTGAAATATTTCTAAAAAGTCTCGGCATGCAAGATTGCAAACCGGTGAAGGTGATAATTCTTGTGGGACCAAGGCTAACTACTGAACAGTGTCCAAAGACACAGGTAGAAATAGAGGACATAACACATGTTCCCTATGAAAGTTTTTTTGGTATTCTAAAGTATGTGATGGTATACACTCGAACAAACATTTCCGATGAAGTGGAAGTGTTGAGAAGGTACAAGTCAATAGCTGAAAAGGAGAATTGGACATTTGTCAAGAGAGTATTCATGTATTTGTGTGGCACGAAGGAATATGCTATATGCTACCAAGGAAAACCTGGAGGTGATAGTGGTAAATTAAATGTACATGTCTTTGTCGATGTCGTCTGGGATGGAGATCTGGATTGATGGAAGTTGACCAGTGGATATGTATTCAAGATGTTCGGTGGAGCAATAAGATTGATGATTAAGTGACAAGAAGTTGTAGCCTTGTCGACAATGTTCAGGAAACGGGTTTGAGAAAAGATATATGAAAATAAGTTGCAACAGTAAAAGAACAATATTTATGGAAAAGAACCATGCCTATCATTCGAAGAGTAAGCACATTGATGTACAATACCATTTTGTGAGAGACATGGTGGAAAGTAATAAGGTGTTACTGGAGAAATTAGACACATTGGAAAACATATAAGACTTGTTGACCAATTATGTGAGTGTTGTGAATTTCTCTTGGTGCAGAGAGGCAATGGGCATTGCATCCCTGGGTCTGTGAAAAAAAATTTAGGAATCTCCTGATTTCAGTAAAGAAGACAATAAGTGGAGAGTGTTGGGTTGTTATATTCTTTGCAGTGAAATTCTAGTCGAGGTGGATCAATTGACGGTAGAGGTTGAATTGGATTGACAACATGTCGAAGTAGAGGTAGATCAACAGTAAGTCAAAGGTTGAGTTTAGTTGACCAGGTAAATTTAACCATTCCATTACCATTAATGTAAATGTAGCTAAAACATGATGAAATAAACATGGATACAACTAATTGACCCCATACAAAATAACATAGAAACCATTCACATACACAGAGTTAAAACACAACAATTTAGCTCATAAAATTAACATAAAACATAAATAAACACTTATATTTCAGAAAATTATGCAACTCGATGCTTGGGATAGATGTTCCACCCAACCATAGACTTGATTTTTTAGATATCAACAACAAATCACCCCCAAGATGGGTCTATTTATCCAAAAAATAGGGTGTCTCTCGCAATTCACTCACAACTCAGATATCCCACAACCCACTGGTTTTCTCCTACAACTATCTCGATTTCCACCATCTCGCTTCCTCTTGACCTACCCAACCCAAAGAATGTTCCCTTTTAATTATCTCACCATCGATTATCCCATTCATTTATTAGGCTTTCTCTATAAATGGTAACCAAGAATCTGTCTACTAGGAACTCAAGGGAACTCATTGCTAGGAAAACTACCAGCAAAACAAAAACAATCACTTATTGTTACAGTGAAACTCACACACGAGTTCACTCTTCAGGCCTGCCAACCTAGTTCTTATACAATCCTAAAAAATTGCTTCTTTAGTATTCAATAGCTCCAAAAACACTCTAGAATTCACCCTCCATTGTTGTTCTAGCTCCATAGCTCTTCTTTTTTATTGTTCTCTCTGTTGTACATCCAAAATCATGACTGTCCAAAACTGTATGTTCTACCCATACAAATATCCTCTTTTTTTCCCAAGAAAGTTTACTCTCACTCTCCCCAATGTTGATTGTACTTCAACCCCATTCTCCCAATAACTATGATATATGACTTCTCACACCCGCCCTCTAACATGTACTCAATGATTGGGCTCTCATACACTCAAACAAAAAATAGAAGGTTTATACACGATGATAATAAAATTAAGGAATGTGGGTTTGGATTAATACCCATAAATAATTCCCCCCTTGGACTCTTCATAGATAGTCCCTTATCTTGTGGAAAACTCAACCCCCATCTTTGTCTATGTCGCCCAACAACTTGCATCACATTTTATTTATTAAAATTCAGAAAATATAATTCACATTTTATATTGCTTGTCCATATCCACATTCATATCTACATTATGCATTAATTAAACTAGGGATTATAGTGGGGATGTTATAGATTGTACTTTTGAATTTGATTTTTCTAAGCATTGCATATATGGAAAACATAAGTGTGTTTATTTTTATTCTAGTTCTCATAAATCTTCTAGGTTGTTGGTCTTAATTAATTTTGATGTATTCGGTCTAGTTAAAGTTCCTTCAACTTCTAATGATTTGTATTATTTTTCATTCATTGATGATTATTCTAGAAGGACATGGAATATTTTCTTAGAACTAAATTTGATTTTTTTAGTTGGTTTAAGGAGCTTAAATCTCTCTTTCAAAATTAGACCAATAGGAAGATTAAGGTGTTGAGCACTAATAATGGTGGTGATATTTGTTCTATATATTTTTATAAGTTTTGTAAAGAGAATGGCATTGAAATACATAATACAACTCCATGTACCCCTAAATAGATTGGAGTTATAGAACGAATGAATAGAACATTGATGGAGAGAGATAGGAGTGTGCTTAGTGGAACCGAATTAGTGAACTATTTCTGGGAAGAAATAGTTGCTACTGCATGTTACTTGATTAATAGGTCTCCCTTGTCAACTCTTGTAGACAAGACCTCTATGGAAGTCTGGACAGGTAATAATACCTCACTTCAACAACTTATTATTTTGGTTGTGAGTGTTATCAGATTAATCGGTAAATGCGAACATAAACAGATCTCCCTAGATCCACCTGGAACTAGAACAAAACATAACAGAATGTAAGACTTTCCCTAGGCTCTAATTATTGAGTTTACTAGTTAACAAGAGATAGACAACATACATTTTAAATGTTGTTTCCTCTTGCGATTTCCTTCCTCCCTCTATTCCAATGCTCCAAAGATATTGAACCTGCAAGGGAACACAAGCCAACCAAAGCGAAATAAATATAATATACTCAACAAGAACCTATGTATGTGATCAAGGAATCATACAATAAAACAAGACTAGTTTTATGGGAAACAAACATATTGTTGTATTATATTAAATGGAAATTGGATATTACAACCAAATCCTTGATGTTGTAAGGTCCCCTTTCAATTTCCCTTTTCTCCAACACACACACTTTCTCCAAATCCTTTGAATGAAGAAGATCCACCATGTAGCTTGTAGAAATAAAGAAAAGCTCTCAAGAGGAAGTAGAACTCTCCATACAAATCTTAGACTATTCAACCTTAACCTTTTCCATGAGAGATCCCTCTTTATATAGTGTGAAAGAGAGATGGATGAGGAGATTAGGATGATCCCACCAAATCATAGAAGCAAGTAATATCCAAACCATTCGGAGGCCACCTCATCTTGTAGAAGATACCCTTCTAGAACTTTCGTGAAGTTTGACTTTTCCTTAGATTTTGGAATCATTGCACCCTAGGTATATTGCAGCTTGTGGAAATGTCATAGTCCAGCTCTAGAGTAGGATGTGATGATCATGCATCGTCGCACCACATGCATTTTTCAAGGTGCGACGACCTTCCTTAATAGGGTTTTTGAGAAGAGAAAGTCAATCACTTTCCTCATGGAGAAAGACTATTTTTATCTTTTCATGGGAGCATGAACACATGTTATCAATGGGTCACTGGGGTGACCAAAATAATGTGTAATAGAATGCCCCCCAAAGTACCAAGATGGAACTCGTGACAGATGAAATACTTTGTAGAATGTGTGTGTTGGAAACAAGGAGCGTACTGATCTAGAACCTGCAAACAATCCAGCATCTACATAATAATATACCATCGTTTGAGGTAGGAATTCCCATACTCAAATTACAAAATTTCAAATGATTCATGGCCACTAAATATACATTGTGTATCCATTTCATTATGAATCAGCATAGCCACCAGCAATACATTATGGATCTATGCTCTAAAAGAATTCAAATTCAGACATAGACACGAGACATACAAAGTGGATCTATGTGTCAATGAAAATCATGAATACTCCATCACAACCTGAATCAAAATGATAGGATCCTGGTTCTTCATTTCCATCGTCTCTAAGTACAAATCTAACCATGTGATTACAGGTGTTGAAGTCAAACATGGTAGAAACCACTTGATTACCAGTCATTAATGAAAACTGTTAACAAGTGTGAGTGAAATCACCATTGATGTCAATGACTCCAAAGGTACCCCAGTACAATCCAACGAATGAAAATAAATGAGTTGAAGTCGAAAACTCGATGGAATATTTCAATCAAGGGTCAATGATGTGAACCCACTGTTGAAAGAGAAGAAACTTGCCATTGAGGCATGCAGGCTCTAAGGTGTTGAATGATTTCTAAGTCTTGTTCCTAGATCATGTGATGAAGTAGAAAAGAAAATACTCGTCATAGAAGGGCCTTCACGTATCCCCCATAAATGACATGAAATATGTAACAGATTTGAGGTAGATCAAAGTATGAAGTGATTTGAAGCTGACACAGGGAAGGCTGACATGGTAAAAAAATTAAAACTATAGATGGTCGACTCAATAGAAGGCTTGTTTAGATTGGACTTCTCTTGAACACATGAACGACATGACAATGGTATTGGAAGCATTGAATCAAGGAGGACCCAACATATGGACACGCAAATGGTCAAATGAGAGAAAATGGATTTCCCAACCCAGATACAATGATGAAGGGGGGTGTCATGTTCAAGAGAGACTATTACTGCGACTAACACAAAATACAGAGACACATTTATTTCCCAATTTTACCCCACCATTTCTAGCGAGTACCTCTTTATTTTTATGCAATCTTGATGAGGATAACATATGCTTGTTGATGTAAACTCATCCTTTAGACGAGTCCCTTGGAGTATTTTAATGAACCCTAAGAAGGAGTGGTTCAATCCCATATGGGTTTTTCAATGTTTTTTTAACGAGTCCAAAGAGAGAAAAATAAGGGGTTTTTCAATTTTATAGAGTCTGAAAAACACTTAAAGAGAACTCCATTAGGTCCTTTTTCGTAAATTAATTTGATGAGACCGAAAAAGTTATAATCTACCGCTCATTAGATTTTTTCTTCAAATACTTTTATGAGCGTGAAAAGAACAAGGTCCCTCGACAATATTTTCATTTTTAAGGAGCATGAAAAGAGCTTAAACGATACTCCATAGGCTTCATTTTTCGTGTCACAATTACGAGTTCAAAAAAAATGACAAAATACTACTCGATTACATTCTCATGGTTTCACGAGCGTGAGAAAGAATTAAGACTCTGCTCAGAGTTTTTCCTGAAAAAACACTAAAAATATTTGTAAATGTGACAAATATATAAAAACAAACCAAAAAAGAAAACCCTTGTTCCAACGTTTCACCTCTAGAATTTTTAACCTGCAAAAATTAACCACTTACAAAGCTGTTAGGACTTTTGGGTTTGGATGAAGCATAAAAAATAATATAATATACAAATGAAAAGTAATAAAACTCAATAAAATAGGTAAAAAACCATGTTTCACTATTTCATTTGTAAATTCACCCAACCATTGCTCCAAACCCTCTTTTTACCTTGATTTTCAACTGCGGATTACAGAGTGCACGAATGATCATTTCATGAATCGTCTCTGCACAATAGGTAATCTTCATCTCCTCCATCTTTTCATGGATTAAAATTTGATTTTCATTGGTTACAAATGTGATTTTGGGTTGATATTTTGAGGTTACCCATGCATGGAGGTCATCGTAGATGCCCTATATCGGGACCTATGATGATATAGGATATCCACAGATGGCACTATAGCTAGCCTGTGATGACGGCGCACTATGTGAATGCATAGGCCTGCCATGGTCGAAATCCAAAAATGCAAAAGATGAATCCAAAAAGGGAAAACCCCTAGGAAAGAAAATTATGTTGCTAATTTATTTTTATGATTCCTTTGCAGGTCTTCCATGGTCAATATGTTGGAATGGCACGAGAGAGAGCACATAGAAGAAGACTACTTCATCAGGAATGACCCAGGAATAGTTATGGCCCTCCGACAGTGTGGGTTGTTGAAATTATTCAATATCTAGGGTATGAGGGCCTAACTGATACTCCTTGAGTACTTAGTTCACATGCGGGATGTGACCGAGTACGCATTTCATGTGGGTGCCCACACACTCACTATAGATATTGAGGATATCTACTTCCTAACATGATTTTCTTGTTGCAGATCACGGGTCGCACTCATAGGTAGTAGGGGTGGTGGTAAGCCTATGAACCACTACATCAGTGAACATTGTGTGTCGGGTACCCAGAAACATAGCGGTAAGGTCACTATCAGGGATGTTCGAGACTTGCCTCTTCGGAAAATCCTATATACCATCACATCCATAGAAAGGAGTGCAGCTCCTCATATGTCTCTGCAAAACTATTTTCAGTATTCACTAGAGTTTATAGATCCCTGAGTCTTCATCTGGTGTGAAGGGGTTCTTAAAAGTATGAAAAAACAACTTACCAAGTGCAGAAGTGGTGGGTTGAAACAATTCACATACGGGTCAATTTTGGTATCCTTCTTCCTAGAGAGGGTCCCAGTTTTACGCTTACAAGTAGAGTGGGGTATACCTTCTCCACAGGATCCGAGAATGAAGAGGTGGGTGTTACACATGAAATTTGCACACCTAGGTACCTCACCCTAACTGTTCTAAAGTGTCGTATAAGTGTC